>OY757928.1:86111408-86118908 GCA_963585895.1 Sepioteuthis lessoniana
TAGCTGAATTAGAACTGCTTGATAAACTGAATTGCTTGAAATAGAAATGTTTTTGACAATTAAACTGTACTAACATTTTAAACTGCGTACTTACCCTAAACTGAATTCTTTGAAATAAAACTTATTATTTACATAATACCGGACATTGGCCTAGCGGTTAGAGTGTTCGCCAATGGCCCGGGAGACCTGGGTTCAATCCTAGGTCGAGTCATACCGAAGACTCAAAAAATGGTACTTGATGCCTCCTTGCTTAACACTCAGCATCATAATGGACGGATCAAGGGTAAAGTAGAGCAATCCAGGGAAGGAGTAGCGCCCTCCCCTACACCTTGGTGTAGTAGCTATCGAAAAGGGAGCCTTCGGGTTACCCTCGACTATGGTCGCCAACTTTTTTTTTTATTTACATAAAAAATGGATTTGGTGTTAAATAACCTACAAAGATTGATATGCCATAAAACCCAACCAACCAACTAAAACCATCCAAATGATTGTGTAATTCCCTAAACAAGTGATAATCAGAAGGTGAAAGGTCAGAAGAGTATGGAAGATGAAGGTATTTTTCCCTACCAAGCTCCTGTAAAAGATCTTTAGTCAATTGATCTGTGTTTAACGAAAGTGTTGAGAAGAGGAAAATCTCATTTTTGTTTCGGCGCGCTATTTAATTCAACACTGAATTTTACCCAATCAGGATGACTTATCCCATTCAGCCCGGACCTTCATTTCCGGCTAGCAAAACGGGTGAGCGGCCAAACACACTCTCTTCGGCTTGAGACAGCGACCAGAACGGACGTGTCTCTGGTCGCCCCTGCTTAGCGATGCCTTATTGCTAAACAAGCCACCCGGTGTGGACATATCACCGTGGCTTTAACCCTAGCAGCAGCAACATGGACATTCAACGAGGGAACCTTCTAATTTATGGATTCTTTGCGTCTAATATTTTAGACCAAGGAATCCCAGTTGAATATGAATTAGATACGTTCAACATGCCTTCCACAAGCACCACAGAAATTTACTATGTCGATTCGAGCGCCACTCCGCTCTCGACAAGTTCCCATTTCACCTCTGGTCCACTGTAATGGAGACAACGCACGCCTCTCCCCGAAACACCAGACACACGAAGCTACACGGTGGCCTTGAATACTTCCCTCACACATCCAACGACACGCTGCCATTTCGAACATCCCGCTAAGCTATCGCGTCTCCAAAACCAACAAGCCTAAAGACCACGAGTTTTGCAGCGCCAAGAACAAACCTCCACAAAGCTGCAAATAAAAACTTTCGTTCTTGTGTGTTGTTATAAAGCAAAGTCTTGTAATTCATTTCTTGTGCCCATAAAATCTATAGTGTTAGGGAAAATAACTAATTCCCTCAACACCCTATAAAAGGGTAAATTGTAGTCTGCCCTGGTGTTGGAATGGTACAACAAGTGGATTGCAACCGGAGGAGATTACTTTGAAGGGGACAAGAGTTTCATGTGTGTACTATCAATAAAAGTGCCCACACGAAAAAAGTCTAGAAACTTAATTAATGATCCTCGTCTTTCTTTCTGCTACATGTGTGAGGTCAAATATTAGCGTGAATGAGGATGACTCCCTTTCAGTTAACTACGGAAGGACATTATCCCCAAAGCTGTCGAGATTAGAGGTGATTGTTTGATTATTGTCTAACAGCTCTCGATAGGCAATTCCTTGATTATCCCACCATACACTCAACATGATCTTTTTTGGTTGCTGATCCAATCTGTTTCCTCGACTGATCAACTGACGACGGCATTTAATTCCTTATCATCAGTGACAGATGCACGATGCACACCCTTCGGGTCACCGCTTAGCTTTCATACGGAGGAATTGTATTTGTTCTATGACACCTTGGCCTATGGGGCCGTTCTCCAAGGTTTTTGTCTGCTTGCAGGACTTAGTTTATTGTTCGGTGCCTGAGGCACCCCATTTGGGGAATGCAGACGGGGTCAAGTATTTTTGCACCTACCGTGCATGAAAACGGTCTTGTGCCATATTCTGTCAGGGTGAGATGTCAGATAGATCGCAGCAACAAGTCTTTCTGAAAAAAAAAAAGAAATTAAAAAACAAAAGCAATGACTCACGAGCAACACGCTGTTCCCCTCGATGAGTAAAACATGTCTGATGTTTTCTTTAGTAGGGACGAACATAGGAGAAAAACCGTAGAATATTACGAATAATATTCTTATAATTTGAAAGTCATGAATCTTTAGCTATGTGTTTAATAGTACTATGTTTATTTGTTTGTTTGTTTGGTTGGTTGGTTTTATGTCACATCAACATTTGTAGGTTATCTAATGTCAAATCCATTTTTATACAAATAATCAGTTCTATTTCAAACAATTCAGTTTAACAGGAAAAGACAGTTTAAGTATCAAAAACGTTTCTATTTCAAGCTATTCAGTTTAGTCAAACAGTTCTAATTTAAACAATTCGGTTTAGAGTAAACGCACAGTTAAATGTCAAAACTGTTCTATTTCGAACAATTCAGTTTAGCGTAAGTACAATTTCAATGTCAAAAACAGTTCCATTTTAAATAGTTCAGTTTAGCATAAGTACGCAGTTTAGTTCTGTTTGACCCAAAGATAGGGCACTATCATGTGCTACCACTCCGGGCTAGAGTAGACCAGGGAGCGATGGCTGTGAAGGGGTGCTGTGCATTTCCCAAAGCTCCAGCAATACTGGAACCTCACCATCAGATTGTTTAGTGTCATATCCAGAGCACTCTTGGGTGGGGTTCTTACCCCTCTGCAGGGGTGCAATATTCTACAGCCCCAGCCGACTGGCCAAAATAGCACTATGTTTTTCTCTTAGAATTGTTTTCGAATTAAATAATCAACGAAGGTAGATATGCCATTGATCAAAGAAACCAAACTGTTAATTAATAGATTTGTGATATCTAATATTGACCTATAGTGTAGGTAATTTAAATAAACCAACCCTAAGGCCGGTGGAAATCTACCGCAGTATAACTTAGAGTGATTAACGGCATATGAACTGTTCTGATTGGTTGCTTTTGATCATGTGACCGTGCAGTCTTAAAAGCTAGATTTCAATTTTAAGTTAGCCGAGATCAATCGAAATGATAAGAGGTAATTTTCCATCTTTGGTCTGGGGAACCGCGTAAGGGCTAAGCAACATATATGAAATAAATAAAGTTACGTGTACACATGAGAAAAGAATTTTTCGTAGATGTTATTAATCTCAGTGGAGAGAATTATTCAGCCCATAAAGAAAATGGAAAAACGTTGGAGTCGCGGTAACAATGTAGCAGCGAAAAGTGACGACACACCGAAGAAGAACAAGATGGCTAATCCAGATAAGAAGAAGCATATATATATATATATATATATATATATATATATATATATATATATATATATATATATATATATTACTTCTTTTATTTATTTTAAATAAAAATGACAGATAATTGCGGTCAGGGCCGGCACAAGATTTTGATAACTTGCGCTGTCATCCAGGGCATTAAGTGCTCGTAGAGAAGATAACGTTTCTGAGTGAGGTGAATTTTGCTTTTACTAGGTCTGGTCAAAATATCGTGACTGAAGTTACAATTCTTAAATTCTGAAATTTAAAATAAACTTGACGATGTCTAGAAGTCTTGACGAATCCCAGATGTCTCAGTGTTCATTCTCGAGATTTGATCAGCAGTCTCGATACTTTTTGTTCAACAGTTTTTGACAAAACACAGGATGGTACAAATAATAGAATAGACCATGCTCCATACGGCTTTTTTCTTTGTTTTCTTTTATTTGCGTCTTTAGCGGAAAATTCATCTCAACAGTAAAATTTGAAGACGTGGATGACATTTAAAAAAATGCAACGGCGTAGCTTAGCGCCATGCAGAAAGTGAATTTTCAGCTTCGAATAACAAGATTTGCCGGAATAAGTGTTTAATGACTAGGAGACTATTTTGGAAAAAATTAAAGTTTCATTGATTATTCATTTCTGTCTTGGTTAATAAAGCTTCAGTCTCGATACTTTTTGAAAATACTTTCGACATCCAAGAACTTTGGAGAGCGGTGTACAATCAAAAGGATTGAGAGAAAAAAGCACTTGCATATTAGATACACTCGAAAACTCACTGGAACACGTGTGTTGATTTCCGAGGAGACCATTTTAAAGAAAATTAAGGTTTCATTCCTATTTCATTTCTGTTTTTGTTTTTTCGATTTGATTTTATGGCATATCAACCATTGTAGGTTATTCCATGCCAAATCCATTTCTACACTTATAAACAAATCGATTTTAAGCAATTCAGTTTCGCATAAGTATATTATTTGTTTACACACAGCTTAATAAAAAACAGCTCTATTTCAAAAAATTCAGTTAAGCATGAATACATAGTTTGAATAGCAAAAATAGTTCTATTTCAACCTATTCAGTTTTTTCAACGAAGTTAAATGGTTTCAAGTATTGCTATGTATCACTAACAATTCAATTAAACATTACTCATTTATTTACCTACAGCTAAATATCAAAACAGTTCTATTTCAAACAATTCAGTTTATCATAAGTGCACAGTTTAAATATTAAAAAAAGTTCCATTTCAAACAATTCAGTTTAGCATTAGCACACAGTTTAGTCCTATATGACCCATAGATAGGACCCTTATCAGGTGCTACCACTCCGGGTCAGAGTGTACCTGGGAGCGATGGCAATGAAGGGCTACTTCGCTTTCCCCAAAGCTCCAGCATTACTGGAACCTCACCATCAGATTTTTTTTGTGTCATATTCAGGACATTCGTTGGGAGAATTTTTATCCTTTGCCTTTACCCATAGCTGGAGGGAGACTAATTGGATTCATACCTTTCCCTAGGATATTAGTGCTATGTGAAATGCAATCAGTCTCGTCTAGGATTTGAACTCGTGTCACCTAGTCCATTTCCTCCGACGATAACCATTACATCACGGGCACCCCCGCTATATATATATATATATATATATATATATATATATATATATGTGAGTGTGTGTGTGTGTGTGTGTCTGAGGAGAAGTCGGTCTATTCTGCAGCCCAAGCCGACTGGGTCAATTTTTGTTTTAGTAAATACAGCTTCAGTATCGATATGAGGTTCATTAAATAGGTTTCCAGACTTTTTTCGTGTGGAAGGCCCCATGGAAGTCCTCTTGTGTGAGCGTGTCAATGACCTTCGTCACAGCCTCTTTCATCTCCTCAATTCTCTCCATAACGACAGCCTCTGAGCTTAGGGAATAACCAAAAGTCACTAGGAGCAAGGTCTTGACTATAGGGAGGCTGAGGAACTGTCTTGATGCCCATCTTGGTCTAATAGTCTGTGACAAAGATGGAGTTGTGGACTGGTGCATTGTCCTGCTAGATATGCCACTGATCCGATTTGAAGAGTGCTGGCCTCTTCCCAAGGAATCTCTCCCTTAAAACCTCAACATAGTAATCCTAACCCTAACTCTTTGGCTAATCAACTCTGGTATATTAACTTCCTTACTCCTGCCACACCTCTCATCATCTCTAACAGACTCCCTGCCTTCCTTGAATCTCTTATGTCACTCAAAAACTGATGCTCGATTCATGCAAGATGCTCCAAAAGCAGTCTGCAGCATTCCATACGTTTCTGTGGCATTTTTTCAAGTTTAAAATAGAATTTTATTGCATATCGTTCTTCTAAAGTGTCAGATGGCATTTTTGAAATTCACCAGCTGTGACAATCAGACTTTAGTAGGGTGTAGTCCAGTTGCTGCTGTAGCTGTTCATTTGAACCTGAAATTATAAAAATTGGTCAGTCATCTCATAACATGTATAGCAATAACATACTGAATTTTCAATAGTCTACAACAATTTTAAATGCCTGTACAAAAAAATGTCTGGAAACCTATTGAAGGCACCACGTACTTTTGAATACACCTGTTATGATATTAATGGTCGGTTTCATATATAGAGTCAGATACAACGCACTTGATGCGAATAGATCTTGTTAGTGTTTTTAACCTTTTGTAAAGTTAATTACAATTATGCTTGTATATTATTACGTTAATTAAGGTTAGAATTTGTTAAAGAAAAATAACCTACAGAGCTATGAATACGTTCCGTAATGAATTAGGTATTATGCTAAATGACATTGGCACTTTGCAATTACACCTGTGGATAACAATTTAATATTGGGTTGGTTGGTGTTAGTCAGAGTATTAATTCACGTCCAATCTTACCAATGTCTAATATTAGCATTTGTATATCCAGTGATAAACTAACGCTGAACAAACGGAGAGAGAGGATAACCACAAACCCAAAATACATGAGCGTGTCTCAACATATTGTTCTATGAAGAAGCAGCGTATAAAAGGATACAAAAACGTTAAAAAGTCTTACTTGAATTTTTCAGTGGTTATAGCCTTTTGGGCTTTACGTTTCAATGCCGAGGTGAGAGACAACGTACCTCACTGAGTGGTGAAACGAAGTTTCTTCTGTTCAAACGACTGTAATAAAAAGATACTTTTTTAAAGCTAAAAAAAAAAAAGAGGCGAAAAAGAGACCGAGGTAGATTTTCCAGGCTTTTCGGAAGGAGGTTGTCTCCTTTAATTCTAATCTTGACTTCGGGCGGGATGTTGATGAAAAGAAAAAAAAACCTTTGGACCTAAAATCATAAAAATTGGTCAGTCATCTCATAAGATGTATAGCAATAACATACTGAATTTTTAAGAGTCTACGACAATTTTAAATGCTCATACGAAAAAAGTCTGGAAACTTATCTTATGCACCTCGTATGACTCTCCTAATGATATAAGCGCTAACAACCTCGTCTAGAATTTGAACTCGGGTTACCAAGTCAATTTCCTAAGACTGTAACCGTTACGCCTCGAGCGCCTTCACAAGACGTCTGGTGCCAGTGTGACAATAGTCGAAAAGACTATAGCTATTTTTTATCTTGTTCATACAGTTGGACTTTGATTCTCTTGTTAAATTAACTATATATATCACAGCCTACAATTCAGGAGATGTAGTTAAACACACTCACACACACACACACACACACATATATATATATATATATATATATAGAGAGAGAGAGAGAGAGATATAGTGGAGGTGCCTGTGATGTAATGGTTATCGTTGTAGGAAATGGACACGGTGACACGACTTCAAATCTTGGACGAGACTGATTGCATTTCACATAGCACTAATACACTTGGGAAAGGTATGAATCCAATTAATCTCCCTCCAGCTATGGGTTAAATAGAAGGGCAGACTGTGTTCTTCAGCCTTGGTGAGGCCACTAGTCTTGGAGAAGGAAAATTCTGAATTCAAACCTGTTCAACTCCGCTTAAAAATTGACCTTGTGTCATATCCTTCCCGAGCGGAGGGGTTGGGTAAATATGTATATATGACACATGTAAATATGTATATATGATGCATATATGTGTGTTTATTTGTTTGGGTTTTATGGCATATCAACCTTTGTAGGTTATTTCTTGCAATATCAATTTTTAC
>OY757928.1:86121408-86221408 GCA_963585895.1 Sepioteuthis lessoniana
AGCATATGAAAAGAGTTACTTCAATCAAGATTAACCTGCTGAACATCAAACCGCTTTTGTCAAGACTGTGTGGATTATCTGCCCTTGTCTTTAGGATAATTTTTCTAACGATCGCTATGTAGCGACTCATTTATTTGACCACGTTGAAACGGTTGCTTACTTAAGGAAGAAGGCGGGAAAAGCCATCGGTTTTCATTTGATCTACCCAATAAATCATTTGTTACAGCAATTCGGGGGCACGAATATACCCTCTCTTGTCAGAAGGATTAATTGATTTTAACAACAAATTTTTTAACATAAATTTTTTAACATAAATTTAACATAATTTTAACATAATTTTAAATTATTTTAACATAATTTTAACATAATTTTAACAAATTTAACATAATTTTAACATTATTTTAACAAATTTAACATAATTTTAGCATAATTTTAAATTATTTTAACATAATTTTAAATTTAACATAATTTTAAACATAAATTTAACATAATTTTAACAACAAATTTTTTAACATAAATTTTTTAACAACAAATTTTTTAACATAAATTTTTTAACAACAAATTTTTTAACATAAATTTTTTAACATATTTTTAACGTAAAATAACCCAAATAGGGTTATTTTATGCCTAGGGGTTAGAGAATCGGGTTTACTGTAGATTCATTTTTACATTTTTGTGTGGGTGTTTCCTGAGAAGTTTTTTTTGCACCCGGCCCTCTCGGATACAAATAATTTTTAAAGAGAACAATTTGACTCATAGATGGGACATTAACAAGTATTCTCACTCCTGGGCCAGAGTGGAACCAGGAGTAATGTCACTGAAGGAGTACTCCACACTACCTTGATCTCCAGAACTGGAGCCTCATCATATGATGCAGTTTAGTGTTATACCCAGAAATCCTTTTCTTGGAGCGTGTTACCACCTTGCAGAGGATATAATCAGCATATTTTTAGTCCCACCGTTGGAGGTGCTCGTGGTGTAATGGTTTGTTTTGTTTTGTTTTGTTTTACGGCATATCAACCTCATCGGTCATTTAATGCCGAATCGAGTTAAAGAAAATAAGTATTAAAAGAAATTCAAAGGAGAGGTCTTAGGAACTAATGATAAACTTTAGATAATTAGTTGATTATTTGTTGTTGTTTTTTTTATTAGGAGTTTATTTTTAGGGAATCATGATCATAAAAAAAACAACTATGAAACAGGTTGGGGAAGGGATCACTTTGTTAGAATATATCTCGTAAAGAAAGGGTTTATAGAAGTAATTTGGTCTTATTGTAAATTTCTTCAGATTTTTGTGTATAACTTCACTGTTTTTAGAAATGATATCACATTATTTATTTCAGTGTTTTGGAACAGTTCCTTCATATTGTTTGCACTATCGAAGGTTTTTCTTATATGGACTAGGTCGGTACATTCGATGAGAATGTGCTTCACGGTGTATTTGGTCTGATATGCATAACACATTGGTTGTTGTTTTCCTTCGAGTAAATAAGAGTGGGTTATCCTTGTATGACCTATCCGGAGTCTGGACAATGAACACAGCCTCCCGAATGGATGACGATGGTTGCATTTCACACATCGCTTATCATATTTACCAACCCCTCCGCCCTGGCAGGATATAACACAGGGTCAGCTTTTTTGAAGTGGAGTTTAACAGGTTTGAATTCAGAGTATTCCTTCTCCTAGACTAGTTGCCTCACCAAGGCTGAAGAAATCAGTCTGTCCTACTATTTACCCATAGCTGGAGGGAGAATAATTGGATTCATACCTTTCCCAAGGGTATTAGTGCTTTGTGAAATGCAATCAGTATCGTCCGGGATTTGAACTCGTGTCGCCGTGTCCATTTCCTACGACGATAACCATTACACCATCGCTTATACACTTGGGAAAGTCACGCATATAACTATTCTCCCTCCATTTGTGAGTCAATAGTAGAGCAGACTGAACTCTTTAACCTTGGTTTGGCCACCGGTCTAGGAAAAGCTCTAAATTCAAACATGATAAACTTCGCTTAAAAAATTGAGCTTGTGTGACATCCTGCTCGCGGCAAAAGGGTTGGTAAACGCACACACACACGCGCACGCGCACACACACACACACACACGCGCGCGCGCATATATATATATATGGAATTGTTTGTCCGTCTTCAATATAAAGGGCTTCATGCAAAACTATCGAATTTGATATGCATACTTAATTAGCCTCAGAATGGGTAAATATATATGAATTACAACTATGTGTATTAATATGTAAATTAGAAAATAAATAAGTAAAAACTGGTCAGGATGATAAAAGCCAAAGGAACTTTACCAAGTAGTTAAATGCAGCACGTTTTATCTCTTTATCTCTTTATTAAATACCCATAAACTTTCCCCTTTTTTGTATCTTTGTTCTTGTCTGAATATTGACCTATAAAATTGTTCAGTTCTAAGAACTGACTCTTAAGGTTCCATCGTGAACTGAACATAACATCCAATTGCGGAAACATATAAGAGTAAAAAATAACCGAATTCTAAACTCCCGGTCAAACATTATCAAAACGTTAATTTTGTAACCGACATCTTCCTTAAACATCTGGTAATAATAAAGTTATTTCTACTCCGTCAAAAAATTTAAGAGAAATTTGCGAGATTTATCGATTAAAACATTTTTGTCTTGAATCTGAGTGGCTGCTTTAAATAAGCAATCAACATCAGATTGTGCTGAGCTCCCCGACTCTCTCTCTTTCTCTCTCTCACTCTCTCTCCAACTGTTTCTATCATCCAGATCTGGTAGACTGTATCCAGTGTCCGTACCGAGCTGATGCATGTAAATCCTTGCGGGTCGATTAGCCCTGTCGCGTCCATATGTAGTGTTGCGTATTGCCCTTTGACAGAGCCGACAATCAGGGATTTCTGGGACAGGACATTCCAGCTGTGTAAACAGAAAGACAGCTTATGTGGGTTGACAAGCGGAAGCAGATCACGTGAATCACGAACCGGAAGCACGCTAGGCATTATGAAATTATATATACAGGGGTACCCACGTCAGAGTCACGGTTAGTCACAGTCAGTCAGTTGAAGTCACAAACAAGTCAGGGCAGAAGCCGCCCTTGGATCCAACCAGGATGTGGGTGGTGGCCTACAGTAGACTCCGGTTTGTCAAGGAAGCAAAGACGAAAGGCTTTGAATATGGAATTATAACGTTAAAAAAGGTCAATGTAGAACTCCTCCACCAGTCCGAGTCCTCCGTCTCCCTGTCTTTTTCTTACACTTACAGCCAAATTCAGACTTTGCGAGAAGAAATATATATATATATATATATATATATATTGTCATCCACAGAGAGTCTGTTTCGTTCTATCATAACGCTTCAGTGTGGCTAGACACGCAGGACACTCGAAGCCGAGATCAAAACCCGTCCAACTTTACGTTAGACTAAGTCTCAGACCTCTCGGCCACCAAGCGGACCACGTTGGCTAAGGGAATTTTTAAGGTATTTATTTAGCAACAGCAGCAGCAGCCGTTTGTTTACATTTTTTATACCCTGTCGGCTACCAGAGTGCTCAATTCTTTCGAAGAGCTTTGCATTACGCTAGCGGCGGCCGACAATTCCTTCGCCAGAGTGCTCGACCCCCATGGGGGAGCGTATATATATATATATATATATATATATTCTGTTCGTATTAATATATATATATATATATATATATATTCTGTTCGTATTAATTTTCCAATTAGGATTATCGCAGCTTTTACCTGACTTTCTTAAATATTTGGAGGATAATGGCAAAACAATCCAGGATCAATCATGCTGTCCAATTATGTCAATTGGCGTTTAAAGGCTTGAACCCTCTTCTCACTGCTTCTGTTTGAATTTGAAAATGACATATTTGTAATTCCTGTAAAGTTGTTCCGAAAATAAAGTCTCGTAATTTTTTTCAATGAAAGAACAAGATGGACGCCTTGTGTAGTGTAATGGTCAACGAGCTAGGATACCAGACGATAATTATCGAATTATCTGTCTTTGGAAGCTAAGTTTAATAAATCACAGTTGTATGGGAGGTGATTTCAATCGAATTCTTCTGAAAAAAAAAAGATTGGAGTCAGTTTAATTCCGTCAGATTGTACTAGATTTCAGCTGCAAATCAATAATTTCTTTCATAGTCACCTCCACTGGCAATACATTTTCGGCAGCGATGAATAAGAACAAGAAGGTTGCTCGGAAAGTAATTCCTGTTGCTTATTTCCATGGAAACAACAGCATAATCTGATAACTTGACCAATTCTGGTTCAAATGATCTCAAATTTTAATAGGTTTGGTTTGGTTTGGTTTCTTTGTTTAATGGCATATCAACTCTTTTTAGGTTATTTAATGCCAAAGCCATTCTCCTAGAAGAACAGTAGTGGTACTATTTAACCCATAGCTGGGAGGATAAGGGGGTTCATACCTTTCCCAAGGGTATTTGCTCGAAAGTGAACGTAATAGCGCGACTGGGGTACGAACTCGCGTACAACGATTCTGCAGTCCATCGCTTTAACCATTACACCACGAGGAAACCCCCTCTCAAATTTTAATAGCTTATGTAGAAACAATTCAAAATTCTATATTCAGTGTTTAATGTTTTTTTTCTCTTTTCAGATAGAGAAATGTCATTCACTGGGAAATAAAAGGAATTTAAACATTAAACAGAATTTAGAATTGTTTTTTTCCTCGGCTGTTCAGCCCATTCGTCTGAAGCTGTAGAATACACCCACAGGGTCTCTGCAGAGGGGTAAGACCCCCCCTAAAGAGTATCCTGTATATGGCATTAGACCATCTGATGCTTTGGGGAATGTGGAGTACCCCTTCATTACCATCGCTCCCAGGTCCACTTTGACTCGAATTGGTACTATTTACCAACCCCACCGCTCGGGCAGGATATGACACAAGGTCAATTTTTAAGGTTTGAATTCAGAGTTTTCCTTCTCCTAGACTAGCTGCCTAACCAAGGCTGAAGAACCTAGTCTGTCCTACTATTTACCCATAGCTGGAGGGAGAATAATTGGATTCATACCTTTCCCAAGGGTATTAGTGCTATGTGAAATGCAATCAGTCTCGTCCAGGATTTGAACTCGAGTCGCCGTGTTCATTTCCTACGACGATAACGACTACACCACGGGCACCTCCTTTGACTCGAATTGGTAACACCTGAAAGGGTGCTATCTAAGGGTCAAATAGAACTGTTTGACATTTAAACTGAGTGGAAACAAATATCTTATGCTAAATTGAATTTTTAAAAATAGAACTGTTTGATCATTTACTTGTTTTAAATGACTGATGTTTAAATGAATTGTTGGTGATACATAGCAATTATTTGGAACCATTTAACTTTGTTAACTTAAATCAACAAATCATAAATATATATATATATATATATATATATATATATATATATATATATATATATACTGGATTTGGTATTAAATTACCAACAATGGTTGAAATGCCATAAAACCAAACCAACCCAACTAACATTCTGTTAAAATTTAAGATCATTTGATCGAGAACTGGTTCCCTAGCCCTCCCTCCCTCCCTCCCCCTCTCTCTCTCTCTCTCTCTCTCTCTCCCGCCAACCGTCTCTATTATCCATCGATCTGTGCAGGTCTTGTAGACTCTATCCAGTGTCAGTTATAAGTAATAAGATTACGAAATGATATCAAATTTTTTCTTCTGAAACACCAAGTGCATCTTAAATGATATAAAATGTTTTCAAATACCCTGAATATATATATATATATATATATATATATATATAATCGTTTTTTACGAATGTCATGAATAAACAGGTTTCAATAAAAGTACTCATGAAACGTGCTTATATATGTACAGAGACGCAGATACGTTTAAGTGAATGTTATCCAATTCTTCAGAGCGGAAGTTTCTCCTTAAAATTATACATCCTGTCACGGTTTTCAATCAACAAATTTTGTCCCTGTTCTTCTTCCATACACGCAAACGGCTCGACATTCAACATTTACGTTCTTGAACTATTTTTTTAGGTCCTTATCATAGCTTCAAGAAAACCGTAAGAGTAAGTGCATCGAATTTAAAGGTCTCGGATATAAGAAAGTTGGCTGCTTTTAACTTTATTTATAGAGAAGCTGCTATCCACCGTTTAAAGATGACAACATCGCATTTTTAAGGTTAAAGTAAGATATGCGATACGTGCTACAATATTACGTTCGTCAGTACTGACCTATATAATATAATATCAAAATATCGTTCGGTATACCGAATTTGTTTTCTTATATATATACGTGGTGACTTTAATAAGTTTCCAGACATTTTTGTACAGGCGTTTAACATTGTCGTAGACTCTTGAAAATTTACGCTGATGTGAAAAACTCTAATGAGTAATAATAATAATAATAATATTTTGACATACAAACGGATCACCTAATCTAGGCCAGACGACCATACCTTATCAACAACAACAAAAAAAATTGTAAAATTGTGGACTTTGCTGTCCCGGCTGACCATAGAATAAAATTGAAAGAAAGCGAAAAGAAAGATAAGTACGAAGACCTTGCTCGAGAACTGAAAAAAAAACTGTGGATCATGAAAGTGACAATTATACCAATTGTAATTGGTGCTCTTGGTACAGTCACCCAAGGATTGGTAAAAGGACATGGAGGACTTGGAAATAAGATGACGAGTGGAGGCCGTCCAAACTACAACATTATTGAGAACGGCCAGATACTGAGAAGAGTCCTGGACACTTGAGGAGACTTGCTGTCGCTCAAACTTCAGCGAAAGACCATCAGATCGTCACTTTATGATCTTTACACTGCGCAAATCGGAAATAAATCGTCAGTTTTCGGCTTATTTAAATCACATCCTTATTGTAACTTTCGTCATAACTCGTCATTGCAAAAAACTGGTCAAATCATATCCTTGAACGAGGAAGAGGACGGTGAATAACTCGCGTAAAGACAATAATAATCAAAACTAACATACGTATATGAGCATACACTTACGAACAACAGAGTGTCTGACTTTCGAATCCGGGTCCGCAAACTTAGTTGATATCCGGTTTAGATAACATGGTTGATATCCTGGTGTCCGACATGAAATCGAGAACGTCTCTAACAGTTCCTCCATACAAACTGGGCCGACAAAAGATGGACTACGCAGAAAACATTTTCTGACAACGACAGCAGTATTATTACTACTGTGAAAAATTAGATATCTTTTTTTTCTTATAACGAGTGTGGCATAGACGATGATGCTGATTGTGTTATATAGCTGAAAACTTGCTCTATCCAACAGTGTCATTGTGTTGTCGTAGATTATGTAGAAATAAATTTGTGGCATTACTTTCGGAGAACAATTGATATTTTACACATCTCGCTTTGAAAATTTTTTCTAAGCCCAATACTGGCTTTGATTTCTCTTGGTTAATGGCATATCAGCCTTCATGGGTTATTTAATGCCAAGACATCCATGTTGAACAGCATTAGCACAACTGGTTAACGCTTGACTGGGTAATAGGTGCTCTTGGTACAGTCGCCAAAGGGTTGCAGCAGGGACCTGAGGACTTGGAAATAAGAGGACGAGTGGAGGCCGGACAAACTACAACATTATTGAGAACGGCAAGAATACCGAGAAGAGTCCTGGACACAAACTTCAGCGAAAGACCATCAGATCGTCACTTTATGATCTTTCATGGGTTATTTAATGCCAAAGGCATCCTTGTAGAACAACATTATCGGTACTTTTTTACGCTTAACTGGGTAATCTTAATTCGTAATTGAATTAGGTCCGAAATTTCCCGAAATTTCCCAAAGACAACAACAGATATCTGCAGAAGGTCGAAGAGTACAGCGACCGAAATGCTGTGGTTATAATAATTAAGACGCAGACAATAGTTCTCGTCTAAGTAAATATTACTAATTAGTAAATATTACTAATTAGTTGTGTTTAATCAAATATGAATAACTATTTTAGTTATAATTTAGTTAGTATTATTTGAATAAAGGTGACGTAGTCGGCGTCAATCAAACAGGCGACATCACCACACTAGACGGAACCCCTCTTAAACTAGTAGACAAATTCACTAACCTAGGAAGCAGTGTCTCATCAACCGAAAAGGACATCGACACGCGGCTAACGAAGGCATGGATAGCTATCGATAGGCTATCGATTATATGGAAATCAGACCTAACCGATAAAATGAAACGCAGTTTCTTCCAGGCAGCGATCGTATCGATACTCTTGTATGGATTCACTACATGGACGCTAACTAAACGACTGGAGAAGAAGCTAGACGGCAATTACACAAGAATGCTGCGAGCAATATTGAACAAGTCCTGGCGGCAACACCCCACAAGGCACCAACTATACGGCCACCTACCTCCTATCACGAAAAACTATCCAAGTTAGACGAACCAGACATGCAGGACACTGCTGGAGAAGCAAGGACGAGCTTATAAGCGATGTACTCCTATGGACCCCACATATGGCCGGGCAAAAGCAGGACGACCAGCTCGAACCTACATTCAGCAGCTATGTGATGATACGGGATGTAGCCCTGAAGACCTACCAGAGGCGATGAACGATAGGGAGAAGTGGCGAGAGAAGGTCAGGGATATCCATGCTTGCGGCACGACATCATGATGATTTGAATAGAATCTTCATAGTTCTAGAAGTTTAACTGTTAAACTTTCAAAATGATTTCCCAGGTTGAATCATTTCTATGCCCAGATAAACAAGAGACACCTGAGGAAGGCCGGAGGATACAGCGGCTGAAACGTTGTGCTTCAACTTACTGCAATAAAGATGAAGACAAAACAGTCCAAAAAACCACAACCAAAATAAAACACATCAAACTTCATCTTAAAAATTTATACAGATAATATTTTAGTAAGAATAAATAATTTGTAACGGTTCAAATTCCAAGTGTTTATGGTGCGAGATTATGTCAAACTTGTTGAACTGCGGTATGTTGATCATGAAAGCCCTGCCAAACTACAACATTATTGAGAACGACCAGAATACCGAGAAGAGTCCTGGACACAAATAATCAAATATTCCTTTAAATAGTAAGCAAATTCAAACTTCAGTCGTGTTGTTACGTTTACTTTCGGATTAATACCCATTGGAAAGGCATGAACCCACTGTTGTATAGCCACATACGACTATACGTATACATATACAACTATATGCGGAAAAATAGTCAACATAATATATGAACTTCAATGAACGAACGAACACACTTCTTTATAAAAATATACTTGTCACACTTTATTCTCGAAATGGTTGCGAAAGGGTTGATGTTGATTATGTGTGAGAGGTGAGTTGGAGACGGGGACAGACTGCAACATATTGACCCAAAGTTCTTCTCACAACCATAGCAGCACTTCTTCCTCATTTTGGCTGGGCTGCTCAACCGTGGGTCGCTGAGGGTCCAAGCCCTCTGTCTGGAGCTGGTTCTCACTCCGCGAGCATCCTATCTCCAACTGCGACTGGAACTGAACTGGAACTGACTCAACTCGTCTGTGGCACCTGGCTATATAATTGTTTGACGTCCGCCAGCTTCCTGTGGGCGTACGCATCTGCACCGAATTCAACCACGTCTACAGGTCAAGGTGATATTCCGATATCCTCGACCGGATGCACCTGCGTCGCCGTTCTTCTGCTTATTTACACAGGTCCATCCATTGACGGCTCGGTCGAGGGTCAATATTTTACACCACTTATTCCTTTAAATAGCACCATTTCTGCCCTTCTACGAGGATAGCTTTGGCATCAACACACGAATTGGTTTGGTTTGGTTTTATAGCATATCAACTATATTTGGTTATTTAATGCCAAATCCCGTTTTTACAAGCGTATCAAATATTTCATTTGTAAACACATTTTGTTCATACACAGTGTTAAATGATCAAATAGTTCTATTTCTAACAATTCAATTTAGCCTAAGTCAACAAAATTACTGGTTTCAAGTATGGGCATGTATAACAAACAGTTTATTTAAACGTCTGTCATTGTTTACGCACAGTTAAATGATCAAACAGTTCTATTTAAAAAAAAATTCAAATATATATGTCAATTGTTTTCCCTCAATTTAAATGTCAAACAGTTCTATTTGAACCATAGATAGGACCTTATCAGGTGCTACCACTCTTGGCTGGAGTGGAGCTAGATGCGATGGTAATGAAGGGGTACTCTGTATTTAAAAAAGCTCCAACTAATGGGAAGTCTCGCCATCAGGTTGTTTAAGTCATATCAAGGACACTCATTGGGAGAGGGTCTTACTCTTCTGCAGACCTGTAGTCGTAGTCTTCTACCGCACCCAGCCGACTGGGCCAGTAACCTACGAACACTGATATACCATTTAAAAAGGAAGCTGAACTACACGAATCACCAAATCTAAAATGAGAAAAAGAACCCCCCCCAAAAAAAATAATCACAAAATTTCACGACGATAAGCAAGTTTTACCCTCTAAGGAATTTCAGTAGACACGCCAGTAAATATTTTAAAAGAATACTAAGAAATTGTCGCAGTCTGTACACGGAAAAAAATCATACTCACACAACATATTTAGTTAATTATTTAACATTGACAAAAAAAAGATAGAAGACAACGCATGTTTCAACTCAAATTCCTTTTATTTGTTTCATATTTATAATTCGTTGTAGCGTTAACCTTTTTATCAGAGCACACAGAAGACTTCTCTGCCACATCTCGTTTCAAATTCGATACAACATTTACGTACCTTCGTAACAAATTCATTATTTGACAGCCTTCTATATAAGGCAGAAAAACACTTCCCAAAATTTTGTTTGCCCAGTCGGCTGGGGCTGTAGAATACACCGACTGCTTTTTTGCAAAGGGGTACTACTGCCTCAACGAATTTCCTGGATATGACACAAAACAATCCGATGGTGAAGCTCTGGTAATGCTGGAGCTTTGGGAAATGCGGAGTACTCCTTTATTGCCATTACTCTCAGATCCACTCTGGTCCGGAGTGGCAGCACCCGATAGGGTCCCATCTATGGGTCAACCAGAACTAAACTGTGTACTTATGCTAAACTGAATTGTTTGAAGTGGAAATGTCTTTATGTATAAAAATGCATTTGGCATTAAATAACCTAAAATGTTTGATATGCCGTAAAACCAAACCAAACCAAACCAAACCACTGTTTTGTACAATAATGTGACTGTATCCTCCTGTAGAGTGCAACAGGAGGATACAGTCATATTATTGTACACCCAAGCCTCTCCAAAAGCCCCTCCAAAAAATGTGACGTCCTGTTGGTGAGGCTCTACTTCTGAAGAACCCTGCCATTCACATTACTCCCAAACCTACTGTGACGGAGAGTGATAACCCCTCTTTGGGTTCCATTTATGATTTGAAAAGATCGGTTTGAAAATTATTCGTGTGCCAAAAAAAAAACCCTGATGAAATACCGACACAAAAATGTAAACTTGAATGTACAATTAACGTGATTCTCTAACCTCAACACATAAAATAACCCTCAACGGGTTGACAAGCCGTTAAAAAAAACTCTTCTTAGTTGCTTATATAGATGGTTGGAGATTGAAAAAACAGTCTTTATCAAATGAGTCACATACTTAACCAGTCATTAAGAGCGTTCTGTCCACTTGAAATTTTTCAAGTGACGAAAATCTGATGAAATACATTTTTTCGGTTTAATAATTCAACTGGAAATATTTATTTAAAAAAATCACCGGATGACATCACAGATTTCGTTCGATGTTACTTACCTATATAAAGATAAAAATCAGCTTACTTTACGATTGAAAAGGTTATTATTTAAAATCCAGGCGAGTTTTTTTTTTTTTTACACCAGCTTAAGCTAGTAGTCTTTCACTGGAGTGACAGCAAGTCTCCTCTAGTCTCTAGGACTCTCCTAAGTATTCTGGCTGATCTTACCAATACTGTAGTCTTATTCTCAATTGTTTTCCTGATTTTTAATTCTTTCGGTCGTCTTTCAAGCCTTTTGGAACTGTTCCAAGTGTGCCAATTACAATTGGTATCACCGTCACCATTACAGCTTTTTTAGTTCTCAGGCAAGGTCCTAGAATTTATCTCGCTTTCTTTTATTTTCCGTTGGAACGGCAAGCCTTTTTTTTCTTTGCGAATTTGCAAAAAAAAAACAAACCCAGAACTATTTCTATCTCGTCAGTAAGCTGAAAAACTGTGGAACATGATGGTGACATAGCAATTGTAGCCGGCACCCTTGCAACGATTCCCAAAGGCTTTGAAAAAAATTAAAAAAGTTTGAGATCAGGAAAAAAGTTATGACTATTCAGACCACAGCAATGTTAAAATCAATTGGAAGAATCCTCTAGACCAAAAGAGATTGGTGTCACTCAGACTCCAGTGAAAGATTCCCACCGGAAAAAGTTTTTACTATCTTTTCACACCAATGTTAGCTGATGGTCATTCACTTGAGTCTGAGTGGTACCAATATCTTCAGGTCTCCAAGACTCTTCTCCTTATTCTAGCCGATCTAATCATGCAGCTTCGATGGTTTCGATTTTTCCTTTGATTTCAAATTCTTCCCGTCTTTTCCCCAAGCTTTTGGTTGCCCAGTCGGATGGGGCTGTAGAATACTCCGACGGCACCTCTGCAGAGGGGTAAGACCACCCCAACGAGTGTCCTGTATATGACACTAAGCAATCTGATGGTGAATTTCCTGTGACGTTGGAGCTTTGGGGAATGCGGAGCACCTCTTCATTGCCATTACTCCCAGGTCCAATCTGGCACGGATGGTTGCACCTAATAGGGCCCTATCTATGGATTAAATAGGACTAACTGTATATTTTGTTAGACTGAATTGTTTGAATTAAAACGGTTTGAATAAATTGAATAGCTTAAATTGAAATGTTTTTGAGAATTAAACTGTACTTACATTTAAACAGCGCGCTTATGCTAAACTGAATTGTTTGAAATGGAACTGTTTTTGACATTGAAACTGTACTTACACTAAATTGAATTGTTTAATATAGAAGTGTTTTGACATTTAACTGAGTGTAAGCAAAATCTGTACTTATACTAAACTGAATTAGCTGAATTAGAAAAAATGGATTTGGCATTAAATTACCTACAAAGGTAATTTAAATTGAAATTTTATGTCCCAATAGAAACCCCAGATAGAAAATATGACCGGGTGATGTGAATGACGTCATGCACCAGAAGCGTGCGCGGAGGATTTTGGGGATTTGAAAAAAAGCCAGTGAGTCGAGTTCTAGCGTCCGAGGAAGACGGTTGACTTTCGGGGCTCGCCGAGGCCTTGCGGCAGGTGTCGCACATGGTTTGGGGCAGATGGAAAAGTCAGCATAGAAAGATGGTATATATCTCCTTATGTCGAAAAACCTTTACACTCAAAGGTAATAAAAAGCTTCGTGCCTGAACTGAGAAGTCGTAAGTGTTTTTCGTGTTTCGGGATTCCTATGTTATTTATATATGAGTTGTGAACATTTTATGTACATTTCACATATTCATGTATGGCTATGTTACATATGTAATCTTCCTTAAGAGTATCAGGAATCCAAACACCTACCTTGATCAGTTTTCTCAAGTTTTTCAAAATGCGGCAGATTGTGGATTGGGATATGTTGAGTTCAAGTGTAAGTTCTCGAGTACTTTTACGCGGGTTGTATTCCACCGTCCCGCTTAAAGCATCTTCATCGAGGTCGGATGAGCGTCCTGGTTCTGATGTTCATCTTCCTATGACATGTCGCCAGAACAAAACTTTTAAAACCAGTTTCGGACATAAAAAAAAAAATAGAAATTTTTCTGCAGCGTTTTAATTATTTTTAAACTTTCACAAGTGTACATGTCGAATATGCACTTTCAATACCTCCATTTTGGGGGCGTGAGATATTAGATTAAGTAATGACATTCATTCTTTCACTATTAAAATAAGAAAAGCTCCCTTTTCAATAGCTACTACATCAATGTGTAGGCGGGGCGCTACTCCGTTCCCTGGATTGCTCTACTTTACCCTTGATACGTACCTTATACTGCTGAGTGTTAAGCAAGGAGGTATCAAAAATGTTGCCATGAGGCAATGGTTAACGAGGTAATCTTGCAGACCCTAACTAATATGGTGAGTTGCTTTTTATGACGGAGTACTTCCCACCACCAAATAAAAACCCGAATTCATAAGTGGAGCGTGAACTATCTGTAGTTACATATTGCATTGTTAGGTGTCGCTAGTTTACAGTATTCTGAATCAGTCTGTTTTATCGATTGGTTTTTTAAATTGAGAGATTTGATTTCTTTTGCTTTTGTTTGTTTGTTTGTATGTTTGTTTGTGTGCGGGTGTGTGTGTTCGTTAGAAACAGACAGATAGACAAATTCATAAGCTTGCTTATGAATTACGCCCTGTCGGCGAGGCTCAGAATATGCTGATTATATCGCTTGCTGAGGAGTATGAGCTCACCCCCAAAATTAAGGGTGTCCTGGGTATGAAACTAAACTACAGCTGAAGCTCCAGTTCTGGAGATCGGGGGAGCGTGGATTGCTTCCAGGTCGACTCTGACCCGGAGTGGTCGTAGTTCTTAGGGTCAAATAGATCAGTTTAAAAATTATTCGCATTCTATAGGGCTATTCTATATGGCCGTTAGTAAAAAATAAACCAACAAATAAGCATAAGAAACAATTAGACAAAAATGTAGATATGAACGTCCAATGAATGCGAAACCCTAACCACAAGGCATAAAATAACCCTATGCTTGTTGACATGCCGTTAAAATCATTCAATCAATTTATAATCATTTATGAATATACATTCATCTATAGAATTTATTTGTAAAAAAAATGACGATTTTATTAGCGCTTTCTTCGGATCAGAGTGTAGTATATTTGTGCGTGAATTTTAATTTCCCATTGGGAAAAAAACTGCTGCTGAAACTGTTCTGGGGAAAAAAGCTTAAGTGGTGACACAATCGTTTAAAGCATAGTGAAATGCCACTTGACGACCGACCAAGATCTGGCTGACCTTTAACAAGGCGAAAATCTGGAGAGAAAAAATCAATAAAGATCATTTTTGGATCATTGATAAGATACCCGAGCTCGCTGTTTTATAGCAGAGTTCATACCAGTGAATGTTAACGGAAAATTTGATTATTAAACGCTTTTTCGAAAAACGTGTGTATCGTTTACTCAAAGGGAATTAGTGTCCTGGGTATGACACTTAACCGCCTTAGTTGTTAAAGCTTCAATTCTAGAGATCTGGGAAGTGTTTGTTTGTTTGTTTTCTTTGTTTAATGGCATATCAACCTTTGTAGGTTATTTAATGCTGAAGCCATTCTCCTAGAAGAACAGTAGTGGTACTATTTAACCTACAGGTGGGAGGATAAGGGGGTTCATACCTTTCCCAAGGGTATTTGCCCGAAAGTGAACGTAATAGCGCGACTGGAGTACGAACTCGTTTACTACGATTCCGCAGTCCATCGCTTTAACCATTACACCACGAGGAAACCCCCCGATGCTTGCTTGCTAGAGATTTATGGCATATCAACCCTTGTAGGTTATCTAATGTCAAATCCCTTTTTATACAAACCAACAGTTCTATTACTCTCCGACGCCTCGGTGTAGTTGCTATTGAAAAGGAAGCCCTCGGGACCCCTCGAGTAGTCCCCTCGAGTACACCTACATTGCTATCACTCCCAGGTCCACTCGGACCTGTTTGAGCTTAATCTATGCGTCAAATAGATCTTTTTAAAAATTGTTCGCATTCAATTCGAACTTTTGTAGCATTTAAGTGTGTAATTATTTGTATTAAAAATGATTATTGAAGCCCTCTTAAACTAGTAGACAAATTCACTTACCTAGGAAGCAGCATCTCATCAACCGAAAAGGACATCGACACGAGGTTAACGAAGGCATGGACAGCTATCAATAGGCTATTGATTATAAGGAAATCAGACCTTACCGATAAAATGAAACGCAGTTTCTTCCAGGCAGCGGTCGCATCGATACTGCTAAATGGATGCACTACTTGGACTCTAACAAAACGGCTGGAGAAGAAGCTAGACGGCAACTACACAAGATTGCTGCGAGCAATCTTGAACAAGTCCCGGCGGCAACACCCCACAAGACACCAACTGTACGGCCACCTACCTCCTATCACGAAAATTGTTCAAGTTAGACGAGCCAGACATGCAGGACACTGCTGGAGAAGCAGGGACGAACTCATAAGTGATGTACTCTTATGGACCCCCACATATGGCCGAGCAAAAGCAGGACGATCAGCACGAACATACATTCAGCAACTATGTGAGGATACGGGATGTAGTCCAGAAGACCAGCCAGAGGCGATGAACGATAGGGAAAAGTGGCAAGAGAGGGTCAGGGATATTCGTGCTACCAGCACGACATGATGATGATGATGATGATTGAAGCTGTAATTATAAGGATAGTTATAAGTTACTTGAAGCCATACTGCTGTTTTCTAACAAATCACTATGATTAGATAGGAATCTGATCTATCCAATAAAATAAAACAGGATTTCTTCCAATCTGTGGCAATGTCAATACCACTGCATGGATGCACCACATTGACGCTAACAAAATGCATAGAGAAAAAGCTAGATGGGAACTATTCTACGAGCTATTTGAACAAATCCTATCAGCAACACCCTATGAAACAAATGCTTTATGGCCACTTACCTCCCATCTCATTAAAACCATCCAAGTAAGACGAAAAATACATCTGGAGAAGCAAGGACGAACTTATCAGTGATGTTCTTTTATGGACCCTTACACATGGCTCTGCCAGCGTTGGCCGACCAGCACTGTGAGGAGATAAGATGTAGTTTGGAGGACCTGCCGGGAGCGATGGATGATAGGTTTGTTTGATTGTTTGATGGTTTGGGTTTTATGGCATATCAGCCTTTGTTGGTTATTCAATACCAAATCCATTTTTATGTAAATAATCAGTTTCATTTCGAACAATTCAGTTTAGCATGAGTATACAGTTTAGTTGTCAAAAACATTTCTATTTCAAGCTATTCAGTTTAGTCAAACAGTTCTCATTCAAACTATTTCTATTTCTACTTAGTATAAGTATAGTTTTTGTCCACGCACAGTTAAATGTAAAAACAGTTTCATTTCAGATAATTCGGTTTAGCGTAAGTACGTCGTTTAACTGTCAAAACAGTTTTATTTCAAGCAATTCAGTTTAGCATAAGTACGTAGTTTAGTTCTATTTGACACATATATAGGACCCTATCAGGTGCTACCTGTCTTGGCCAGAGTGGACCTCGGAGCGATGGCAATAAAGGGGTACTCTGCATTCCCCAAAGCTCCAGTATTACTGGAGCCTTGCCATTAGATTGTTTTATGTAATATCCACGACAATCGTTGTGGGGGTCTAACCCCTCTGCAGAGAATCAGTCGGAGTATTCTACAGTCCCAGTCGACTGGGCATGATGGATGATAGAGACGGATGGAGAGAAAGTATCAAGGAAATCCGTGCTGTCTGCATGACTTGATGACGATTAGAAAACAATATAAGTATTTGTATTAGATAGGAATACTTGAAGTTAATTAAATTATTTGTATTGAATAAGAATACTTTATCCCATAACTATGAAAAAAATGCTCTTGACAAAAACTGTAAATATTAACACACAATCAACGCAATAGCCGAACCTCTTGCCATGAAATACCATTAGACGGTTGTGTTATATAATTAAGGAATGACTTTTTTATATTAATCATTTTTCGTTAATTATATTTTATCATTCAGTTTGGTTAGGCTTTGAACTATTCGGTTTAAGAGTTCAGATGCATAGTCATTGGGTACAGTTTTACGCTCGCGCGCAAAGGATATGACGATCACCATTGTCATAATAAACCTCAGACAGGAGATGGGACTGGAGTGTGGATGAAGTCATGCCCGGAAGAGATGGTCCTGAGAATTTGAGGATTTTGAAATAGTGTCAGTTGAGAAGTTGAGGTTGGACCATGGAGGTAGAGAGTTGAGTTCTCTGCCTTTGAGGCGAAAGTTGAATTTTGACCGTTGAAAGATGTAGTTGGAATTTTCGGATCTCTACTGAAAGAGATCTTTAACACCACAAGATGCACCGCGCGTTGGGGATGGTCAGCATAGTATGGTTTGCAAAGACTTTTAAAGAATTATGTTTCTCTCCTCGTGTCGCCATGATCCGAAGTCAGAAGTTAATAAACCCGTTCGTACGTTAACAACAGAGTCCGCCTGTGTTTGTATATGTACTGTATAACGATTGTAAGAGAGATGATTATGCCTATACAACAGTTGGGTATGCCATTAAAATCAATCAATCAAAGAGAATGAAAAATAATTGTTGAATATCTTACCCTTGATTCATTTTGACATCCTTGTTTGACGTCAGATTACGGCAGTCAAGCGGCAATAATCCAGCTCAGTAAAAGGATAGGTAACCTACGATGAGCCTTCAATACGCTTCCAGACATTTTCTGTACAGGCATTTAAAATTGTCGCAGACTCTTGAATATTCACTATGTTATTGCTATATGACTGACCAATTTTTATGATTTCAGCTTCAAATCAACAGCTACAGCAGCAATTGGAATACTGTAATATTACGGACGGGCGCTGTCGTCAATCAGTGAAGGTGTCACGAGACTAGCGCGTGCGGGCAGAATGGCCTGCAAAGTTAGACGTGATTTTAAAATAATTACAGATGTATCATCACGTGTTTCACAAGTGACATCGAATATTCGATGATCTTCGATTTATTCTCCAAAATCTCCTGTATAAGAAAACAAGTAACGAGATTTTGGGGCAGAGTTGAAGGCAGTTGACAAAACGGGTGCGTTAAAGGTTCTGGAGGCCCCGACCTGTCCTACCCCAGTCTGCTACGACCTATCTGCTGTGACAGGCGTATGTCAAACAGACAGCTCTCACCCACACCCCGTCACCACCGAGAGGAGGGAGGAAAAAACGCAACAAAAACGAACTTTTCGAGTTACAGCGATCATAGCGGAATAAAAACGACTGCTATCTTTTCCCCTTACCTTCGAGTTTGAGTATTTCTTTTTCGGCGAACTTCTTTCTTTACAGCTTCAGACTGCTTTTGGAGCATCTTGCATGAATCGAGCATCAGTTTCTGAGTGGCATAAGAGATTCAAGGAAGGCAGGGAGTTTGTGAGGGATGATGAGAGGTGTGGGAGGAGTAAGGAAGTCAGAACACCAGAGCTGATTGGCCAAATAAAGAATTTCATGGATAAGGACCGTCCTGTGTCTATAGAGACAATAAGTGCACACTCTGATGCCAGTGCGGGAACTGTACACACAATTATTCGCGAGGAACTGAAGATGCGGAAGATTTGCGCGAAGTTTGGACCATGCACCAGTCCACAACTCTATCCTTATCACAGACTATTTGACCAAGATGGGCATGAAGACTGTTCTTCACCCTCCCTATAATCCAGACCTTGCTCCCTGTGAATTTTTTGTTAGTCCCTAAGCTCAAAGAAAAATTTAAAGGCTGTCGTTATGAGACAATTGAGGAGATGAAAGGTCATTGGCACGTTCACACAAGAGTACTTCCATGGGACCTTCCAGAAGTTGTTGGAACGGTACAACAAGTGGATTGCAGCCGGAGGAGATTCCTTCGAAGGGGACTAGAGTTTCATGTGTGTACTATCAATAAAAGTGCCCATACGAAAAAAATCTGGAAACTTATTTAATTAGCCTTGTACTTAGTACCAGTAAATACTTGGGCCTGTGTGTAAGACAAAAAAAGCTTAATAATTTAGAAAAATAATTTCTTTGCTGTGTACCCTGATTTGAGGGTGTAACAATATATACAGGCTTAACTCTATGTGAGAACATGTATGTGTGTATTTATGTACGTGTGGGAATATTACACTTGTGTGGTTGTGAGTTGATCATTGGTATGTAATGCGTATGGTGTATATGTGTGTCCATATAGGGGCTGAGATATATTTGCATGGGAATCTCTAATTCAACCCTGCTAGTATAAAACGCAGATGTCAGATAAAAGTTGATCAACGACTTAAAAAATCATTTCCCTACCTATTAGGGTCTCTTGACTGGTAGTGTGTTTATGTGCAGCCTATGGGTTACCAGGGGTCCGGAAATTGGAATATTCACCCCTGGATATAGACAAGTAGTGTCAGTCTGATACTTGAAGAGACAGAAGGCAGACACAGAGGAGACTAGGAAGGAGAGATAGACGGACCACATATAAAGAGATAGGCTGATACAAAGGAGACTAGGAAGGAGAGATAGACGGACCACATATAAAGAGATAGGCTGATACAAAGGAGACTAGGAAGGAGAGATAGACGGACCACATATAAAGAGATAGGCTGATACAAAGGAGACTAGGAAGGAGAGATAGACGGACCACATATAAAGAGATAGGCTGATACAAAGGAGACTAGGAAGGAGAGATAGACGGACCACATATAAAGAGATAGGCTGATACAAAGGAGACTAGGAAGGAGAGATAAACAGACCACCGATAAAGAGAAGACTGATACGAAGGAGACTAGGAAGGAGAGATAGACGGACCACATATAAAGAGATAGGCTGATACAAAGGAGACTAGGAAGGAGAGATAGACGGACCACATATAAAGAGATAGGCTGATACGAAGGAGACTAGGAAGGAGAGATAGACGGACCACATATAAAGAGATAGGCTGATACAAAGGAGACTAGGAAGGAGAGATAGACGGACCACATATAAAGAGATAGGCTGATACAAAGGAGACTAGGAAGGAGAGATAGACGGACCACATATAAAGAGATAGGCTGATACAAAGGAGACTAGGAAGGAGAGATAGACGGACCACATATAAAGAGATAGGCTGATACAAAGGAGACTAGGAAGGAAAGATAGACGGACCACATATAAAGAGATAGGCTGAAAGAATAAATTAAGAAGAGATAGGGTGACCAGAGAATGGAAAAAAGAGACTGACGTGAAGATAGGCAGAGAAGAACCGTACAGATACAGAGATCCGAAAATCTAGCTATGATCTTTAGTTTTTAGATAAGAGATTTCGTTGCGAAGTGTCACCCAACTTCTTCCTCACTTTAAACATTTATTGAACTTTTTGTTTTCACCTGGTTCTTCCTTGTGGAGCCATCTTGGACTTCTGCATTTCGACTCGACCTGCTGAGAACCAACAAACACAACATGATATAATATTTCCATTCGGCGAATAGTATGGCTCGATTCGTTTTTAGATTCCTCAATTTCTTTCGAAACTGGTAAAGAGAGAAGAGTAAATAATTTTGGTTATGTTTGATTAGTTTCTTTGTTTAAAGGCATATCAACCTTTGTATGTCATTTAATGCCAAAGCGATCATTCTTGAAGGATAGTAGTAGTTCTATTTAACCCAGAGCTGGGAGAATAAAGGGGTTTGTACCTTTCCCAAGGGTATTTATCCAAAAGCGAACGTAATAGCGCGACTGGAGTTCGCACTAGCTTACCAGGACTTCACAGTCCATCGCTTTAAACATTACACCACGAGGACAACCTGGTTATGTTTGAATATGCTCCCATACTTACGGGCCGTGATCCTTGGCTCAATAAATAACATATCCACCTTGTTGTAACGATCAGGAAGGTGTGATACAAGAATGTGGACTTAACTGTTGATATATTTAGGATTTCTATAAGAGAATAATGGTCTTCTGGTGGTAAAGAAATCATCATCATCATGTCGCGCCGCCAGCGCGGATATCCCTGACCCTCTCTCGCCATTTCTCCCTATCATTCATCGCCTCCGGCAGGTCTTCAGGGTTACATCCTGTGTCCTCACATAGTTGTTGTATGTAAGTTCGTGCTGGTCGTCCTACTTTTGCACATCCATATGTGGGGGTCCACAGGAGTACATCGCTTATGAGCTCGTCCTTGCTTCTCCAGCAGTGTCCCGCGTGTCTGGTTCGTCTGACTTGTATAGTTTTCGTGATGGGGGGCAAGTGTCCGTATAGTTGGAGTCTCGTGGGGTGTTGTCGCCAGGACTTGTTTAATACTGCTCTCAACATTCTTGTGTAATTTCCGTCTAGTTTCCTCTCCAGCCGCTTCGTTAGCGTCCATGTGGTGCATCCATATAGCAGTATCGATACAACCGCTGCCTGGAAGAAACTGCGTTTCATTTTATCAGTTAGGTCCGACTTCCATATGATCGAGAGCCTATCGGTAGCTGTCCATGCCTTCGTCAGTCGTGTGTCGATGTCTTTTTCGGTTGATGAGACGCTACTTCCTAGGTAGGTGAATTTGTCTACTAGTTTCAGAGAGGTAAAGAAATACTTGAACTATTTTGCTCCAGTTTTCTACAATATATTTATGTGAATTGGGATTTTCTTCTGTGACTAATATTATATGCAGAACTACGAAAGTCTTCTGTGTAGGGAAGAGGAATTTCCACCCTCTACGTTTTATTCTCAGAATAGAAATTATATTTGTTATGTATCTACTAAACTCCTTCGGCATGGGTAACATACGACACAAGGTCAATTTTTTAATGGAGTACTGGTGTATCAAGGTGAAAGAACTCAGTCTGTATTTCCTCAATTTTAAATGGAATACAGCTGGTTTGATTTCAGAGCTTTCCTTCTCCCAGATCGGTTGTCATACCAAGGCAAAAGAACTTAGTCTGCATTTCCCCATTTTTAAAATGTTTTCATAGCCCAATCGACAGGGGCTGCAGAATACACCGGCTGCATCTCTGAAGAGGAGTAAGACTCCCGCAACGAGTGCCCTAGATACGACACTAAATAATCTGACGGTGAAGCTTTATCGCCATCATTCTCAGGTCCAGTTTGACCTGGAGTGGTAGTACCTGATAGGGTCCTATCTATGGGTCAAATAGAACTAAACACTGTACTTATGCTAAACTGAATTGTTTGAAATAGGACTGTTTTGACATTTAAACACCGTGCTTATGCTAATTTGAATTGTAAGAAATAGACCTATTTTATGCTCAACAGAATTGCTTGAAATAGAACTGTTTTTTGACATTGAAACTGTGTACTAGAACTGTTTTGACATTTAAACAGTGTACTTATGCGAAACAGAATTGCTTGAAATTAAATTGCTTTGACATTTAAACAGCGTACTTATGTTAAACTGAATTGTTTGAAATGGAACTGTTTATATGTATAAAAATGGATTTGGCATTGAATAATCTACAACGGTTGATATGCCATAAAACCAAACCAAACCAAACCAAATGTCTTCAGATGGTTCGATTTCAGATTTTTCCTTCTCTCAGATCAGTTGCCATAGAAAGGCTAAAAAAATCCAGTGTGTATTTATTCAACCTATAAACTGAAGGCAGAGTACGACACAAAGTCAATTTTTCAGCGGAATACAGTTGGTTTGTGTTAGGACGATCTAACAGTCAAAGGGAGGTAAACCCTTTCCTGTTTCAGGCGGAGTTACCTCCTTCCTTTTGACCCCTACTGTTTTGAGTTCTCGTGTGGGTACACGAGAACGGCACGAGAACAGACGAGAGCATGTGTGGCAGCGTGAACTTTTAAATTCCTCGAAGCAAATGTGGAATTAATTTACCTTTTCCCTAGGGAGCTGTGACACAGCTCAACCCATATTGATAAATGTATTGTGTACCATCCAATATGTGTTTGTCCTTGTAAATAAATGTTCTGATCAAGTTAACTGTGAGTAGTCCATTCATTTCCACTACTATGTCTGTCATCGATGTGTTACACATGCACACATCCACCATATTCGTCTAAGGGAAAGATCTTCTGTAAGACAGATTATTAGTTTGATTTTAGAGTTTTCCTTCTCCCAGACTGGTTGCCATACCAATGATAAAGAGCCCAGTCTGCTCTACTATTTACCAATACGTGAGGGAAAAGAAGTGGATTCATGCCTTTCCCAAGGGCATTAGCGCAAACTGAAACAGTTTTGTCCCGGCATTGAACTCGTGTCGATTGCCTAAAACGATAACCGTTCTGCTATTGGCTTTTATCACGACCGTGTAGAGAGTTCAACCATTAGTAATGACCTCACATTGAGGCTCTTGTGAAAAGCTTCTGTTTTTATTTTTTCAAATAGAAAATGGCTCGATGATAATTCGTCATATAATCAGATTATTATTTTCATCATCATCAGTTTCATAAACCTGTTGGTACTATTTACCAACCCCTCCGCTCGGGCAGGATATGACACAAGGTCAATTTTTAAGCGGAGTTTAACAGGTTTGAATTCAGAGTTTTCCTTCTCCTAGACTAGTTGCCTCAACAAGGCTGAAGAACCTAGTCCGTCCTACTATTTACCCATAGCTGGAGGGAGAATAAGGGGGTTCATACTTTTCCCAAGGGTATTTGCCCGAAAGTGAACATAATAGCGCGTCTGGAGTACGAACTCGCGTACTACGATTCCGCAGTTCATCGCTTTAACCATTACACCACGAGGACACATGTTGGTGGGGGCGGTTGTTGAAGCACCTCTGGCAATCACCCACCATCTATTTCGGTCGTGATCTGCACTCTGCGACTCGTCACAGAGTTCTGATCCATTCCCGAGAGCTAACTTTCCCATTCTTCTTCCGTCTTCGTCCTCGACACATATCCATACCACATCATTTTTCTTTTCTTCCCAACTTGAGACAGACTGTCATATGACTCAAAGACTGCAGCAACTTTTTTTTCTGACCTCTTCATTTGTGATGTGATAACTTCTCATCTGAAAAACTTGAATGTGTCTCTCGGGGTCAGCAGTGAAAGTCTTGGATTCTCAAGCATGGATAAAAAGGTTAAGAGAAATAAGAGCGCCCATGAATATGAATTTTGATGTTTTCATTTTGCAAAATGCATTTCACTTTCGTTGAATTGTCAGTCCTGGTCAGAACTTCTGGCTTCGATCCTTCATCTGGAACGATTACGACAAGGTACTTGAAAAGTATAAACAGGTTCAAGTTTTTTGCCTTTCACTTTGATGACTTTTTTATCATCTGATATACTGTATACACACGTTCTCTCTATATATCTGTCTGTTGTTGGTTGGTTGGGTCTTATGGCGTATCAAACATTGTAGATTTTTTTCATGCCAAATCCTCTTTATACATATAATTATATGATTTGTAAACACATTTTGTTGATAATATTTTTCAACGAACCTGGGCTCTTTTTTGTGTGCAAGTTAAATGGTTTTATGCATTACTTTTAAAAGTGATAATTTAGCATCTGTCATTTGTTTGCACACATTTAAATGGATACGGATAAATGATTTGTAAGTTAATAGTTTGTCGGTAATTTCATTTTAAAATGAGTTTTAATTCTTTTCTTGGCATACCAGAATTACTATTGGTTTGCTTTGGTTTTATGTAATATCAACTCTTGTAGGTTATTTAATGCCAAATCCTATTTACACATATATTTCAAATATATAGGATTTAGTTTGGTTGGGTTTTATGGCATATCAACCATTGTAGGTTATTTAATGCCAAACCCTCTTTATACATATATATTAAATATATAGGATTTGGTTTGGTTTGGTTTTATGGCATATCAACTCTTGTAGGTTATTTAATGCCAAATCCTATTTACACACATATATAAAAAATATATAGGATTTAGTTTGGTTGGGTTTTATGGCATATCAACCATTGTAGGTTATTTAATGCTGAATCATCTTTATACATATATATTAAATATATAGGATTTGGTTTGCTTTGGTTTTATGGCATATCAACTCTTGTAGGTTATTTAATGCCAAATCCTATTTATACATATATATCAAATATATAGGATTTAGTTTGGTTGGGTTTTATGGCATATCAACCATTGTAGGTTATTTAATGCCAAACCCTCTTTATACATATATATTAAATATATAGGATTTGGTTTGGATTTATAGCATATCAACTCTTGTAGGTTATTTAATGCCAAATCCTATTTACACATATATATTAGATATATATGATTTGGTTTGGTTGGGTTTTATGGCATATCAACCATTGATAGTTATTCAATGTCAAATTCTATTTTTAGACTAAATTTTGCCCATTATTTTTATAATAAATATATGATTTGTAAACACATTTCGCAGTACACACGGTTAAATGATCGAACACTTCTGTTTCAAACAATTCAATTTAGCATAATTCAACAAAGTTAAAGTGTTCAACGTATTGCTATTTATCTTTAACGAATTATCGGTCATTTGTTCATATACAGTTAAATGGTCAAACAGTTCTATTTCAAACAATTCAGTTTAGCATAAGTCATTTGTTTGCACATAATTTAAAGGTCAAAGTTCTATTTGACCCATGGATATGACCCTGTCAGGTCCTACCTCATAGGCTCACTAGCTATGGGTTAAATAGTACGACTGCTTTGGCATTAAATAATCCACGAAGGTTGATATACCATTAAACTTGAAAACGAAGTGTCATACGTGTCCCCAACTTGTCTAAACTCGAAATATATAATAAAAAAAAAAACAAGTGTACTTGGCTCCGTTTTTTTTCTTTTTTTTATCTATAGAACAGACCCATTGCTTTTGCGGTTAAAACCAAACCTGAGGCCGACTAGTATTTTCTTAACAATTAACGCAACGTGGGTTTGAGATCATTTATCAGACAAGACTGTATGATCCCCAGACGATACTGCCAAAAGAGACCAGGACTATTTGTATAAATAAATAAATTTGTATTTAAATACAATAAATTTGTATTTAAATAACCTACAATGGTTGATATGCCATAAAACCCAACCCAGTACATTGTTTATACGGATGCACATAGCCACATCCTGTTACACTGTTTCGCATATTAAAACCGCAGAGATGTTATTAACCTAACATCACTTCTTGCCCACAAGCGATCTCAAGCCTTACTCATCACCCCAACTCTACTCCAGATATTGATGATACAGAGATTAAATCTGCACTTAACCATGTTGAGTGTTTGGCGAAGAGCAATGGTCAGTATGTTAGTCTACTGATTTAGCGCTTGTGATTTAGTTACAATAATTAGTAAATATCTACTTTTCCGTGTCTCTCCAGACAGAAGCTTCTTGAGCTGGTCTATAAGTGTATAAACATGACGCAAATCTTTCATGTTCAAATTTTACTGCGGTCAGTCCACCCATGTACTTCTAAAATCTACGATCCATAAAGATACAAGAATTTTTGCAGTGTTGTTTGTTGATGCATATTTTATTTCATACATGCACATGATTGACAACACAACGTGGCAAAAACTTCATCTGCCAATTCTTTTCTAAAATTCTGCTTCTTTGCAGAGGAGTAAGACCCCGCCTACCACCACCAAAGGATGTCTTGGGTATGAGACTAAACCATCAGATAGCAAGGCTCCAGTTCTAAAATTCTGGGAATTGTGGAGTACCCCTTCATTACCATTACTCCCAGCTCCACTCTGACCTGGAGTGATAGTACCTGTTAGAGTATTGCATCAAGTCAACTTTTATCTGAATCTTAAAAAGCAAACATATCACTTCAGAAAGGTCAAACCAGATAACAAGAGCAGATAATTGATTGGTTTTATCCTACAGTGCACGTGAAAGACCAAGTTCTTGGGAATGTCTAAGACTGGTTACCTCGCAAAGGCGAAAGAGTGCGCCCAACTATTTTACCTATAGCTGAGAGAAGAGATATATTTATGCTTTTCTCAGCGACATTGGTGTGATGTGATTGTAAACGGCCAAGGGAGAAATTCGAAATCGGCTTGTTGATTCCCTTTTCCCCGCCGATAACCGTCACGACGTACTCTAATTTTATTCTTGGAAACTTTTCAGTATCCCTTATCAGGATCTTCCTTCCCTGGTGTATGAAAAAACGTCGGTGCTTGTATTCATATTATTTTATATTATATTGTATTTATATTGTTTTTATAGATTAACAAATTTTGTATAAAATATACGGCATAACTGATAAATAAGCAATCAAATCGGTTGGGGAGCTGTAGAATAGACCAACTGCTTCTTTGCAGGGGGGTAAGACCCCCCCTATCACCACCAAAGGATGTCTTGGGTATGAGACTAAACCATCAGATAGCAAGGCTCCAGTTCTAAAATTCTGGGAATTGTGGAGTACCCCTTCATTACCATTACTCCCAGCTCCACTCTGACCTGGAGTGATAGTACCTGTTAGAGTATTGCATCAAGTCAACTTTTATCTGAATCTTAAAAAGCAAACATATCACTTCAGAAAGGTCAAACCAGATAACAAGAGCAGATAATTGATTGGTTTTATCCTACAGTGCACGTGAAAGACCAAGTTCTTGGGAATGTCTTCGGAGAGACTTTTCCAGACTCCTTACGACAGAATCTCTAACCTCATCCATATTGTCAAGACATCTTGCGGTCAACTTCCTGCCAGATCTAGCATTTTCTGCCTTCTTGTTGAGGTTGTCTACTGACCCTGTGGACTGAAATTTGTATACCCAATAATAAATTTGGCTTTTCTATGGATGATGGTTAAAGTTTAACTTCCTGCGAAATTTTGCTGGCACAATTTTGAATGATTTTGTCTCCAAACAAGTAGTGACGAAAAATATTTTTCCTCTCTTATCCAAGGCATTGTGATCCCAGATTAATAGTTGTTATCGTATACTACTTTCAAATCTGAAACGAAAAATATCACAACATTATTATTAATTGATGCTCAGGATGTGTCCGTGGTGTAATAGTTATCGTCGTAGGAAACTATCATCAGATGGTTTAGAGTCATGTATCAGGACACTCGTTGGGGGGTCTAATCCCTCTGCAGAGATGAAGTCGGTGTATTCTTCAGCCCATGTCGGCTGGGGCAGAAAAGATGGAGCAAATACTACAAGCGTATGGTCTCCTGGAAGAGTCTGGCAAGGAGATACATTAGTATCATATCTATCTATAGTCTAACAAGATTTCGTACTACGAATTTCACAAGATCTAATAAATAATTGAATAAGAAGGACTTGATGATAATGATAGTGAGCGTAACGAGCCTGTCGCGAAGTAATCAAGTTGCTAGTAGAATATAATTCTATCATTGTTTGAAGGAAAATGGTTTGAAACCTTTCATATAACGCTAAAAAAACTTGCCGATGCATTTCAGACGAGAACGAAAATACTTTTGATATACCCTTATAAAATCATTTGCGGTATTCTATTTTCTTTGTTAATTATAATATTTCCTGAAATTTGACACCGAGGCTCAACATAGGTCGCGTTCATTTTGAAGCAATCAAATTAATTATCATCGAACAATTGATTGCTTAATCTCGTTCAACTCATAGATAAACATAGCGTTAGAAGTTCACGGATTTTCTAAATAATTAACCCAATGGTATTTATTTATTTTTCAATGTCTGGTGACTTTATTTTCTTGTTCGATTTTCAAACTGACGACAATAAACATGAACTATGGACGACTCAACCGAGATAAACTAGCCGCGAAAAATGCGTTAGAATCTAAAATAGAAAGGGCTGTGCAGAGAGGAGGTTGGGTAAAAACTTAGCCACCAATTCAGATCTAGTCTCTGCTACCTTATAAGGAGGCGCTCGTGATGTAACATACCCATGATACATGAGTATGGGAAACGTATACAGAGTGTTCATAACATATATACATAGGAATCCCGAAACACGAAAAACGCTTACGACTTCTTTGTTCAGGTACGAAACTTTTTTATTACCTTTGAGTTTAAAGCTTCTTCGACATAAGGAGAGAGGCACAATCTTTCTATGCTGGCTTTTCCATCTGCACCCCCAACACGTGTGGAGCCCGTAGTGCACAAATTCGTCTGGCCTCAGCGAGCCCCGAAAGTTGAGCCTTCCTGTTCGGAGTCTCGTTCTCAACTCAACTGACTTTTTTTCAAATACCCCCAAATCCTCTGCGCGCGCTTCCGGTGCATGACGTCATTCACATCCCCAAGTCCTATCTGGGATTTTATTTTTGACATCTGTGAATGACACATCCTCCCCGCACGCGCGTCAACACCTGTTGCACCTAAGTTTGCACCTAACTAACCCATGTGCAGAGCCGAAAGGTTCTCAGCCTAACTAAACCCAAAGGCAAGATATATAAAACGAAATCCCTCAGCCATTATATTACAGTGGCTATCATCGTAGGAAATGGATACGACGACCCAAGTTCAAATCTTGGACGAGGTTGTTTGCATTTCATATAACGCTTATATCCTTGGGAAAAGTAAGGTTAGTTGGTTGGTTGAATTTTATGGCATATCAACCTTTATGGGTTATTTAATGCCAAATCCATTTTTAAGCAAATAATTAGTTCTATCTAAAAAAAAATTCAATTTAGCATAAGTACACAGTTTGATTGTCAAGAACATTTCTATTTCAAGCTATTCAGTTTATTCATACAGTTCTAATTCAGCTAATTCAGTTTAGTATAAGTACAGATTTTGTTTACACACAGTTAAATGTCAAAACAGTTCTATATTAAACAATTCAGTTTAGTGTAAGTACAGTTCAATGTCAAAAACAGTTCAATTTCAAACAATTCAGTTTAGCGTAAGCACGCAGTTTCGATGAAAGTACAGTTTAATTATTAAAAACATTTCTATTTCAAGCTATTTAGTTTAGTCAAAGGGTTCTAATTCAAACAATTCAGCTTAGCATAAGTATGCAGTTAGTTCTATTTAACCCATAGATAGGGCCCTATCAGGTGCTACCATTCCGGGCTAGAGTGGACTGGGGAGCAATGATACTCCGCATTCCCCAAAGCTCCAGCATCACAGGAATCTTACCATCAGATTGTTTTGTGTCTTATCCAGGACACTTACTCCTCTGCAGAGGTGCAGTCGGTGTATTCTACAGCCCTAGCCGACTGGGCAATTGGGAAAGGTAAGGAGCCAACTATTTTACCTCCAGTTATGGCCAAATAGTAAGCCAGACTGGCTCCTTAACTTTGGTATGGCAACCAGTCTAGGAGAAGGAAAACTCTGCATTCTAAACCGTTAAACTCTTCTTATAGATAGAATTTGTGTCACATTATGTTCCTGTGGAGACATTGGGTAAACACACACACACACACACACTTGCCAAGTAGGTTTGGGCTGTAGAATACACCGACTGCATCTCTGCAGAGGGATAAAATCCACCCCCGCAACGAGTGTCCTGGATATGACAGAAAACAATCTGGTGGTGAGCTTTAAGTAATAATGGATCTTTGGGGAATATGGAGCACCCCTTCATTGCCATCGGTCTCAGGCCTACTCTGGCCCGGAATGATAGCGCCTGATAGGGTCCTATCAATGGGTCAAAAAGAAATAAACTGCATACTTATGCTAAACTGAATCGTTTGAAGTGGAACTGTACTTACGCTAAACTGAATTGTTTAATATAGAACGGTTTTGAAATTTAACTGTGTGTAAACAAAATCTATACTTGCACAAAACTGAATTAGTTGAATTAGAACCGTTTGACTTAACTGAATAGCTTGAAATAGGAATGTTCTTGGCAATTAAACTGTACTCATGCTAAACTGAACTGATTAATTGTATAAAAATGGATTTGGCATTAAATAACCTCCAAAGGTTAATATGCCACAAAATCCAAACAACCAACAAATAACACACACACACACACACACACACACACACACACTATATATATATATATATATATATATATATATATATATATATAGTAGCTTTTTCAGTACAATTTTGAAGTGTTATAAGTGAATCGATATATATTCATTTATTTATTTTTCGTTTTTTGAATTGTAATACTTAATTAGATAAAAAGTCTTGTTACGTACCGAGGTTTCTGTAACGGGCATGATTGAATGTTAAGAATAAGAGAGGCGAAGAAAAACTCTAAATTCAAACCTGTTAAACTCCATTTAAAAATTGACCTAGTGTCACATCCTGCTTGTCATGGAGGGGTTGGGTAAATACAAACTTAATAATAAGAATAGGGCTCAAGAAGTTAGGGCTAGGTTGGGTTTTATAGCATACTATCCCTTATAGGTTATTTTATGCCAAATCCTCTTTATACATATATATCAAATATATATGATTGGGTTTGTTTCGGTTTTATGGCATATCAACCGTTGCAGGCTATTTAATGCCAAATCCTCTTTATTCATATATATTAGATATATATGATTTTTAATTTTTTTTGTTGATAACATTTTTGAACAGGCCTTTGCAGACAGTTAAATAGTTTCAAGTATTTTTATCAAACACAAATGATTCTATTTACTATTAATCATTAGTTTTCACACAGTTAAATGGTTTTAAGTATGGCTATATAACAGTAGCAATTTAACCTCACACATTTAGATGTATATATATGTGTGTGAATAGTTTGAAGGTATTATTTACCAACCCCTCCGCTCGGGCAGGATATGACACAAGGTCAATTTTTAAGCGGAGTTTAACAGGTTTTGAATTCAGAGTTTTCCTTCTCCTAGACTAGTTGCCTCACCAAGGCTGAAGAACCTAGTCCGTCCTACTATTTACCCATAGCTGGAGGGAGAATAAGGGGGTTCATACCTTTCCCAAGGGTATTTGCCCGAAAGTGAACGTAATAGCGCGACTGGAGTACGAACTCGCGTATTACGATTTCGCAGTCCATTACACCACGAGGACACCCCTGAATAGTTTGAAGGTAATTTAATTTTAAATGAGTTAAAACTGATTTGTTTACATACTACTATTGCTGTTTTTTCTCTACAGGTAAATAGTTTCAATTATTGCTATCAAACATCAATATTTCAATTCAGTATTAATCATCTGTTTGTACACAGTGAAGTAGTTTTAAGTATTATCATTTAACACAAATAATTCTATTCAACAAAATTCATTTGCACAATCAAATATTTCCTAGTATTGCTTTGTAATACCAATAATCCTAAGTCATTTGTTTGCACACAGTTTAAATATCAAACGTATTTGAACCATTGATAGGACCCTATCAGGTGCTTTCGGTCAGGTTCAAGATGAACCGGGGAGCAATTACAATGAAGGGGTACTCTGTGTTCCCCAAAGCTTCATCATTACTGGAGCCTCACAATCAGGTTACTTAGTGTTATATTCAGGAAACTCGTTGGGGGAGTCTTACCCCTCTGCAGAGATGCAGTCGGTATATTCTACATTCCCAGCCGTCTCTAGTCGTTATGATAAGGTTGAGAAGAATGTCATGCGTCGAGACATATTTAGCGAGAAATGTATTGTTATTATTTTTCCTCGCTAAGTGTAATTCTGAGGTTGTGGATCGAGCCGCTGCAGGCATTGGCCTCCATATCAATGCACACAAAACTGAATATATGTGTTATAACCAAACAGGCGACATCACCACACTAGACGGAGCCTCTCTGAAATTAGTAGACAAATTCCCCTACCAAGGAAGTAGCGTCTCATCAACCGAAAAAGACATCGACACACGACTAGCGAAGGCATTGACAGCTATCGATAGGCTCTCGATCATATGGAAATCAGACCTGACCGATAAAATGAAACGCAGTTTCTTCCAGACAGCGTTTGTATCGATACTACTATATGGATGCACTACTTGGACGCTAACTAAACGGCTGAAAAAGAAACTAGACGGCAATTACACAAGAATGTGGAGAGCAATATTGATCAAGTCCTGGCGACAACACCCCACAAGACACCAACTATACAGCCACTTGCCTCCCATCACGAAAACTATACAAGTTAGACGAACCAGGCACGCAGGACACTGCTGGAGAAGCAAAGGCGAACTCATCAGTGATGTACTCCTATGGACCCCCGCATATGGCCAAGCAAAAGCAGGTCGACCAGCTCGAACATACATACAGCAGCTATGTGAGGATACGGGATGTAGCCCTGAAGACCTGTCAAAAGCCATGAATGATAGGGAGAAGTGGCGAGAGAGGGTAAGAGATATCCGTGCTGGCGGCACGACATCATGATGATGAAGTGTAATTGGAAAATAAAGGAGGATGAAGAAGTAAGCAGATGAAGATGTCGTTAGCTTTTATATGAATGTTTTTAATAGCAGCATGTAATAAAGGGTTTACGTTTATGCTGCAAGTCTCGTAGGAAGGCAAGAGGTAAGGAAACGAAATGAAGTTATGATAGACTGGAGAAAGCATTTTAGCAGCTAAATGCCCGAGCGAAAAGTGCATCGTTAGGTTAAGACATTGTTGAATGTGTGAGGGAAATATGTTTGCCATAGTGTAGCAAAAGTCGTGTTTGCTGTTTGAGGACTGAAACGACTGTAGTCACCGTGAGTTTGTGGTTCTGGTTGTTTAGGGGAGAAGCGTGAATGTCTCCAGAAAATGTTGCCCAGAGGTGAAGTAGCTAGGTGTCGGAGCGAAATTTTGCATCGCAGTCGACATAGCCAATTTTGGAGCTGACGTAAAGTTGTTCCTGTGTGTGGCGTATTGAATTCATCTAATTCATATTCAACTGGGAACCCTTGGTCTAAGAGAATAGACGCAAGGGGTCCATAAATTAGATGGCTGCCCTCATGGTGGTGTGATGATGCTGTTGCTATTGAAGAGCAGACAGGAAGACGTCTGTCCTGAACGAAGTTGTTCTGACAAAGAGGGTGTTTGACGGCTTCCCCAATTTGTGCTGCCTGGAAAAATGGTCCGGGTTGAATAGGACAAGACATCCTGATTGGGTTAAACTATTCGTCGACCCTAACGGTCAAATTAAATTACGCGCCAAAAAAAAACACGAAATTCTTTCTGCTACACATAAATGGCTCATGAGTCATAAACTGCAGGACTAAGAGATGCTTCAGAGTGCCCTATTACTATTGACCACAGACGGATGCATTTGTGAGAAATTTCGAGACAAAAAGCTTCCAATAGGATCTAGGACCAGGATCTGTTTGACGCTCATCTTGCCGATTTCCCTTGCATGAAGGCGATGGGAGCAGCTGGGTGGGGGTTGAGCTTCCAGTTACAACATCGACTCGTTCAGACAAGCACTGATCAAGTCAATTACTGTTCACAGCGTTCGAACTTATAAATAACTCTAAGCAGATCGATAAGAAGGCACTTACTAATTGAAGTTTATTTCTGTTTAAATAAAACTCCAAACGGGAAAGGGAAAGAAAGTAATATAGAAAGAAAGAAAGAAAGAAAGAAGAGAGCCTATGTGTTGTCGTAATCGTCTTAGATAAGAAATATGCGATGAGACGTGGTTAATGATGGTGAGGCGATGAAGCCACAGGAGATAAGGACATTCGAGAAGTGATGTCTGTTTATTGACAATCTTGCAGCGGGTAGCTTGGTCTTAAAGAGTGGTGACTTGTCCCCTTGAAATAAAACACCGGGGTTGACTAACTGGTTAATTTTAACGCCATGTCAACACGTCTTAAAGATATATACGAGGATCATTAAACAACTTCTTGAAGGCCCCATGGAAGTCCTCTTGCGTGAGCGTGTCAGTGACCTTTGACACAATCTCTTTCATCTCCTCAATTGTCTCATAACGACAACCTCTGAGCTTAGGGAATAAGCAAAAGTCACAGGGAGCAAGGTCTGGACTATAGGGACGGTGAGCAACTGTTTTGATGCCCATCTTAATCAAATAGTCTGTGACAAGGATGGAGTTGTGGACTGGTGCATTGTCCTGGTGGAAATGCTACTGACCCGATTTGAAGAGTGCTGGCCTTTTCCCTATGAATCTTTTCCTGAACTCCCTTAAAACCTCAACATCGTAACCCTAACCCTAACCCTTTGACCAATCAACTCTGGTCTATTGACTTCCTTATTCCTCCCACACCTCTCATCATCCCTCACAGACTCTGTGCCTTCCTCGAATCTCTTATACCACTCAAAAACTCATGCTCGATTCATGCAACATGGTCGAAAAGAAGTCTGAAGCATTCCATATGTTTCTGTGGCATTTTCTGCAAGTTTAAAACACATTTTTTATTGCATATTGTTCTTCTAAAGTGTCCTCACGTCCAGATTGGATTTTTGAAATTCACCAGCTGTGACAATCAGGCTTTAGTAGGTTGTATTCCAATTGCTGCTGTACCTGTTCATTTGAACCTGAAATCCTAAAAATTAGTCAGTCATCTCATAAGATGTATAGCAATAACATACTGAATTTTCAAGAGTCTACGACAATTTTAAATGTCTGTACAAAAAAGTCTAATATGACATCAGGTCAATATTCACAAGTGGCTCGACTCTCTGGAGGTGTCTTTTCCGTGTCAAGCCACTAGCAGAATTTAACATGACCAAGAACTGTGTTTTCCATCCCTGGTTGTTGTGGTAAAGTATACAAAAACGAGACATGTCGCTCACTAAAAGTAAGGCTAGAAGAACATCAAAAAGTATTAGTACGAGGTGAAATTGAAAAGTCGAGTATTGTGGATCATATATGAAAGGAAAAGGGACAATTTCTGTCCTTATGGGATGAAGTTAAAATAAGTGATAGAGAAAAACATTGGAAGTCGCTTTAAACAATCAGTGGATATGTTGGGCGACAGCAAACCTCTTGAGTAGTGAACCATAGCCATGATATGGCTATGTGAGAAACTTACATCGAATGTCCATAAAGATAGAACATAGGAATCTCGAAATTCGAAAAACACGTAACGACTTCTCGGTTCAGGTACGAAACTTTTTATTACCTTTGAGTTTAAAGGTTTTTCGACATAAGGAGAGAGAGGCACAATCTTTCTATTCCGGCCTTTTCATCTGCCACCCCACCCCACCCCAATCTCGTGCGGCACCTGCCACAAGGCCTCGCTAGCCTCCGTTTCCCAACTGGGCTCTTGTGACATCTCTGAGTGACACGTCCGCTCTGCGCGTGTGCGTGAACACTTGTGTTATATGTTGCACCTAAGTAACCCATGCACTGAGCCGAAAGGTTCTCAGCCTAACTAAACCCAAAGGAATAAACCGAAATCCCTCGGCCATTATGTTACAATAGCCCAAGTATTGAGATAAATACAATCTGGGAACCAGGAATCAAAAAAGGTTACATGAAAAAATATAATACGTGCTCAGGTAAAAAAAAATCACACATAATAGAAGTACTTCATAGTGATGAAAGAACATTAAGTTTATAAGTCCCAAAAATTCACCCTGAACTGTCCACATAGCACAACGGTTATCAGCGTTGGTTCCTTAACCTTCAAAGTGACAACCATCAGGAGGCTGCAGGTTTAATCCGGGCTATAGGCGAGTAACAATACAGGAATACTTAACACTTGTACCCGGTTATGGCTAATGGAATCAGAACAAGCATTAAACCCTATTTTATTAAAGCCAGTATGCAAAATATCCTTACAATATACTATATAAACCTTTATTTCCGGGGGTGGGGTGAAAGCCACCTGGCATTCGTGCCGGATAGGTAGAATTAATGACAAGCCAAGATTTACATTCTTCTTGACCTTTTAGCCTGGTAAATCACCGACAAGCATTGACAAGCATAGATTCACATTTCATCTAGTGAATGACCCACTTGCTACTGGCCTTCAGGCGTAACGAACTTATGACTAGCAGTGCATGAGTCTCGGTTTATGCGGGATCTCCTCTTCCTCCTCCTCCTCCTCCTCTAATCCCCTTTATAAAAAAAGACCTTGTGTCAAATCTTACCTAGTGGTGGTGGTGGGGGGGTACGGATAAATATCAAAAACACGGGCCTGCCTGACATTCGCGTCAGATGGGTGTTATCAAGCTGAATCGCCTAGGCCCAGAGAGGCATTCCCCCAACCAGTACTTGCTTTGCGCCTGAGGCACCCCAATATGGAAAATGCTGATGGGATCAAGTATTTGTGATGGCCGTGCATGTCTCGATTCTTGCTTGGCCTCACCACTATGTGACAATACACCACTGGCCGGTCCCCTAGATCTCAACCTCCTAAACCGCTCATCTCCGGCCAGGGGTATTTCACATTTCTTTACGGACACACAAAACACGACATACACAACCGAGAGGGTGGAAGAAAAGAGAACAAACAAACATAGACTTGGGTTAGCTCCAAACGCAAGAAGGGAGAAGTTCGTGACGCTTTTGTGCAGCTCTCCGAGCATCTGCAGGCTATTGCAAGCGTGTATTCGTGCGAGATTCCCACAAAGTCACCAGGAATGTTGTCTCATCTTCTCACGTTGGCCGACCCGGCGTCTGGATCCACCCATCCTAGCCGTCGCCTGCTCTCTCCTGTCAATTTCTCTGTTCTGTCCACTTCTCCGTTCTGGCTCCTTCTCTAGTCTCCCAGGGACCTTCCTTCCCTCGTCCTCTTTCGGTCTCGTGCTAAATCTCGCGCACAAGTCCTTTGTGTGGGTTTCGCGCCAAAACAGATAAAGGAATCTTCTAACTGGGACTTACCCACACGCACACCAATTCAACGAATTCCCACATCGTGTCACAACTATAAAATGACCTTGTCGAATCTTGACTAAGAGGTAAGTCAGTTAAATACCATTAATCCTTCTGGCTTATTCCGCCCATGTTTACTTGAGGTCTGGCTGGCATTCGCAACTGGTGGATTTTATTATGCTGAATCACTTGATCCCAAAAGACCTTCCCCATCCCAGGAAATACCTGCTTTGCAAGCCTGAGTTCATAGCTTGGCGCTTGAGGCCCTCCAATATGAGGAATGTCGAAAGGAACACGAATTTTTTAAAAATATCCACGCACGAGTCTCGATTTGTGCGTAGTCGATCACGTGACAAATTCTGATTTGGTGCGAAGTCGATTTAATACTGTAATACTTAGTTTTCTTTGGTCCATCCGATGTTCGGTTTGGTTGTTTAATGGCATATCAACCTTCGTTGGTTATTTAATGCCAAAACCATCCTTCTAGAAGAACATCAGTGATGCTATTTAACCCATAGCTTTCTCATTGACAAATGTTCATGCAAAATGGTGAATACACTGCCTTATGATATCTTTAACTCCTTTGCTATTTCACACAACTTCAATGTACGATTGGCCAAAACGAGTTTGTGGAGTGTTTTTGGTGTTTTCCAGGACAACTGCCGAATTTGGGCGACCTGAGCGTTCAGCATCATTTATGTCCATACGACCGCGTTTAAAGTCAGCATACCACATCTTAACCATTGTTTCCGACGGAACAGAGTCCGAATAACACTTATCAAGTCATTGCTTTGCTTGAACAGTATTTTTTCCCATGAGAAAGCAATGCATTATCAAGACACAAAATTCAGATTTTTTTCATTGTTTTGAAAATTTGCGACAGTAGCTTCACTTAAATAACAGTAATTTGTAAACTAATAATCCGATTGGGCTCAAATTTTGGTAAGGTTAGTACTTTGAAGGTTAGTACTTAATAAAAATCATAGGGATTTTTAGTAGTGGCGCCATCTATACGCCAGTGATTATTGGGTGATATGTCACAGATAGACCGACATAGTCTCTCATTATACGATGCACGAAAACTTGAAAGCATAAAACTGTTTCAAAACAAGCGATTATTATTATTTGATGCAAATAGTTACTTAAAACTATAGTTGTATATTAATTGTTTGTATTAAGAAGAGATACTCGAAGCTATAGTCGTTTAAAAATGGTTATTATCAATTACTTGAAAGGTTGGGATTAGTAGTTTTGTTTGGCATACCAAACTTCTCGGCCAAATCCACCCTTTTAGAAGGACAGTAGTGGCACTATCTAACCCATAGAATAGAGGATAAAGGGGTTCATAGAATTGTCGTAGACTCTTAAAAATTCACTATGTTATTGCTGTACATCATATGAGATGACTGACCAATTTTTATGAGTTCAGGTTTAAATGAACAGCTACAGCAGCAATTGGAATACACCCGACTAAAGCCTGATTGTCACAGCTGGGGAATTTCAAAAATCCAATCTGGACGTGAAGACACTTTAGAAGAACGATATGCAATAAAAATGTGTTTTAAACTTGGAAAAAATGCCACAGAAACGTATGGAATGCTTCAGACTTCTTTTCGACCATCTTGCACGAATCAAGCATCAGTTTTTGAGTGGCATAAGAGATTCAAGGAAGCCAGGGAGTCTGTGAGGGATGATGAGAGGTGTGGGAGGAGTAAGGAAGTCAATAGACCAGAGTTGATTGGTCAAACATGAGGACTTCCATGGGGCGTTCCAGAAGTTGTTTGAACGGTACAACAAGTCTGGAAACTTATCGTATGCACCTCGTATTTGTCCGAAAGTGAACGTAATAGAACGACGGGGGTTCGAACTCGCTTGCAACGATTGCACAATCTTGAGCAGTTACCATTAACACCACGAGGATGCCTCTAACTTAACAAGGGTTGCTGTGTTGTAAAACTGATCAATCACACTTCTGGCTTTACACATAAGTTTATCTGAAAGCCAAGAAATCCGAGGTTTTATTAGAATATTGTCGGATCAAGTTTCATTACAACAGAAGAGTGGGGAAAGCCACATAATGTTTAATGTTAAATAGAAAAATAATCTTCTCTTCGAAAGACTAATACTCATTAAGCCGGAATTCTGCAACTTTGCTTCAGGACTTTTAATCGAGAGATATAGGACGACTAAAAATATGCAATGTACTCTATCAAACCTTTCTATCGCATTTCATTGCTCTTATCTACATTGTATATACTTCTGCAGTTGTTTCAAAGATATATTACTAAAATTTACCGCATATATATATATATATATATATATATATATATATCAACACACTCACACACAGCACTCAACATACATACATCATCATCATGTCGTGCCGCTAGCACGGATATCCCTGACCCTCTCTCGCCACTTCTCCCTATCGTTCTTCGCCTCTGGCCGGTCTTCAGGGCTACATTCCGTATCCTCACATAACTGCTGTATGTATGTTCGAGCTGGTCGTCCTACTTTTGCTCGGCCATATGTGAGGGTCCATAGGAGTACATCACTTATGAGCTCGTCCCTGCTTCTCCAGCAGTGTCCTGCATGTCTGGTTCGTGTAACTTGGATAGCTTTCGTGATGGGAGGCAGGTGGTCGTATAGTTGGTACCTTGTGGAGTGTTGACGCCAGGTTTGTTCAATATTGCTCTCAACATTCTTGTATAATTGCCGTCTAGCTTCTTCTCCAGCACTTTTGTTAGCGTCCAAGTAGTGCATCCATACAGCAGTATCCATACGACCAATGCCTGAAAGAAGCTGCGTTTCATTATATATATATATATATATATATAATGGGAAAAATTGAAAAACAAAATAATCCAAAGTGAATGATTTAATGGAAGGAAGTCGACGCTATAAACGTTTCGGTTTTAATAAACCATCACCAGGACTTAGAAAAAGTGATATCGAGTGTCGTTAGATCACCGATTGATGTTCAATGAAATACAAAACAAGGGAGGGGATTATATATACTGAAAAAGGGGTGCCTATCCATCGGTGATCGAACGACACTTGATATCATTTATTCTAAGTCCTGATGATTGTTTATTAAAACCGAAATTTTATAGCGTCGAAATTCTTCCTTTAAATTCTTCACTTTGGATTACTTTGTTTTTCAATTTATCTCCATATTATCGGATTCTTTTCCATTATTTACTAATGTATATATATACATATATATGTATATTTATCCAGCATTTCTTCATTAATACATATTTGATTGAACATAATAGACATTTTTTGTCAACATATTTTTTGTTAATCCTTTCGAATTACCGTATTGATCTTATGATATTCGGCTGGAATTGGTTGATAAACTTTCCATAATTAGTTATTTCCCAAGTACTTTCTGCCCAACATGGGGCCATCATCAGGGGAGGATGTATTACAAAAGTAATGTAACTTTAGTATGTACATTACTAGTTTGTAAGAATGAGCGTTTGTACTGTTGTATTGTGTAGCGTTTACTTTTCGAATTTGTTTCTATAAATAGTGTCAGAAGCTAAAGACATTTAAGTACATTAGCACTGGTTTCAAAATTGATTTTATTAAATTTGGGTTGTATCTTCCTAATATGTAGTGCCTATATATATTCTATTCAAATGGGTTCAACGCAGTTAAATGGTTTCAAGTATTCCTATTTAACACTAATATTTATATTTAATATGAATATTTTGTACACGGTTAAATGCTGTACATTTTCTTTTTTAAAGTAGAGGAATTGTATTGTGAATTTAATTACCATGGCAAGAAAATCCGGCGAACACCTACGCACGACCAACGGAAACACTGGACAGCTGTTTCAACCTTATTAGGTCTCATCAGCAGTGTATACCGTGATGTCCACCATTGGAGATCGAACCAGCGACCACAGATTACAGAGCGGAAACCCTACAACTGAGCCAACAATCCATATCGCACACAAGTGATGCCAATTTAACTAGTCATGGTAACTGCGCAGCCATTTAACCTAAATTTGTCTTGTAAGTTACATCCGTAATCTTTATAGAGAATATGGACACCTCCAAGGCCACGTCTTCCAAAGAGGATTGGAAACACGCATCCGCGTAATTATTATAATTATTATGTGCAAGGATATAGATGTACATTTTCTTTTTTAAGTAGAGGAATTACATTGTGAATTCACTGTTAAATACTTCCAGCTATAGAAATGTTATATAATAGCAGAGGGATTTTTTTTTATTATCATTTTTCGTTTTTGTATATCTTACCTTTCGGTTTAGTTTGGATGAGAACCTTTCGGTTCAGTGCATGGGTTAGTTAGGTGCAAAGATTAACGCAGGTGGTCACGTGCGCGCGGGGAGGATATGTCATTCACAGATGTCACAATAAGGGCCCCAGATAAGAAATGAGACTGGGGGAGGTGAATGACGTCATGCCCGGAGGCTTGGTCTGAGGATTTGGGGATTTGAGAAAAGCAGAGTTGAGTTTCTGCCTCCGAACGAGAGAGTCGAGATTCAGAGTGGGGCGAGATCCAGACGAATTTGTGCGCTACGGGCGCCGTGCGTTAGTTGGGTTGAAAGCTGACGATGTAAAAGCAATCAGCATAGAAAGATTGTGTCTCTCTCGCCTCATGTCAAAATAACCTTTAACTCAAAGGTAATAAAAAGTTTCGTACCTGAACTAAGAAGTCGTAAAGTGATTTGCGTGTATTGCGGATTCCCTATGTCTATTTCACACGTCCGTCTATTATGGGTATGTTACCGAAAAAGACAAGAATAGTTCTATTCGACTCAAAGTTGGACATGGACTACTACGCAGGATCAAATGGTAATGAAGGGGTAGTCTTCATTTATTAAACTTCAGAACTGGAGCCTCACCATCAAATACAGTTTACTATCATATCCAGGACACTCAAAGTCTTGTTTTTCTCAACGCGATTGACCTTCAGCCTCCACTTTCTCACACCTATAAGATAAAAAAAGGTTTGTTGTTTGTTTACCACGAGAACAATTTAAAGAACAAGGTCGGAACAATTATATTGGTGCTAGGACTTGACATAACCCGCCGATTGACTGAATCAAGATGAAATAAGTTTTTTTAATTATCAGATTGAAATTAGATTTCTATTAATTAATTTTAAGCGCGAATTTTGATGCATGACCATCTTAGCTACAAAGCGAATTTTGATGCATGACCATCTTAGCTACAAAGCGAATTTTGATGCATGACCATCTTAGCTACAAAGTAGGTGTCTGACCAGCTAAATTTTAGTATTTATACTTGCTTTCCTATCTTATAAACAAAATCAATGAGATTTACACCGACGATTGAGTGAAAGCTTATTCAACCAATATGTCGACTCGGGGCTACCGTAGTTAACTCACACGAATTAAATACAAAATGTAAACAAACCCAAATTCTTAAGCCATATAACCTAAAATCTACTTGTAGGTGCCGGAAGTCTCTTCTTCAATCTACGTATTGCTATCGTAGGAGTCACGTACGCAGACCACTCACTCATGTTTGCTATCGGCGAGTGAAGCCATGCAATCCATCTATGTTCACTGGACCAATAGGAACCACTTACTTCATTTCTTATCGTCTACTAATGAACCTTTTAAATTTCTTCACCCACTGAGTGAAACCACTTAACATACTTCTTACAATCAAATTTTCCCTTTTAATACGTATTTGTTTTGCGAAATGTATTCTATTTATCCCTTACATGTTCATTCCAATTTTTCCCTCTTCAATTATCAAATATTATTCTTCAAACTTACATTTTAGCGTGCGGGACGTCCAATGTGGTGTTATTGTTAGTGAGTTTGATTCTTACTGAGTGCCCTGTACTTTTTATGTTAAACTAAGATTGATAAATGAAAACGTAGATTTTTGCTTTGCGTGGTGTAATACAGCCAGGCTTGTGCCAAACTAAGCTAAACTTCGTAAATGACCTCATTTTTCTATGTGTAAACTTTTTATGTTGTTCTTCATCAAACTATCTTCTTTACTTAATGAAAGGGTTAAAACAGAAGGAAAAAAACATGCCAACTGCCTTATGTGTAGTAATTTACTAAGCTTTTTTTTTTGCTTAGATGTGGCACACGGCCGAATGAATAGAGCACCCAGTGAGACTCGAACTCATTCGTGTAGCTTTGTTAGTCAAGCTTGCAAATCATTATACTATCCGAGACGCCCAAAGTGTCTACTCAGATAAGCACAAGGCCGAATGAATGGGGCACCCAGTGAGACGCGAACTCATTCGTGTAGCTTTGCTAGTCAAGCTTGCTAATCATTACACTTCCCGAGACGCCCAAAGTGTCTGCTCAGATGGGGCACAAGGCCGAATGAATGGGGCACCCAGTGAGACGCGAACTCATTCGTGTAGCTTTGCTAGTCAAGCTTGCTAATCATTACACTTCATGAGACGCTCAAACGTTCTCCTCAGATGGGGCATGAGGCCGAATGAATGGGGCACTCAGTGAGACTGGAACTCATTCGTGTAGCTTTGCAAGTCCAACCTGCTAACCATTACACTTCCCGAGGCACCCCAGCAGTTTTATGTATAGAAATTAAAATAAGTATACACTTCAACGACGAACTATACCATCATATGTCCCAACTGAGCAAAGTTATAATCTCATAAACGATAATTCCTTTCCAACTGGCCCCTACGGCCATCCTTAATTATCTGCTGGACACTCATTTCTCCAGAGAACACAATTGCTGCGATTCCAATGAGTCACACTTGATTAAATCGTTTGACTTTTTTTTTTTTTGTTTAACGGTATATCAACTTCCGAAGGACTACTTAACGCCAAGATTTTCTGTTTGTAATGTTTTATCATAATCAAAACTATTTATATTTTCAGCGTTCCATTATTTTGGGGGGGATCGTACTTTTATTTTCCCATAATAACCATTTGTTTGCACACAGTCGTATAGTATCAAGTATTCCTGTCTCATACTAATAATTATCAAATAAATCTATCTGACTCATAGATGGGACCCTAGCAGGTATTGCCATTCTGAGTCAAAGACTGGTATTGGTTAAGTGATTGATTTTTTTTACGGCATGACAATTCTTTTAGGGTTATTTTCTTGGTTTTAGAAGTCTTGTCGAAGTGGAATCAACCTATTGGGCGGTAGTCAAATTATTTAACACACAAAATAAACTGATGAGTGTTCACCAATCAGACATAAGCAAAACACTGCTTTTTTTGCACCTCAAACTTAGTTTCTTATATGCTCATTAAATCTCACCACTTCACGTGGGCTTATCATGTTTTCCTCCATAAAACAAGTCACACCTCTTGCGTCCTTTTCTTCTGGTTTCCGCGTGTCAGTAGCAAAGAGAGCTCACCTTCTGTTTCTTCGAGGTAAGATTGTTCGTGGCATTACTACTACACTCCCTCCTGAACCTATGATCACACATGAAACATTCGGAAGGTGATCGTTTACGCCGTGTGCTTCTTCGTGGCAGTACGGTTACTAGGTCTTCATTAGAAGTGTTATTGGAAGAGGAATCACCTGCATTTGTGCTGGGTGCCAGTTCACACGGTCTCTCTCTAATGGTTACAAATCTTTCACTCGCATTCTCTGAAGACATGTCAGAACAGACCGTCGGCTGGCCTGGTCCCACTATGGGTTGCAGATCTTTCACATGGCGCGGCATTCCGTCGACCGTTATGTTCTGTGCACTGGTAAATCCGGTCACAATTGTCGGTAGCAGAGAGAGTACACCTTCTGTTTCTTCGAGGTAAGATTGTTTGTGACATTACTACTACTGTTATCTTATGCCGAGAGGTTAAAGAATCACGTTCAGTGTACATTTTTGCGTTGTTGTTTCTTAAGAGGTCCAATAATATTCGAATAATCATTAAACAGATCTATTTGACTCATAGATGAGCCCAGTCGGTTGGAGCTAGAGAATACACCGACTGCATCTCTGCAGAAGGGTAACACCTACCCACAACGAGTGTCCGGTAATGACGCTAAACAATCTGATGGTGAGGTTCTTGTAATGCCGATGCTTTGAAGAATGCAGAGTACACCGTCATTGCCATTGCTCCCAGATCCACTCTGACCCGGAGTGGTAACACCTTACAGGGTCCTATCTATGGGTCAAATAGAACTAAATAGTGTATTCATGTTAAACTGAATTGTTTAAACTAAAACTATTTCAACATTGAAATGGTGTACTTACATTAAACTGAATCTGTTGAAATAAAACTGGTCCAAGGAAAGGAGTAGCGCCCTCCCCTACACCTTGGTGTAGTAGCTATTGAAAAGAGAGCCTTCGGGTCACCCTCGACTATGGTCACCAACTTTACTTACTTACATGTATGAAATGAATTTGGCATTAAATAACCTACAATGGTTGACATGCCATAAAACCAAAACAAACCAAACCAAACCAAACCTTAGCTCATAGATAGAATTATTAGAGAAATGAGTGAGAATGGAACTCGTATAATCGCAATGAAGAGGTACTCCATACTCCCCAGATCTAAAGAACCAGAGCCTCATTATCAGATGCAGTTAAGTGTCATACCAAGATATCCTTTTGGGGCGATATCTTACTCCTCTCAAGGGTAGACAGTTAGCCTAATTTTAAGCCTTGCTTATAAGGCAAAGTGGACCTGGGAGTAATAGTAACTCAGGAGTACTATCCACTCACCATTTCTGTAGACTCACTATCAGATACAATTTAGCGTCATACTAAGACACCCTTTTTGGGGGAGGTCTTGCTCCTCTCAAGGGGAGACAGTCTGCCTATTTTAAGCTTTGCTTACAAGGTGGGGTGGACCTGGGAGTAATAGTAACTCAGGAGTACTATCCACTCACCATTTCTGTAGCCTCACCATCAGATGCAATTTAGTGTCTTACCTTGGACAAAATAACAAGAGAGAATACACACTCTTTATTATTTTTATATATGATTATACTTATCAAATACAGATGAAATGTATAAAAATTTTCCTAGAAAATATCTGCATTGTGAGGTCAACAAAGTAACTGTTTTCAATAATCATTCTTAGAAGCTATTAATTCAATACTCGTAAAACTTTTTATCTCATCCTGGTTATAAACATTTCAGTACGAAAGACGACAGAATAGGAAACTTTTGAAAAGGGTGATTGATGCATAGGCCCTACTATCTGTATAGATTGCTAATTGTTATCTGAAAGGAAGTTAGAAAGCTTATCAGATTGTGACGTCAGAGGGAAGTACCGCCATTACTTTCGGAAAACTACGTGCCTCATAGATAGGTTGTGTCTTGTAAACTGTTATAGTTTTGCTTTCGTCATTGCATACTTATATTACTGACAGCAACAAGTTATCTAAACAAAACTTTGGTCTGTTTTTCTCCATTAGTCGGCAATGATTACTTCATCTCCAACCAACTCTAATCTTTTAAAAGAACTTCCATTTTGTCAACTGCTAAGAAGTAGATGAATAAATATAAATCAATGAAAAAAAAATCATTAAAAATTGTCTAGAATTAACATTTTCTTTTTGTTTTGTTTTGCTTTGTTTTTTCGCTGTTTTTTTTTTAAATCATTTTGTCATAGCAAAGAATCTTAAGAAAACTTTTAAAGATTTTTTTTTAGATTTAAAGGAACTGATATTGCTGTTGACTCGGCTGTGCCTTTATGAGCTACGAGGAAAATTCAAGGATAATAAACGAACGAAACACACTTTTTTATAAGAATATCTCTCTCATTTTATTCTCGAAAAGAGACCACAGTTTGTTCTTTTTTCAGAGATAGATAGAAAGACGTTTACTCAGAGAGGGGACTTCTTCTTGTTCCATACCTTCTACTGGGAGCCAGTGGGTGCCAACGCTTGCACCCCTTGCAAGCCGTATCGTTAGACGGCTTAACGCCTCTGATTGGCTGCGTGTCCTTCGCTCGACTCCGATTCTCTGCACTCTGTCTAAATCTGCCCGCGTGGTTCAGGTGGTCACCTTCCAGTTACACACCTGTTGGACCCGACTGCCCTGACGCACTGTCCTGTTTACTAATCACAACGTGACAGCTTGTCAAAGTACACGGGGTCACCAAGAACGAACCGAAAATCCATGTCATATGTTATATAACAACATCGCATGAAATATTTTTCACATTTTTATATAAAAAATATGAAAAAATGTTCATGCGATATCAGTTCCTTTAAATTAAAAGAGAAATTATTTCTTAAGGATTTTTTTTTCCCACAGAAAATTTCTTTATGATGTCCTCAGTTGAGAACAGTAAAGAAAATAAACTACATAAAAAGTATTCCAATTATTGTTCATCTTATATATGTTGTATTTTGACCTTCGACCCGGCCAAAAATGCCATTCAAAGTGATACACCGGAAGGAAATGACACATTCCAATAGCAGTTATGAGAGGAAATCGCGTGGGCGGAAATTGGCTAACAAAATGGGACAAGCTAAAATTCCCATGGTACACTCATAGACTGATGCACCGGAAGAGAGTGACCTGTGAACTGCATGACAGTTATTTCCGCTTGATGACGATCAAACATGCCATTCCAAAGATCGAGTAGGTGATTGAGTGGGCGTTGAACTATTATATAACTCGGTCAAGACAAAAAGTCAGAGAGTTAGAGTTGGAGATAAGTTGCTGATAAGGTGTGGTAGGGAAAGCCACACCAGGCCGAAGGGGCCCTCGGGGCCCCCGATGAATTGGGAACCAGACCAGTTGCTGATAAGATGCAGCAAAGAAAGCCATCATCCAATAGAGAGCTGGGCCCCTGGGCCTCCGGTTGAGCATCAGGAGAACGAGAAAGACACAACGTTGACGGCCATAAGAGTGGGGGACAATATATTGCAGTTCCGTTTGGTCTCCAACTCCCTCTCGCAGTAAAACCCCACACAACCCTTTCGAACCTTGCAAATAAATTGAGAGGTATATATTTTCTAAAAGTCTTCGCTCGTCCATTATCATTGTGACATTGTGATTCATTCTGCATGTATGTACATGTGTATATGTAGATGTGTATATGCATATGACTATATAACATATATATATATATATATATATATATATCCAGAGTCGTCCATTGTAGCCGAGCCTACAAAATTTTAAAAACTGAGTGAAATGACACAGAAACTAGTTGAGAACAGTAAAAAATAAATAAACTATATAAAAATTATTGTTCATCTTATATATATATATATATATATATATATATATATATCTTTCCAGAGTCGTCCATTGTAGCCGAGCCTACAAAGTTTTAAAAACTGAGTGAAATGACGCAGGAAATGCTAGGATAACAAAATGAGATATTAGGTTATAAACTTTGCCAGATTTATTATTTCGAGGAAACTTGACAACGTTCATAAACTCTAAATATTTCTAAGGTCCCTGCCGATAGAGCTGTAGATTTGTAGTCAGTTCGACCAGTGTCTATCGCACACAGCGTCATCAGTGCGTGAGATTATCTTTTCGTAACCTCGAGTTTTGTAGCCCATGGAAAAAACGGCATGAGTTGTCAAGCGTCGCTGCACTGGGCTGGTCGGACTGTTTCTCTGGGTGTCGCTGAATCGGTCTAGTTAGTCTGCTACGTCTGAAGTCGTTGCATCGGGCTGGCTGGTCTAGAACTGACTTCTCATCTAAGTTAGACTGGCGAGAAAGACTTACTTGCCCTGAAAGAGGAAGTTAAAAGTAGCTGGACAGCTGAAGTCTCCGGGTGTCGCCAGAAAACCAAAACAGTGACATCTGATTTTCTGGGGCTCAGAAGTTTATATAAGTGAAAGGAACAGTGAAATCCTTTCACATTGGACAGGTCCTGCTACCCTTCTTATACGCTGTCGTCTTTAACTGGTGGTTTTATCGAAAACCTAGTCGCTTTGTCGCCGAATTTTAATATGTCAAATGTTAACAGGAATATTTCTCTTGGATTTCAGGAGTGTACTGGAATTGGTCATCAGACGACAAAGAGATGATTGTAAATATTGATCAATATTACTTAATTATTTTTTTTAATATTACTTAATTTGGTAGAAAATATCATTTAATATTATTTGCTATATGTTGCAGTCATAAAATATCTCCGAAGAGACTCACATAATTAATAGTCTTAGAAATAGTTTTCGATTTGGAGTGGAAAATTCCATTCGCTGACGATATCATTACTGTGATACTTTGATACTTAAGAATCATGGCGTAATGGTTATCGTCGGAGGAAATTGACACGGCGGCACGAGTTCAAATCCTGAACGAGTTTGATTGTATTTCGTGGTATAGTCACAACCACTATACATACACATATGCATGCAGAATCATAACGACGACACAATAAAGACGAGCGGACACAGTTCTTTAGAAAAATATACTTCTCACTTTATTGAAAGGGTTGTGTGTGAGAGGGAGTTGGAGACCGAACAAAGACTGCAACATATTGAGCCTCCAACTCTTCTGACTATCACAACCTTTATTTCCTGTTCTCCTGGTCTGCTCAACCGGGGGCCTGGGGACCCAGACTCTGCTGGGACATGGTTCAATTCCAGTATCTTCTCTCCAACTGATCTGAACTTCCTGTCGCCGGGGTTATATAATAATTTGACATCCACCTACTTCATTCAAGCGTCACAATTCGCACTCAATTCAACCCCTCTTCGACCGGATGCACCTGTTATTTACACCGGTGCATTTCTTCTTTTGACAGCTTGGCCGGAGTCAATATGCAACAATTTCACATAGCACTAATACCCTTGGGAAAGGTATGAATCCAATTATTCTCCCTCCAGCTATGGGTTAATAGTAGGGCTCTTCGGTCTTGGTGAGGCAACTAGTCTAGGAGAAAGAAAACTCTGAATTCAAACCTGTTAAACTCTGTTTAATATTGACTTTGTGTCATATCCTGCCCGAGCAGAGGGGTTGGTAAATATGGATACTTAAGAATCCTGACGTGAGTAGCTAGTGGTTGCGATTATATATATATAATTTTTTTATATAACCAATTCTACATTGCCCAGTCGGTTGGGGGTGTAGAATACACCTACTGCACCTCTGCAGAGGGGTAAGTTCCCCCTCAAACGTGTCCTGGATATGACACTAATGGTGAGGTTCCAGTGATGCTGGAGCTTTGGGGAATGTAGAGCACCTCTTCTTTGCCATTGCTCCCAGGTCCGGAATGGTAGCACCTGATAGAACCCTCTCCATGGTTTAAATAGAACTAAACTGTATACTTATGTTAAACTGAATTCTTTGAAATATAACTGCTTGACTTAACTGAATAGCTTGAAATAGAAACGTTTTTCACAATTAAACGGCGTACTTATGCTAAACTGAATTGTTTGAAATGGAACTGCTTTTTGACATTGAAACTCTACTTACACTAAACCGAATTGTTTAATATAGAAATGTTCTGAAATTTAAGTGTGTGTAAACAGAATCTATACTTATACTAAATTGAATTGGCTGAATTAGAACTGTCTGAATAAACTGAATATCTTGAAAAAGAAATGTTTCTGACAATTTGACTGTGTATTCATACTAGACTGAATTGTTTGAAATAGAACTGACTATTTGCATAAAAATGGATTGGGCGTTAAATAAGCTACAAAGGTTGATATGCAATAAAACCCCACCCACACAACCTACCAACCAACCTATTCTTCTATTGGTGTGAAAAAGTCCTGAGTAAAGATTTTTCTCACTCTGCAGAAATATATATATATATATATATATATATATATATTTGGACTTGACTAACCGGGTTCTAATTCTAGCTGAAGCTGTTTTTTATCACATTAATGCTTTGGGAAAATTATGAATCTTTCTCTTTTTCCCCACCCTATCTATGGGTAGACATGACTCTTTCTCTCTCTCTCTCTATATATATATATATATATATATTTAGAGAGAGAGAGAGAGAAAGAGTTAAGTCTTCCTAACTATATATATATATATATATATAGTTGATTATAAGTCAAGGTCGACTTATATATAATTGATAATCAATCAATATCTATTTATACTCAAGTTTATATATATATATATATATATATATATACACTAAAGAGAGAATAAGTACACACACAGACACTATATACATTGAGGAAAAATATTCCTGTTTGTCTTATTAACAATATTTCTCGTGTGCTCTTTATTTTTTTCATTATTCTCAAATAAGTTCGACCTTATTGTCAGGAAATAATTTTGGGGAAAAAGTTTTTGAAAAGTTTTTTAAAAATATTTTTAAGTGTTTCATTCTATAAGACGATCGGCGAAAAATTTTACAGTCATTTATTTACACACAGTTAAATGTCTGAACAGTTCTATTTCAAACAATTCAGTTTAACATAAGTACGCAATTTAAATGTCAAAACAGTTATATTTCGAGCAATTCAGTTTAGCATAAGTACACAGCTTAGTTCTATTCGACCCTATAAATAGGACCCTATCTATAGTTTCGTTCTATTCGACCCTATAGATAGGACCCTATCAAGTGCTACCATTCTGGGCCAGAGTGGACCTGAGAGTGATGACAATAAAGAGGTACTCAACATTCCCCAAAGCTCAAGCATTACTGGAGCTTCACCCTCAGATTATTTAGTGTCATAAACAGGACATTCGTTGGGAGTGCTTACCGCTTTGCAGAGATGCATTTGGTGTATCCTACAGCCCACCGGCCGACTGGACTAGGAATGATGGGATCATCAAATCGATAGTTATTGACAGTCAGACAGTTTGTTTTTTTTTTCCATTGAAGAAGGCACAGAAGTTTATTAGCTCTCAATATCGTCGACTTTAGCGTTTTACTATGAATATAAGTAGGTTTTTTGGACAATAATCTTTTTGCCACATACAAAATGAATAGAATAGCTCTTCTAGAATGTTAACAGTGAGAAAGATTTTTAAAAAGAGAGAATTACAAACTAATAATTAAAGGTTGATATGCAATTAAATAATCCACGAAAGTTCATATGCTATTAAATAACCCACGAAGGTTGATATGCCATTAAATAACCCGCGAAAGTTGATATGCTATTAAATAACCCACGAAAGCTGATATGCCATTAAATAACCCACGAAGGTTGATATGCCATTAAACACAGAAACCAAACCAAACTAATAATTATTTTGCCTTGGAATAATGCTTAGCAATCTAGGCTAGCAGAACATACGATTCTCACTGGGGGCCTTAAATTTCTGGCCTTGCACCAGGCTAAACTAATCTGAATAAATCACTTCAGGGCTCCTCGCATGGTAAAAGGGTTTGCAAGCTAGGCAAGCGGAAAATTGCTTGTGAGTGAGATTCTAACTGGGTGTCTCATACTCATGGTGTTCTACTGAACGAAAGAAAGCTTGGCTCCTTGCGTGGGATAAGAGTTAACAAGCAGTATTAATAGGCCACTGATAGTGAGTTCGTTTCGGCCAAACTAAGCTCAAGTAAGTAAATGAATTTGATATTTCTTTAACTTTTTTCTTTTGAAAATATCTCTGGAGGATCCACAATGCCTGTACCTCAGGGGTATAAAAAGTCTTAACCCAGACTGGCTTTCGACTGTTTACGGTCCAATGTCACAATTAAGGATCGTCTCATTTGAATATGAATGGTTTGTGAACAAATTTGTGAATCACTCTTTCACGGAGATGATTGTTGATATTCACAAAACCGGATCTGGCAAAAAGACTCCTACAGGGGTTAAACAAAATAATGAAAATACCAGGAAATTTCAAACAAATCTATTTTAATGTTTTTCTGATTGTAGCCCTCCAGTGAAATACGGTTTTGTGCAGATTCATTCTTACACTTTTTTGAAGAAACTGAGTTCTCGAAATGGTCATTAAGCACCGCTGTAATTTTCGGTTTGGTTAGGTTGGTTTGGTTTCTTTGTTTAATGGCATATCAACCGTTGTAGGTTATTTAATGCCAAAGCCATTCTCCTAAAAGAACAGTAGTGGTACTATTTAACCCATAGCTGGGAGGATAAGGGGATTCATACCTTTCCTAAGGGTATTTGTCCGAAAGTGAACGTAATAGCGCGACTGGAATACAAACTCGCTTACTACGATTCCGTAGTCCATCGCTTTAACCATTACACCACGAGGACCCCCCGCTGTAATTTTTGGAGCTGTATTCTTGTAATCCTTCCTATCAGACAGCTTTCGCTTTTTTCCTGATTTTTGCTTCAATGAGGAAGTTTTTCCTATTTTCTCAAATGCTGTCATTACTTTGTAATATAATGGCCGAGGGATTTCGTTTTATATATCTTGCCTTTGGGTTTAGTTAGGCAGACAACCTTTCGGCTCAGCACATGGGTTAGTTAGTTGCAAACTTGAGCACAGGTGTTGACGCGCGCGCGGGGAGGATGTGTCGTTCACAGATGTCAAAATAAAAATCCCTTGGGGATGTGAATGACGTCATGCACCGGAAGCGCGTGCGGTGGATTTTTGGAGATTTTTAAAAGTCAGTTGAGTTGAGTTCTGCCCCGGAGGAAGACGGTTGACTTTCGCTTGCTCGCGGAGGCCTTGCGACGGGTGCGCACGTGATGGGGGGGGGGCAGATGGAAAGGTCATCATAGAAATATTGTGCATCTTTCTTCCATATGTCGAAACCTTTAACTCAAAGGTAATAAAAGGTTTCGTACCTGAACTAAGAAGTCGTTACGTGTTTTTCGTGTTTCGGGATTACTATGTTCTATGTATATATGTTATGAACATTCTATGTACGTTTCACATATCCGTATTCATGTATGGCTATGTTACACTTTCAAGATAGTACTCCTGGCAACATTAGGCGATTTTTGTTACACTAGCGCCTGCCATACGAGCACCAACAATTTAACATCTTTTAAAGTCTGACAGATCTGCTATTTTTTAATGAATTTTGATTAATTTCTCCTGAAAATATCTGTAAAAAAACAATTTTAGTAAAATATGACGAGAAAATAAATTTAAAGAATATACAAAAATAACAAACGTTTGATGGCTTTATTTGAGTTTCAAAATCATGATACAAGAATCCTAGGTGTTTCCATTATTTTGTCTAACCTCTATAAGTTGTTAATTTAGTGAGTATCAAGCTAATGGTCAGTTTTATTGGTCAGTTTTTTAACCATTGTTCTACTGTGAAGTGTTTTGATATTTATTGGTTTGGTTTCATTATTTAATGGTATATCAACCTTTGTAGGTTATTTTATGCCAAAGCTATTCTTCGAGAAGAACAGTAGTGGTACTATTCAACCCATAACTGGGAGGATAAGGGGGTTCATACCTTTCCCAAGGGAATTTGCCCGAAAGTGAACGTAATAGTGTGACTGGAGTACGAACTCGCTTACTACGATTCCACAGTCCATCGCTTTAACTATTACACCACGAGGACACCCCCTCTTGATATTTATTGAAAATAATACGACCTGTAACCACCTAGTGAGTATCGAATTGACTATAGGATTAAATGTCGGCGTGATTAGTTAATTTGGTATCACTTTTATTATGAGCGGCAACAAAGCGGATTAAACGCTTGGAAATTAATCAATCAATCAATAAATCAATCGATAAACAAAAATATCGAATTTGAGGGCTTATAAGACATTCATCCATTTGGGTAACCGTTTAAAAAATAAACGAATAAATAGGTTTAAACTACAAATGCCAAGTGAAGCGTTTTCGCATGACATACGTAGCTCTCCCCTCGATCAGGTCATTTTCAACGCGTCATCAGGGAGTCTCCCGGTTGATCCGTTGAGGTGAGACTTTAGTAGGAGAATTTCGACTCGCGATTTAAGTTAGATTTATATATATATATATATATATATATATATAGTAAGTAAGTAAAGTTGGCGACCGTAGTCGAGGGCAACCAGAAGGCTCCCTTTTCAATAGCTACTACACCGAGGTGTAGGGGAGGGCGCTACTCCTTTCCTTGGATTGCTCCACTTTACCTTTGATACGTACCTTATATTGCTGAGTGTTAAGCAAGAAGGTATCAAGTACCATTTTTAAAGTCTTTGGTATGACGCAACCTGGGATTGAACCCAGGTCTTCCAGACCATTGGCGAACACTCTACACACTAGGCCTATATATATATATATATATATATATATATATATATATATATATTGGCCTATATATATATATATTTTAGATAGAGTAATCATATATTATAAATTGAATTACAATTCCTCTATCGAAAAATTAAGAAAATCAAAAATCAAAAAATTAAAAATTTAAAAAAATGTATATAAATTTCCTTACCCATGAGGTCATGATTACGTTGATGCGTATCTCCAACTTGGGAAGACGTAGCCTTGGAGGTGAATGTGTTCTCTGAAAGAATACGGATGTAACTCCAAGACATATCAGGTTAATTGACAGCACATTTACTATGACATGTTAATTTGGCATCGGTTGCGTGCATGTGAATCCGTAGTTCAGTGCTAGAGTTTCGGTTCTGTATTCTGTAGTCACTGGTTCGATCTCCAGTGGGGGAGATCACGATCTACATTGCTGATGAGGCTAAATAAAGTCCAAACAACTGTTCAGTGATTTCGTATGCCACGCACAGAGCTTGCCGGATTTTCTGGTCTTGGTAATTTAATATACAATAATGTATTTAAGCATCAGATTTTCTGATCGGCATATTTTATTAAAGATGACAGACAAGAATTTGGCGTTGACTACTTTTTATTGACTTTTACATGTTGGCGAGTGAGATGTCAAAATTGTGGATGAACGCTGGTTTGTAATTGTCCGAAATCTCAAATGTTATAACCGAGTACATGTATTTTCTATCATCGTTGGTCATTGTCGAATGTATAGATAGGACCACGCAATTGAGTAAAAGATGTTTTCTATCATCAATTAATTTCTTGAATAAAAAGACCAATAAAAAACATAATACCAAACTACTGCATAGTCTGAAACGAGCCGCCGGAGGCATTGGCCTCCATGTCAATGCACACAAAACGGAATACATATGCTTAAATCAAATAGGCGACATCTCCACACTAGGTAGTAGCTCTCTGAAGTTAGTAGACAAGTTTAGCTGCCTGGGAAGCAGTGTCTCATCAACCGAAAAAGAGATCATCACGCTACTAGCAAAAGCATGGACAGCTATCGATAGATTATCAGTCACATGGAAGTCAGACCTGACTGATAAAATGAAACGCAGCTTTTTCCAACCAGCGGTCGTGTCGATACTGCTATATGGATGATGCATTACATGGACGCTGACTAAACGGATGGAGAAAAAGCTTGACGGCGACTACATAAGAATGCGGTAAGCAATTTTGAACGAGTCCTGGTGGCAACACCCCACAAAGCAGCAGCTGTACGGCCACCTACCTCCCATCACGAAAACTATCAAAGTTAGACGATCCAAACATGCAGGAGCCTGCTGGAGAACCGGGGACGAGCTCATAAGTAATGTTCTCCTATGGACCCCGTCACATGGCTCGAACCTACATACAACAGCTCTGTGAGGATACGGGATGTAGCCCTGAGGACCTGCCAGAAGCGATGAACGATAGGGAGGAGTGGCGAGAGAGGGTCAGGGATATCCATGCTGGTGGCACGACAAGACGATGATATATATATATATATATATATATGAGGATCATTAAATAAGTTTCCAGACTTTTTTCGTATGGGCACTTTTATTGATAGTACACACATGAAACCCTAGCCCCCTTCGAAGTAATATCCTCCGACTGCAATGCACTTATTGTACCGTTCCAACAACTTCTGGAAGGCCCCATGGAATGCCTCTTGTGTGACCGTGTCAATGACCTTTGTCACAGCCTCTTTCATCTCCTCAATTGTCTCATAATAACAGTCTCTAAGAATAAGCAAAAGTCACAGGGAGCAATTGTCTCATAACGACAGTCTCTGGGAATAAGCAAAAGTCACAGGGAACAAAGTCTGGCCTATAGGGAGGCTGAGGAACTGTCTTGATGCCCATCTTTGTCAAATAGTCTGTGACAAGGATAGAGTTGTGGACTGGTGCATTGTCCTGGTGGAAATACCTCAGACCCGATTTGAAGAGTGCTGGCCTCTTCCCTAGGAATCTCTTGCTGAACTCCCTTAAAACCTCAACATAGTAACCCTAACCCTAACCCTTTGGCTAATCAACTCTGGTGTATTGACTTCCTTACTCCTCCCACACCTCTCATCACCCCTCACAAACCCCCTGCCTTCCTTGAATCTCTTATGCCACTGATAAACTGATGCTCGATTCATGCAAGATGCTCTAAAAGCAGTGTGAAGCATTCCATACGTTTCTGTGGCATTTTTTCCTAGTTTAAAACAGAATTTTATTGCATATCGTTCTTCTAAAATGTCTTCACGTCCAGATTACAGTTTTGAAATTCGCCAGCTGTGACAATCAGGCTTTAGTGGGGTGTATTCCAATTGCTGCTGTAACTGTTCCTTTGAAGCTGAAATCATAAAAATTGGTCAGTCATCTCATAAGATGTATAGCAATAACCTACTGAATTTTCAAGAGTCTATGACAATTTTAAATGCCCGTAAGAAAAAAGTCTGGAAACTTATTGAATGCACCTCGTATGTATGAAGAAAAATAGAAAAATAATTCAAATTTGATGAATTTATTATGAAAGTCGACATTAAACGTTTCGGTTATAATAACCTTCTACAGGTTTTTAAATTCATGATAAGTATTGTTAAAATAACGATGGACGTTTGATGAAATTACAGTAGAAAAGAAATTGTGTATATAATGAAAGATACATAACAGCCTATTCAGCGTTCTTATTTTTGAAAATATAATTACGTTGTTGTCACGTTTGAAATTTGCTTGGTTTCTAAGGGATATAATGGAAGATATCAAAAGCAATGATAGAATATTTTTGAGAAAATAAAATGGAAAAAAGGAAGAGAAAATGAATATGAGGATATATCATTGGATAGAATTTGGAATTAATTTGAATTAATTTTGAATTTAATTCATGGGGTTCAAGTAGGTTTGTACCTACTTGAACCCCATGAATTAAATTCAAATAAGATGTAAGAAGAGAGAATTAATTAAAATAAAATGTTGTAAAAAAAAATGTTGTAGCTATTAAACTAATCTAAGAAAGGGGATTAATTTAAAAAAAAAACTGGGACCTGTTTTAACGGAGGATAAAAGCGAAATAGCACTGGCTTCAAAGATTTGTCACAATCTTTTGTTATAGTTATGAGCTAACATTGTAGCTGCATTAAAATTAAGGTTATGATCAGTTTTTGAGATAAGTTGGAAAAGTGCGTTATTAGAATTGCCTAATTTTATATCACGCTTGTGCTCATATAGATGTATTTTAAAAGTTTCTGGCTTGCCCAGTCGGCTGGGGCTGTAGAATACACTGACTGCACCTCACCAGAGGGGTAAGACACCCCCCCTTAACAAGTGTCCTGGATATGACACTAAACAATCTGATGTTGAGGTTCCAGCAGTGCTGGAGCTTTGGGGAATGCGGAGTACTTCTTTATTGCCATCGCTCCCAGGTCCACTCTGGTCCGGAGTGGTAGCACCTGATAGGGCCCTATCTATGGGTTAAATAAAACTAACAGTATACTAATGCTAAACTGAATTGTTTGAATAAACTGAATAGTTTGAAATAAAAAAATTTTTGAATATTAAACCGTACTTACGTTTAAACTGCGTGCATATGCTTAACTGAATTATTTGAAATAGAACTGTTTTTCGACATTAAAACTGTATTTACACTAAACTGCATTGTTACATATAACTGCTTGAATAGTTTGAAATAGAAATGGTTTTGACCATTAAACTGTGTACTTATGCTAAACTGAATTGTTTTAAAAAGAACAGATTATTTACATAAAAATGAATTTGGTGTTAAATAACCTACAAAGATTGATATGCCATAAAACCCAATAAAGCAACCAACAAGAAAAGTTTCGGACAATTTCGCTATAATGTCTTCGCCATTGAAAATTGTCCCCAGTTCAAATCCTGGACGAGGCCGTCTGTGTTTTCCATTGCGCTAATTCTCTTGGGAAAGGTATGAATCCAGCTATTCTCCCTCCTGCTATTGGTATGTTGGGATTTTTTAAAAATTCAAATAAATAAATGCAAAATGTAACAGTTTCCTGGGAGTCTTCTGATAGGAAACGAAATTGGTGCATGCCTGAAAAGAGGGGCTTCCTGGCCCCAAAAAAGGGATTCTTTCTCAGTAAGCTTTTACCACTTCTACGGGACGGACCTTTTTTCTCTTGGCTGCTGGTAGGGAGCACATATGTATGTTAAGTCCCGAGTGTGACGCGAAAACTTTACTTTTATCCCAGAACGGGGTTTTATTTTCGCACGTGTGAAGACGGGGCAGGTTGGCGCTTGAACCCTTGTATGATAAGTCCTCGTTCAGAGTTTTTTCCTCGGGCACATAAGAACTGGCATATTATGTGAGGGATTAATTTAGGGCTAGACTGACCGCCGCTGGCAAGGGGTTCCAAATTTCACACTATGCACACACCCACCAAGGCCACTAAACTTCCTCTCCTAGAACAATGGAAGATATGGACCTCTAGGTTTAGACGTAATAATATTAATTACAGTAGTCGGCAATTCCGGTTTCCCGTGTGATATTTTAAAGGAATTAATAGGACAATTTTAAGCAAGATAACATAAGGCGAATAGAAGCTGAAACAGAAATATGACATAACAAATTCGAATAACAACTTCGACCACGTGGGAACATTAAAATATATCAATCTTTTACTACACATAGATATACACCTTCAACGTGTCAAATACATAATAAATGAACAGTCCATGAACATAAATGTCTTTCTTCTTTTCTTGTCTTTCGTTTTTCTTCAAATTGAGAGAGAGAGAGAGAGAGAGAGAGAGAGAGAGAGAGAGAGAGAGAGAGAGAGAGAGAGAGAGAGAGAGAGAGAGAGAGAGAGAGAGAGAGAGAGAGAGAGAGGGTATATAAAATTGAGTATAAGGAAAGTGGTCTCAGAGTTTACTTATCTTTTTTCTTTCATGGAGTTCCTGTGGAGAATATTTCCTCTTTTACGGGCTAATAGACTTTATGCTATTTTTAATACTGGCTTGAAGAACTTGGCTCCTTCGTGTCCGAGATATTTTTTGTCTTCGTCTACCCGGAGTACTGGCTTTGGTTCCGTCTGCCACGAACCCTGTCCAACAACTAACTTTCTTATTATCTATTTCTGCTGACGGGAAGGAGTTCCCACTTCCGTTTTGGGGTCCCAGCCAATCATTTGGCTTCTCTCTTCTTCTTTCCCGTGTCAGGCGACCCGAGTGAGGTCACCAAGTACAAACATCTGTTCTTAACGGTCATTCTTTGATGGCTTGCTACTGTTAATTCAAACACGGGGAATAGTATTAATCTTATTTCTATCGTCTCAGTGGGATATCACGTGACACGAGGCTTAGCGGCATGCTGAGTCTTTTACTAGTAGAAGCCTCAACAAAACATACTCGCTGAACACACGACGGATCCTCAATCTTGTAATTGCCGAAAATGACTCTTCAACGCCTACAATTAGAAAAGTGCTCAACACAAGTGGAGCCAATTATAAAATTAACTTAAATCGTGAGTCAAAAATCTTCTACTAAAGTTTCACCTTATCGGATCATCAGGAAGCCTAACTTGTTAAATGTCTGTTGTTTCCGTGAGGTCGACCTTACGTAGACATCGGCTCTTAAAAGTCGCTGACATATTAGCGTCTTACTTGGACGATCTGCTGCGTATGTTAGAAGGGGATGTCTCTCTTGCGTTTGTATTTGTACCCCAAAACAGAACCTAATGCCGTAAGTATTGTGTGCTCTGATTGGTTGCCGATAATGGGTCTTGACCAATCACACAAGCTCTTATCAGGTGATGTTTGAGGCGGGGGTGGGGTAAAGGTGATGTTTCGTATGTTATTCTTTTTATTTTATCTAAGAGACGGAAAACTCTGGACTCCAATCTGTTAAACTTCGCTTAGTAATTTACTGTGTGTCGAAGTTGCTTCCTCCCCTTGTGGAGGGGTTGAGTAGACACACACACACACACACACACACACACACACACACATATATATATATATATATATATACATATAGACATATAATTAAACGAATTATATGTAATTTAGGATGTACCATAGCCAGATACGGATATGGCTACGCGAAATGGACATATAATGTTCATAACATATATACATAGAACATAGGAATCTCGAAACACGAAAAACACTTACGACTTCTCAGTTTAGGTACGAAACTTTTTATTACCTTTGAGTTTAAAGGTTCTTCGACATAAGGAGAGAGATGCACATTCTTTCTATTCTGGCTTTTTCATCTGCCCCGCCCCCATCTCGTGCGACACCTGCCCAAGGCCTCCGCGAGCAAGCGAAAGTCAACTCAACTAACTGACTTTTTCAAAATCCCCCAAATCCTCCGCACGCGCTTCCGGTGCATGACGTCATTCACATCCACTGGTCAACCTTTCTATCAGATTTTTATTTTGACATCTATGAATGACACATCTTCCCCGCACGCGTCTTAACACCTGCACTCAAGTTTGCACCTAACTAACCCATGTGTTGAGCCGAAAGGTTCTCAGCCTAACTAAACCCAAAGGTTCTCAGCCTAACTAAACCCTCGGCCATTATATTACAAGGAGATATGTTAACAAATAAACGATAAGATCATATTTACCCAACCCCTTCGCCCGGGCAGGATATGACACAACGTCAATTTTTTTAAGCGGAGTTTAACAGGTTTGAATTCAGAGTTTTCCTTCTCCTAGACTAGTTGCCTCACCAAGGCTGAAGAACCTACTATTTACCCATAGCTGGAGGGAGAATAATTGGATTCATTCCTTTCCCAAGTGTATTAGTGCTATGTGAAATGCAATCAGTCCAGGATTTGAACTCGTGTCGCCGTGTCCATTTCCTACGCCAATAACCATTACACCATGGGCACCTCCGATAAGATAAAAAGGATATAAGGGCCCTTTCGTCCGGCTCTTGTCAAATACCGACACCGGAGAAACGAATAAAAACGATGTGTATTCTTAGAGGTTGAAATAATTGGGATTTAAAACGGTTGATGTGACTGGGGAAAAAAAGAATGGGGACTTTAGGTCTCACCAGGACTATGAATATCTCCCAATAAATATAAATTTTTGATTTGGTCTTTATCTACATAGAGAAGATCGAATAATTATATGTTTATATAAATCATCTTGTACCAAAAATTTGTGTATATATATATATATATATAATTAACTTAAATCGCGAGTCGAAAATCTTCTACTAAAGTTTTACCTTATCGGATCATCAGGAAGCCTAATTTCGAAATTAGGCTTCCTGATGATCCGATAAGGTGAAACTTTAGTTGAAGATTTCCGACTCGCGATTTAGGTTAATTTTATAATTGGCTCCACTTGTGTTGAGCACTTTTGTAATTGTAGCATTGCAGGATTCGCGGAAGGTTTTTAGTTTTCTTTTGACCAACTGACTGCGTATCCCTTGATGTTTTTCAAGGGGTCGGACGACGTTGGTCTTTTCTTTCTTTTTGACCTATAATTTTTTTCTTTTTCCCCGGGCGGTGATTCGAGATACTTTTATCTCTTGTTCCTGCCGGGTTTTTTTTTCTGGTACCGTGAACGCTGGTAGATATTAGATTAGTAAATATATATATATATATATATATATATATATATATATAGTTATTGTAGTTTTTACTGTGTAGTCGTGAGAGATGTCAAACGCAGTCCATTTTCAAAAAGTGAAACCCACTGAATTTTTTCATTTTTCATTTTTTTGAACTTCACCAATTAATTAATAAAGTCTTGGTAGATATTAGTGCCTCTGAGGTACTATGGATACCGTAAAATACTTGACTGAATGTTAAGATTATGATTCATGTTTAATTTACTCGAAAAGCAGACTTTTTATTTTCTGAGAATAGTTTATGAAAATTAACTTAGCTCCATAGCGTTGTCGTATCGTACGACAGATGTATTATTTTTTAGTCCACCCTCTTATCACTGAACTACAATTACCAACAACAACAAAAAGTATATCAGTTAGTTCCTGTTTTTTTCTTCTTCTTTTTTTTAATTTGTTTTTACTTTATTTATTTGTTTTTATTTTATTTTTCCGTTTTCTGTTAATTCATTAGTCACACATACAATTATCAGAGCATTTGATAAACACTAATAAATTCTCGCACACCTCGCCATTTTATTGTGCTTTCTCTGTATTCAGTTAGGTTTATTAAAAACAAACATTTCTGACGTCAGTGGCGTGACGATAATGTTCTTCTGTCGATGCATTTCACTAAAAATTTTGCACAATTTCGTTCCTTTCACCGTACACACACCACCGTTCAATTAGACAGAGAGAGAGGGGGGGAGATAATGTCAATGAAATACATTTACTCGACTGACGTCATCGGAGACTTTTTGGTAAGTCTCGTTGGCCGTTTGGTGAAAGGCAAGCACGAAAAACATCAATAAAATTGCGTGGGAGGGAACAACATTTCTGAATACTACCCTCTTTCTCCAATTTCTTTCTTTCCGGACGATATTTTGATTTGTGTCGCTCTAATAAAAGACTTTCTTTCTTGCTAGTCTGATTTTCTTTGCCTTCTTTCTTCCTTTGTGTTTCTCAATACATTTCAAGTCTTCATCGTTTCCTTTTCATTTATTTAAGTCTTAACATCTGTCAAAATTCTCTTAGTGTTTTTCATTTTACCCATCATGCTTTCTTTCTTTTGTCCATGAGTTGAAATTAACTCCAACGTTCTTTCTTTCTTTCTTTCTTTGCCAATTATTTCGTTATTTTTCTTTTTTTCAATCTCTGACACAAATACGTTCTTTCTTTTTTTCTTTCTTTCTTTCTTTCTTTCTTTCTTTGCCAATTATTTCATAATTTTTTCTTTTTTTATTCTCTGAACACAAATACGTCCTTCCTTTCTTTCTTTCTTTCTTTCTTTCTTTCTTTCTTTCTTTCTTTCTTTCTTTCTTTGCCAATTATTTCTTTATTTTTCTTTCTTTCATTCTCTAACACAAATACGTCCTTTCTTTCTTTCTTTCTTTCTTTCTTTCTTTCTTTCTTTGCCAATTATTTCTTTTTTTTTCTTTCTTTCATTCTCTAACACAAATACTTTCTTTCTTTCTTTCTTTCTTTCTTTCTTTCTTTCGTTCTTTCTTTCTTTCTTTCTTTGCCAATTATTTCATAATTTTTTCTTTTTTTATTCTCTGAACACAAATACGTCCTTTCTTTCTTTCTTACTTTCTTTCTTTCTTTCTTTCTTTGCCAATTATTTCTTTTTTTTTCTTTCTTTCATTCTCTAACACAAATACGTCCTTTCTTTCTTTCTTTCTTTCTTTCTTTCTTTGCCAATTATTTTTTTATTTTTCTTTCTTTCATTCTCTAACACAAATACGCCCTTTCTTTCTTTCTTTCTTTCTTTCTTTCTTTCTTTCTTTCTTTCTTTCTTTCTTTCTTTCTTTGCAATTATTTCTTTATTTTTCTTTCTTTCATTTTAACACGAATATGTCCTTTCTTTCTTTCTTTCTTTCTTTCTTTCTTTCTTAAAGCACAATCCTATTCCAGCCGAGTCGAGCGGGTTTGTAGAATATGCCGACTGCATCTTTCCGTAGGAGTTACACCCCCCCGCCAATCTATCTATCTATCTATCTACCTATCTATCTATCTATCTATGTGTTTACAGCTCAATCAGGTATAGAATACAGCTCAATCAGGTATAGAATACAGCGATTGCATTTCTACACAGGTAAGACTCTTCTCCCCCAACGAGTGTCCCTGGATAGGACTCTAAACCATCTGATGGTACTTGATCTTTGGGAAATTTGGAGTTCCTCTTATTGCCATTACTCCCAGGTCCACTATCACCCGGAATAATAGTAACTGTTAGAGACATCGCTCAAATAGAATTGAGTGTAAACAAAAGACTGATTTCAAATTGAATTGTTAGATTTGTATAGCAACACTTAAAAACATTTAGCATTTAATTAATACGAAATAGAATTATTCGTTCAGATAGGATTACTTGAAATTATATAATGTGTGCAAACATATGAGCTCTGGCTTGTTTGAGATGTTACCGACAAACTATTCGTTTACAAATCACATGAATTTATATATATATATATATATATATATATATATATATATATATGTGTGGTGTGTGTGTGTGTGTGTATATATATATATAAACAGGATTTCATCTTCAATAACCTACAAGGGTTGCTGTGCCATATAAACCAACCAACGAACCAACAATCACGTTCTTTTTCCTTTCTTTGTTTCTTTTTTTTTTTTCTTTCTTTTGACTTTGTCAGTGGTAATTTACTAAGCTTTTTGCTTAGATGTGGCACAAGGCCGCATGAATTGGGCACCTAATGAGAATCGAACTCACTCGTGTAGGTTTGCAAGTCTACCTTGCTAACCATTACACCACCTGAGTGACTCTTTTCTTTTTCCTTCCTCTTTTCTCTATTTTCTGACATAATCACGTTCTTTCTTTCTTTCTTTGGCGATTTATTCTTTATTTTTCATTCTTTCATTTTATAATACATCACTTTCTTACTTTCTTTCCTTCTTTCTTTTTTCTTTCTTTCTTTCCTTTTTTCTTTCTTTCTTTCTTTTTTCTTTCTTTCTTTGGCGATTTATACTTATACATCCCTTTCTTTCTTCTTTCTTTCTTTCTTTTTCTTTCTTTCTTTCTTCTTTCTATAAACTATTTCATTATTTTATAATTTTTTTCCTTTTATTTAATTTTTCATTTGTTACATTTTTCTTAACTTTTTTCCTTGTATCATTCATTTTTCTTTCTTTTATTCATTGTTTTTTCTATTAACACAGTTTTATCTTACTCTCTTTTGATCAAAGTCGTGCTGTCAATACATCTCTCTCTCTCTCTCTCTCTCTCTCGCTCTCTCTCTCTCTCTTTCTCTCTCTCTCAATATCTACTATATCTCTACCTCTCTGTATGTCTACCGACTGTTTCTCTAGTTTTCTCTCTCTCTCTCTCTCTCTCTCTCTCTCTCTCTCTCAATATCTACTATATCTCTATCTCTCTGTATGTCTACTGACTGTTTCTCTAGTTTTCTCTCTCTCTCTCTCTCTCTCTCTCTCGCTCTCTCTCTCTCTCTCTCTCTCTCTCTCAATATCTACTATATCTCTATCTCTCTGTATGTCTACTGACTGTTTCTCTAGTTTTCTCTCTCTCTCTCTCTCGCTCTCTCTCTCTCTCTCTCTCTCTCAATATCTACTATATCTCTATCTCTCTGTATGTCTACTGACTGTTTCTCTAGTTTTCTCTCTCTCTCTCTCTCTCTTTTCTGCACACACTCACACACACACACACACACACACACACACACACATATATATATATATATATATATACCCCTACACACACATATATATATAGATATCTACCCCCCCACACACATATATATATATATATATATATAATCTCTACCCCTCGTTTTCACTGTTATTCAGCTCATTCATCCCACTATTTCTACATCTCTCTACCACATTTCTAAATCTCTTTCACCGTATATCTATGTTTATTCTCTTTCTCTTTCACTCTTTCTTTTTTCATATATATATATATATATATATATATATATATATATATATATATATATATATATATATATATGAGACACTCTTGGCGTAATGGTTACAATTGCAAGCAATGAACATAGCCACCCGAGTTCAAATTCCGGACGATGAGTAAATTGTAGGGCACACTAGGCTCTTTAAACTTGGTGTGGCAACCGGTCTAGGAGAAAGAAAACTCTTCCTTCAAACCTGCCAAACTCCGCTTAAAAATTGATCTTTCGTTGTATATATATATATATATATATATATATATATATATATATATATATATATATATATATATATATATATGCACATATCTATCTATCTATCTATCTATCTCAGTCTGATCATATCTATCTATCTATCTATCTATCTATCTATCTCAGTCTGATCATATCTATCTATCTATCTATTTATCTCAGTCTGATCATATCTATCTATCTATCTATCTATCTCAGTCTGATCATATCTATCTATCTATCTATCTATTTATCTCAGTCTGATCATATCTATCTATCTATCTATCTATCTATCTTAGTCTGATCATATCTATCTATCTATCTATCTATCTATCTCAGTTTGATCATATCTATCTATCTATCTATCTATCTCAACCTGTTCGTATCAATCCTCTATCTTGGTAGCTGTTTCTTAACACCTAGTTATATATATATTTTTTTTCATTTTTGACCTTCTTTCTCTTTTACGTATGGGGTAATGGATCATTATTAAAGACACACGTTGAGTCGACTGACGTCATCAGCTCCGTATTAATAGTTGCCGACCCACGACTTGATCATCCTACCTGTACATTTTGGTCATGTTCATATATGTGTGTGTGTGTGTGTGTGTGTGTGTGTGTGTGTGTGTGAAAGAGAGAAAGGATTAAAAGGATATGATTTGCAAGGAATGCATATATTCGGTGGGACAATCTTCTAACGCACACATATGTGCGTGGGTGTTACCAGAAAATTTAGTCTGAACTTGCAATATCTAAAATAATCTTACACCTGACATCATCTTTAGAACAATTTATTTCTACATTCCTTTCTTTAAAAAATCATTTTATTTCTTCTCTCTAATTTTCTTGTCCTTTCACTTTTAGTCACTCCTTGTCTTCCTTCCCCATTAATTCAATAACTCTCTCTTTATACTTACCCCACTTTCACTGTTTTTCACATTATTACATACCAGCATAGTACCCGTCAAAAATTACGAAAATATTTACTTAAGTATCTTAATTGTTTTTCTGTGTTTTCTGAGGAATTTCAGTTAATGAAATTGAATTATAATTATTTGATATTCAAAACAAATTAACACGATTAGCCATCCTATTGACTGTATCCTCTGCAGAACAGGGAAGATCTGCCCCACCCCCCCAAAGTGGTTTATTGGGTATGACACTAAACTTCATCAGATGTTGAAGCTTTAGAACCCTGGGGGAGTGTAGAAACACCCCTTCAATGTCAGATCCACACTGACCCGAAAGGGATAGTACTTGCTAGGGACACATATATCGATCAAAGAGATCTGTATGAAAATTATTTGTATTTGATTGGAATACTTGATACCATAAAAACCATGTGCAAAACACTACATAAAAAATGTAAATACAAATGTACAATGTTGCAATTTCTTAAGCTCTTGGCTTAAAATAACCCAAGACGAATTGCCATACCGTTAAAATCATTCATTCAACTTGTCGTGCCATCGGTACGGATAGGCTACCGATCATAGTCGAGCTTGACCCGAAGGCTCCCTTTTCTATAGCTACTACACCGAGTTGTAGAGGAGGCCGCTACTCCTTTCCCTGGATTGCTCCACTTTACCCTTGATACGTACCTTATATTGCTGAGTGCTAAGCAAGGCGGTATCAAGTACCATTTTAAAAGTCTTTGGTATGACGCGACTCAGGATTGAACCCAGCTCTCCCGGACTACAGGCAAACACTCTACTCACTTGGCCTATTGAGCCGGTTGATATATCATATTAGCGTGTGAAAAAATAGATGTCCAATGAATGCGATTTCTTAACTTCTTTATACTTTCTCCATTTTCACCGTTTTTCACATTATTACATCATCATCATCATCATCATATCGCGCTGGTAACACGGATATCCCTGACCCTCTCTCGCCACTCCTCCCTATCGTTCATCGCCCTAGGTAGGTCTTCAGGACAACATCCCGTATCCTCACATAGCTGCTGGATGTATGTTCGTGCTGGTCGTCCTGCTTTTGCACGGCCATGTGTGGGGGTCCATAAGAGTACATCACTTATGAGTTCATCTCTGCTTCTCCAGCAGTGTCCTGCATGTCTGGTTCGTCTAACTTGAATAGTTTTCGTGATAGGGGGCAGGTGGCCGTACAGTTGGTGTCTTGTGGGGTGTTGCTGCCAGGACTTGTTCAGGATTGCGCGCAGCATTCTTGTGTAATTGCCATCTAGCTTCTTCTCCAGCCGTTTTGTTGGCGTCCATGTAGTGCATCCATATAGCAGTATCGATGTGACCGCTGCCAGGAAGAAACTGCGTACCGATAACATTATTACATACCAGCATAGTACCTGTCAAAAATTACGAAAATATTCTTTAAGAATTTTAAGTATATAGCTAATTGCTTTTCTGTTTTTTTAAGGAATTTCAGTTAATGATATTGAATTATAATTATTATTATGATAACCCTAGACTGGTTGTCATATCGTTGAAATCATTCAATCCACTGATATCATATATGCGTGTGAAAAAAAATATTAAGAAACAACTCCACAAAACATGTAAATATGAACGTAAGATGTACGCAATTCTCTCACATCTTGGCATAAAATAACCCTAGATGGGTTAAAATGCCGTTAAAATCAATCAATCAATCAAATCGACTAACTTATTTTGAAAAGTAAAATTCTGTACAGTTTGTAAAAGCAAAATTAGGAATATTTTAGTGTAATAATAAATGTCCTCTATTATAAAACAATATTAATTTTGATTTCAAAAGAAGAAACACACAAAATAAGAAAATAGACACAAAACAGTAAATTTACTTAATATGTCTGCCATTTTTTTTTTTCAATTATTGTATCGACATACCCTCGAGAATGTTTGCATGCCTTCAAAATAAATTCTTCAGACATTTTATTCTATTCAACAAATTTCTGGATGGGAAGTTGCATTTGTTTTGTTTTCTAAAATACCCCATATAGCGTAATCAAGGGGATTATGGTCTGAGCTTGATGGAGGTCATAAAGAAACTCCAATCATTTTGGAAATCTTTTTGGTTTGGTTTCGGCGTTAAGGAAATCATAGATTCTTTGTCGTTTCTTTTCTTGCTCACTCATATTGGGCTGAATTTTAGTGAAAAAGTGCTTGAATAATAGAGCTTATCATGAAAAATTAGATTTATTGCGTTTTTTTAATCAAAAATTGGACTAAACAATTTAAAAAAAAAACCTTTTGAAAATTATTTCATATTTTGCTTCCGCACTGTCAACAAAATTTTAATAATAGAATTATTTCTTTTTAAATCTGATTTCTGTTCTCTGAGAAACTTAATTCTTATTTAAAATTCAAAACATTTATAGAAGTTATGAACAAAACTTAAAGTGTAAAATTATTCTTTTAAAAATCTGTTGTTTATTAACTGAAAAATATTTTTTTCTTTTTCTCTTTAAAAGTGAATTTAACATTCAAAACAATTTAGTGAATGTATTTCGAAAGACAAAGTTCCTTATTTTAGCGACAAAGTACGATTTCGAACCACACACACACACACACACAACCTCATATTTTTCTTGGATGGATTCGACTTTTCAAAAACAACTTGGTTTAATGGTAATATCCATGACGGGATTATTTACATCACCACAATCGTTTTCGGAAATAAAACGATCCGGCTACGAAATTTCTTGTCTCAGCATGGTTTTCAGGATTCGAAGACCTTTACAGTGTAAGGAACAAGCAAACGACTGGACGATCAGGCTCCTGCTACGGAATCTTAGAACTTCATGACACCACTGTAACGCCAATTCTATCTTACGTTTTGGCTTTGCGCCCCGGCTTTTTAACTGAGCTGTCTGGCATTTGTGATCAGTGGTAGACTCGAAGCCGAAAGGCCCCCAGCTTCAGCTGGGCCACCTTCGGCTGGGCAAGCAATATTATCACCTTTGTATCGCACTGGACCCTGTGAACCAGTTTAAGCTATTATCAGGCATCCGTGCCTGGACACACGTTTGAGTTCATGTCCAGCTTGGCTCATCAGGCTCATATTGCACGAAGTGAGCCGACGAACAGCAGAGTTTAGCAGGGTTCGAGCCCCGGCTCGTGCCCGACCTTCCAATTTCCTAACCTCCTCAATAAGCCGATCTTCGGGTCATTGGTCTTGTGTCAAGTCCTGTCTAGTGGGAGGCAATTCTATCTCACCGAAACATCCACACAGCTACAATTTCTATAAAACAGTGCAGATTTTAAGACAGATTTTCGGCTGGGGCTGTAGAATATACCAACTGCTTCTCTGCAGAGGAATAAGCCCCCCCCCCAATGAGTGTCCTGGATATGGCACTAAACAATCTGATAGTGAGGTTACAGTAAAGCTGGAGCTTTGGGGAATGCGATATCTTCATTTCCATCGCTCCCTGGTCCATTCTGGTAGCACCTGATAGGGTCCTATCTATGGGTTAAATTGAACTAAACTGTGAGTAAAGAAAAAACTATACTTATACTGAATTGAATTGCTTGAAATAGAACTGTTTTGATATTTAAACGATGTACTTATGCTAAAGTGAATTGTTTGAAATGGAATGTTTATAAGTATAAAAATGGATTTGGCATTAAATAACCTACAATGGCTGATGTGTCATTGAACCAAACCAAACCAAACAAACAAACGGAAGATCTCCAACAACAATGCAGTGATTCTCTATCCGTCATTGATAATTTTCCGATGTCAACGGACCGTTCTGTGGTTCCCACTAAGCTCTTAAAAGTTGTTCTTAATCAACTACATTCAAGACATTCGAGTATTAATTGGACGAAAGCCATTGCTCTCAGTATGGTATAACGTGAACAAAGACATGGAAAAAAGCAATCAAAATTTACATCCCGTGACTGTAGAATGATCTACTTTCGAAAGTTAACCTGTTATATAATTGCGGAAATGATTTTTTTTTATTAATTAATCCTTTTCGTTAATTATATCCTATAATTCGGTTTAGTTAGGCTTAGAACTGTTCGGCTTAGTGCACGTGCAGGGGCACACATTGAATGCAGGTGTTCACGCTCGCGTGTGGAAGATGTGACAATCACAGATGTCATAATAAAAACCCCAGATAGGAAATGAACTTGGGGTGTTGTTGATGTCATGCCCGGAAGCGAAGGGCTGGGAATTTTGGTGATTTTTAAAAAAGCAGTGAGTTGAGATCTGATGCTGGACGAAGCGAGTTGAGATTCGGACCTGGGTGAGGCGAGTCTAGTTTGTGGCCTACGGGATGCGCCGCGCGTTGTTGGGTCAGATGGAACAGTCAGCATAGTAAAAATTGTGTCTCTCTCTCCTCGTGTCGAAAAAACTAAAAGTAAAAAAAAAGTTAATAAACGTTTTGTACCTGAACAAAGGGAGTCGTCAGTGTTTCGCGGGATTCCGATGCATATGAACATTTTACATATATAAATATGTTACAAACTTACACAATACATACCCAGAACAACCATGATCACGGGTACATGAGGATTTTTCTGGTCCTATCAGTAGTTTTAGTTTTCTTGTAGTGGCGCGTGCTCATTCCAAATGGTCAGAAATCTTTCCGAAGCAACTTACAAACACCCGTTCGACCATTACCGTTGTTTAACGGCTAGTTTATCAATATAGTCTGCCTGAGACATTAGACTCTGAAGCGGGAAAAGTTTATGTTTAAGTTCTTCCATAACTTCTTTACTTCATGTTGACATTCTTCATCCGGTCACAACTCTCTCATCTATAATCCAACGGTCATCCAGAACGTTTTGTGGATACATTTGCACATGCTCTGCTCTAAGCAAGGAGGAGAGAATAGCAACAGATAAGATACCATACGCATTCCTACATTCGTATCGAACAACAACAAAAGATACAGTGAAGAATGGCCCGTCAGTAGCAGGGGCACTGATGACGAAAGCTCCGTGCTTAATAAGACGTCCACATCAACAGCAACAAAGCCAAAACACGGGCCAAAATAAAAGAAAATGTTAAATTGACACACTGGGTTAAATAGTACCACTACTGTCCTTCTAGGAGAATGGCTTTGGCATTGAATAACCTACAAAGGTTGATATGCTATTAAACAAAGAAACCATACCACACCAAACCAATGTTCACTTTCGGGCAAATACCCTTGGGAAAGGCATGAACCCCCTCATCCTCCCAGCTATCGGTTAAATAGTACCACTACTGTTCTTCTAGGAGAATGGCTTTGGCATCAAATAACCTACAAAGGTTGATATGCCATTAAATAAAGAAACCAAACCAAACCAATCGAATTATTTATGACAGAAAGTAAATTAAATCGGCGAAATTATTTTGAAAACTAAATAACAAATTTACCGCCTCGTCCCGAAGAATCACATAGTTTCAGATGGACAAAAAGTTTTAGTGGATATGAAGTATTTTAAAAACTTTTTAAACTTATTTTCTAACTTATTTGTTTTTTAACTTTTTTTTTTCGTTTAAAAGAAAAATGTTTTTGATTGAAAAAGGAAATTTAATCATTAAAATTTTTTTAAAGTGAGACTGAAAATTTCTATTCTTATTTTTTCTAAATGTTCTTTTAAAATTTTGATTGGAAAAGAATTTAATTGTAAAAAAGAATTAAAGTAACTTATATAATGTGCTCATTTCTTACTAAAATTTTTAAAACGATCTCATTAAAGAAATTAAAATTCATTTTATCACGGATATTTATAAGTGCTTCTCGGCTGTAAAAGTTAAGCAGTAATCCTTTCATGCCACCATTTCTCCGTTTTTTTTTTTTTTAGTTTTAATTCAAACTCGTTAATTTTATTAATTTCGGTTCGTGTCAGCCGAATATATTGAACTAAACCAATAAATTTAGTGTCAATGGACTTTTATACAGAGAGATTGTTTATCAATTCATTTCTTTCTTTCTTTCTTTCTAAATCTTCATTTTTATCTTCATTTAGATTCTTTCTTTCTTTCTTTCTTTCTTTCTTTACAAATCTTCGTTTTTTTCTTTCATTTGAGTTTTTCTTTCTTTCTTTCTTTCTTTGCAAATCTTCATTTTTATCTTCTTTTGGACTCTTCTTTCTTTCTTTCTTTCTTTCTTTCTTTCTTTCTTTCTTTCTTTCTTTCTTTCCAAATCTTCATTTTTATCTTCTTTTGGACTCTTCTTTCTTTCTGTCATTCTTTCTTTCATTCCTTCCAAATCTTTTTCTTTCTCTCTTTCTTTACTAATCTTCGTTCTTTCTTTCATTGGAGTTTTTCTTTCTTTCTTTCTTTCTTTCTTTCTTTCTTTCTTTCTTTCTTTCTTTCTTTCTTTCTAAATCTTCATTTTTATCTTCATTTAGATTCTTTCTTTCTTTCTTTCTTTCTTTCTTTCTTTCTTTACAAATCTTCGTTTTTTTCTTTCATTTGAGTTTTTCTTTCTTTCTTTCTTTTTATCTTCATTTAGATGGAGTGAAAAGGGACCTATCATATATATACGAGCGCCATTCAATAAAAAAGTGATTTTTTTCTGAGGAGGGACCTATTGCATATTGGGGGGGGGGTCATTTAATTAATAAGGAGAAATTTTTTAACTGAAGATGGACCTATCATGTATACGATGGTCATTCAATAAATAAGGGGATTTTTTGGACAGAGGAGTGACTTTTTATGTATATGAGGGTATATAAATAAGGGGAATTTTTTGGAAAAAGCAAAAATTTCTTGTCATAATTTTTTCATCAATGTCAACGTTCCATTGTTTGAAATTGGTTAATAAAAAAATTATTTCAATCTTGCAAAAATATTTGTTTTGAAACTATTTAAAATGGTGGAAAATGAAACAGAGTGACCTGGACTTGAACAGAGGTCTGACATCAAATCTCTGATGGCTGAGAAGTACAAACCCTGTGAAATTTACAGAAAAATGTGAAATGTGTGCGGAAATGGATATTAAGTCAAAAAATGTTTCCGAATTGGCCAAAGTTGAAAATACAGTTCAGGAAGTGGAAACATACTCTCTGCCAAAGAAAACGTTTCGGACGCTGCAGTCAGTGAAGAAGGTCATGTTGATAGGCTTTTGAGACATGAAAAGATTAATTACCATTGGTTTCCTTGAAAACAGTTAATCTGTAAAAAGTGCCTCTATTTGCCCACCTACTTACGCAAAATTCACCTTAATAGTTGTATGATTCGAAACCTGTTTTTCTTGTTTTGCATGATCAGATTATCGTAGACTGAGAGTGTTATGTTTCGCTCTGGCCAAACAAACGACAACACGTAATATATATAAAAATATAGATTTATTTTCTCGACGGACGCTTGTGTGAAGTAGGAGCAATCAGAAGAGGTATTCGAATCGTTCGTCTATGAGGCCTGGACACTTCGGTGTAAGTTAGACGATGGCCGAGAAAACGCACACGGGGTAACGACGAGACATGTTTGCGTGAACAGCGGAATTTCACTCTCTTCCGTTCAAATCGTCGGCCTTATATTACCATCAAACTCCCACGCGGAGATATGGACACGACTCTTCGCCCACACAATCTCCTTCTATAACAGGCCAACGGAATATGCAACTTCCGCCCTTTTTGAAGTGGCATGTTTGATTATCGTCGAGCGGAAATAACTGTCATGCAGTTCACAGGTCATCCTCATCCGGTGCATCATTTTGTGAGTGCACCGTGGGATTTTAACCTTATCCCATATTGTCAGCCAAGCTGTATTTTACAAGAATAGCAAAACTTGGGTCAGCTGGATTCCATGATGAGTCACTTGAATGGATTAGCGGTCGGAAGACCGGGGTTCAATCCCAGGTCGGGTTATACCAAAGACTTTAAAAATGGTACTTGATACCTCCTTGCTTAATACTCGGCATTATAAAGTACGTATCGAGGGTAAAGTGGAGCAATCCAGGAGAAGGAGTTGCGCCCTCCCCTACATATTGGTGTAGTAGCTATTGAAAAGGGAGACTTTGGGTCAACCTCGACTACGTTCGCCAACTTATATATATATATATATATATATATATCTGATCAACGAGCGAAGAATACTCTTATACAGACAACATCAATTTATCGGAAACAGGGGATAACTTACAATACTTCAAAGGATGAATTTGAAGTTTAACCCAAAGTTGGTTGGACAGAGTTCAAGATACAAAAAAAAAAAAGTTATTTTTATTGATGAACAGCGACGAAATGGATTCAAGTTATTTGCAGACGCGTACAATTTTCAGATGGGTATACGACGGAAATGTTCAAAGCTTTCATTCAGGATGGACGCTACTCGATCTTCCACCGGTATGAATGGGACTTGGATATCCTAATGACTTTTTCTGGGGCACAGACATTCTTAATAAAGGGTGATAACAATGAAATCAACCGAATACCAGAATTTGATATTTTGTTTTTCTGTTGTATAGCCACATACAACTACATGCATACATATACAAATATGTATATAGCGTATATTGGCGGGAAACAAATAACAATAAACAAGACTTCAATAACGTATGAATACACCTCTTTATAAAAATATAAATCACTCACACTTTTATTTCGAAAGGGTGATGTTCTGTTGTGTGTGAGAGATGAGTGGAGACAGGGACAGACTGCTATATTGACCCAAGTTTTACTCTTGACCATAGCAACACTTCTTTAGCATCTTGGCTGGGGTTGCTCAACCATGGGTCACTCAGGGCCCAGCCCTCTGCAAACTGGTTCTCACTTTGGCATTCCTGTCACCGACTGACTGACGGCCGCTGGCACCCTGTCTATATTCTTTCTTAACGTCCACCTGCTTCCGCTCTCCTTCGGCTTATTTACACAGGTGCATCTCTTGATTGACGGCTCGGTCGAAGGGCAGTATATAACATTTATTAGACAAGGTGACAGGATTCTTTTATCCGCGGTTTCTTTCTTTCTTCTCACACGAAAAATGCATTTTTCTTTTCCTTCTCCTTCATGAAGACAAGAACGATACGTCTTATCAAGTTGTCCGTCGTTGGTATTCTCTGCTGTGGACTTGAAAATTGCGGGAATATCTTTTTGTAACGAGTTTGATTTATATGGATGTATGCTGCTGATGTCACAGGTCGCATGGGTCAGATTGCGACGTCTATCGACCTTCGGTAACGTGACCGGGAAAGATCCAGACACTATTGGCTACACAACACACTTTTGGCGGGATTCTGAAATCGGAGAGAAGAAAGTTGTATTTTTCACCTCGCTGAAAGATATTGACTAAAGACTTAAGATGCTTTTTTTTTAAATCACAAACTGAAAGACGGGAAATAAAAAGAAAAAAAGAATGCAGTTTAACTCGCTGGTATTTTTTTCTTCTTTACATGCTTTTAAAATCTGAAGCTGGGGTTTTAATATTGATATTACATCACATTTCTGAAAGCAGAGAGTACACTAAATACACCTGTGTGTCGGGACGTTTAACGTTCAAGCTATTGCCCTTTAAGATGACAAGTATTAACGACGACGCAGCTGAAAGCGTCATAGAGAAGTCGTAAGACTCACGAGACACCCCAGAGACAATGACCAGCCCTCGACGTTATAATGAGAAACGTAGAGGTCATTTCACTAACTATCGGTACTCGACTCTTTTTTTAAAACAAAAACTTAACATCTGCGACCTAATTTTTTTTCTTATCATCAAATTCCGAGTTATAACAAGTAGCGTTGTCGGGAGACTATAAATGAGGTTGTCCCCCAGTGAATGTGTGTGTCCGTTGGGCGACTCGTAGACAATACCAAAAATTCCATTCCCATTTTCTTTCGCAACGGTTTTTTCAACAATAGAGACGTTAGGTCTGGCCTCACGTTTATAGAATAAAACCAGCATAGGTTCGATCATTTTACTGTATTCCTTTTCCAGTCGGCCTTTTTTCCGTTTTTGTATTCCTTTCATATACTGCTTGTTCATAGAACAATATGTTCAAATTTTAACTGGGTATTTGTGTATTCTTTTCAATACTGCTTGTGTATATATCATGTATGTATTAAATATTTCAACTTACTTTGTTTTTCCTTTCGTTTATTCAGTATAAGTGTATCTTGGTTATACTACTGCAATTATTGGTCCTTGAGAGTGTGGATTCGACTAAATATCTTCCCTTCAACTACATAACCCAAAAGAGTCGGTTAAAATGAAAATAATTCTCCAAGTTTAATTTTTTTGTTCTTTGATCTCAAATAATTTAAATGGCTCCAATCAATATAATGGTATATCTCGTTTTGTATTATTTTCGAGTCACATTCTTCTGCAATCTCGAAAATGTTATCTATGGAGAAAGAAATAGATAGATAGATAGATAGATAGATAGATAGATAGATAGATAGATAGATAGATAGATCATCATCATCATGTCGTGCCGCTAGCACGGATATCCCTGACCTTCTCTCGCCACTTCTCCCTTTCGTTCATCGCCTCTGGCTGGTCTTCAGGGCTACATCCCGTATCCTCACATAGCTGCTGTATGTATGTTCGAGCTGGTCGTCCTGCTTTTGCCCGGCCATATGTGGGGGTTCGTTGGAATACATCACTGATGAGTTCGTCCTTGCTTCTCCAGCAGTGTCCTGCATGTCTGGTTCGTCTAACTTGGATAGTTTTCCTGATGGGAGGCAGGTGACCGTAGAGTTGGTGCCTTGTGGGGTGTTGCCGCCAGGACTTGTTCAATATTGCTCGCAGCATTCTTGTGTAATTGCCGTCTAGCTTCTTCTCCAGCCGTTTAGTTAGCGTCCAAGTAGTGCATCCATACAGCAGTATCGATACGACTGCTGCCTGGAAGAAACTGCGTTTCATTTTATCGGCCAGGTCTGATTTCCATATGATCGATAGCTTATTGATAGCTGTCCATGCCTTCGTTTGCCGCGTGTCGATGTCCTTTTCGGTTGATGAGACGCTGTTTCCTAGGTAGGTGAATTTGTCTCCCAGTTTCAGAGAGGTTCCGTCTAGTGTGGAGATTCGAAAGTATGAAAACGAAGCGATGAAAAAACACAAAGTTTTCAGAGGAAGATCTTATTCATAGAATTATTTACTAACGTTCAATATTTCGGTTTTTTGACCTTCATCAGGGTGTGAGTTATTAAATGAAACGAATAAGATGAGAAAATCTTTAAATATTCTATTTCCGTTGGTAGAGTTGTGTTTCAAATTTGTATGATATAATTGCCGTTCGAAAATTTATTTTTAGAAAATTTATATCACATCAGTCTATCTATCTATGTCTGTTCATATCTATCTATCTATCTATCTATCTATCTATGTCTGTTCGTATCTATCTATCTATGTATCTATGTCTGTACATATCTGTCTATCTATCTATGTTGATAGAGATATTATTTCATTTATATCTATCAATCATAAATATTCCATAACATGTCTATGCGTCTTCATCTATGTTAGCCTTTTTTTCTATCTCTCTGTTTATTCTATCTATCAGTATATTTAAGTAAATAAAAACGATGAAGCAAAGTCATTAATCTCTGGTGATGGGTAAGACCCCCCAACTAGTGGCCTGGATATGACATTAAACAATCCGATGCCGAGGTTCCAGTAATGCTGGAGCTTTAGGGAATGCGGAGGACACCTTTATTGCCATTACTCTCAGATCCACTCTAGCCCGGAGTGGTAGCACCTGAAAGGGTCCTATCTATGGGACAAATAGAACTAAACTGTGTACTTATGTTAAACTGAATTGTTTGAAATAGAACTGTTTAAATATTTAAACTGCATACTTCTCTTAAACTTATTTGTTTGAAATAAAACTGTTTATATGTTTGAAAATGGATTTGGCATCAATAACTGTTGTGGTCTTCAGATAAGACCGGTGGAAGAACAACTCAATCAACGAGTGATAGGTGAACGTTATTGTATTAGCAGAAAAAGGAAGTCATACAAAAGAAGTACTAGCCGTTCTCGGCTTGCAGTCTGTCTGTCAAATGTCTCGTAAGAAACGAGAAGTTGTCTTCCCCGAGCGAGCTAGCTCGGAAAATATGTTTAGGTTGGACGAGTCCATCTTTGGGATATGTCCCTATAACAATAACCTACAATTGTTGATATGTCATAAAACCAAACCAAACCAAACCAAATAACCAAACCAAAACCAAATAACCAAACCAAACTCAAACTCGTGAGTTTCCTCAGCTTCATTTTACTCTACATTCTTGCGTATAGGATGCGCCGTGGTGTAATGGTTATCGCCATAGGAAATGGATATGGCGACACGAGTTGAAAACCTGGATGAGACTGTATTTCACAAATCGCTAATGTCCCTTGCAAAAGGTATGAATCCAATTATTTCCCTCCACGTATGGCAGATTGGGTTTTTAACCTTAATTAGGCAACTTGTCTAAGGGAAGGAAAACTGTTTATATGTATAAAAATAGATTTGGTATAAAATAACCTACATTGGTTGATATGTCATAAAACGAAACCAAATACGTTTGTCAATATTTACTCTTTCTTTATTCATCCATCCACACACACACACACACACATATATATATATATATACGCCCACACTACATGACCCGTGAACCTGTTTGGTTCCTGTTGTTGGAAGAGCAGTCCATAATGCTATTGATGAGACATGAGAATTTAGGATATATATATGTGTGTGTGTGTGTGTAGAGAGAGATAGAGAGAAATGGGTGGAGGTGAATATGAGTGTACGTGTGTCAGGGTAATCGTAACCTACCATAAATGGCCCATTATAGTGACATTTTTTTTTTATGAGAGAAACATTCTTCAAATCATCTCAGTTGAATGATAAAACGATTTCAAAAACAACTGAATGATCATTTTCAATAATCTGTATTTGTCCTGAACATTTAGTGCACACACACACACACACACACACACATATATATATATATATATATATATATGTGTGTGTGTGTGTGTGTGTGTGTGTGTGTGTGTGTGTGCATCTATCCTGAACATTATTCTTAATCAACCAGATTCTCCATGTAATGAGCGAAACTATGAAATGCTGATTTTATCAATAACATTCACAAGTCATTTAGTGTGTATATATATATATATATATGTGTGTGTGTGTGTGATAGATAGATAGATAGATAGATAGATAGATACAGACATATTAGATATATTTGGTGTAACTCCAACTAGAATACATAAGCCTCCATATACATCAACAAACAGATCAGAAGAAACTTTGATTACATGAGAGAAGACATAGATATATAGATAGATAGATAGATCAGAAGAGATTTTGCGTAAATCCTAGAAGATATGGTTGGTTGGTTGGTTGGTTGGTTGTATTTTATTTGGTTTTGTTTGGTTTGGTTTTATGGTCTATCAAACATTAAAGGTTGTTTAATTCCAAATCCATTTTTATATATATGAACAGTTCTATTTCAAACAATTCAGTTTAGCGTAAGTACACAGTTTACTTTTATCTGACCCATAGATAGGACCCTATCAGGTGCTACCACTCCGAGCTAGAGTGGACCTGGGAGCGATTGCAGTAAAGTGGTAATCTGCATTCCCCAAGCTCCAGCATTACTGGAACCTCACCATCATATTGTTTAATGGCATACCCAGGCCACTCATTGAAGGAATCTTACCCATCTGCAGTGCTGCGGTTGGTGTATTCTGCAACCCGAGCCGACTTCGCATGGTTGAGTTTAATGGCATATCAACCCTTACTGATTATTTAATGCCAACTTCTTTTTGATACATAGATATGAATTAGATAAATATAATTTGTAAACGAATACTTTGTCACATTTTTAAATAAGCCGGGTCTCATTTGCTTGCACGCAGTTAAATGGTTTCAAGTATTCTTATCTAACATAAATAATTCTAGTATTAATCTTTTGTTTACACAAAGATAAATAGTTTTAAGTACTTCTATCAAGTATCAATAGTTTTATTTGCATATAGTCAGATGATTTCAAGTATTCCTATCAAACACTAACAAATCAATCTAACATCAGTTATTTGTTTTCATGTAGTTAAATGGGTAAACAGTTTTATTTGACTCATAGATAGGACCCAAACAGGTACTACCGATCCCGGTCAGAGTGGACCTGGGAGTAATGGCAATGAAGGGGTACTCCACTTTACCCTAAGCTCCAGGACTGAAGTCTTGTCATTAGAATCAGTTTAGTGTCATATCCAAGACACTCGTTGGGGAGGGAGTCTTGCCCCCTCTGCAGAGATTCAGTTGGTGTATTCAGCAGCCCCCCACCAGACGACTAAGCTGTGAAAACATAGATAGATAGATCGATAAATAAACAAACATGATAAGCACTACTGTCCATACCTCGGTAGTAAAATCACATCGACTGAAAGTGATGTCAACACACATATAGATAAAGCATGGACTTCTATTGATAGTTTAACGATTATTTGGAAATGTGACCTCTCAGGTAGAATTACTCAGGAAGTCTTCTAAGCTGGAAGTGTGTCAGTACTATTGTATAATTGCACCATGTGGATTTTAATGAAACACATGGAGAAAAAGCTAGATTGGAACTACACAAGGATGCTACATGTTGTTTTCAATGAATCTTGGATGCATAACCAAAACTATACGGCCACTCACCTCCCATCTCAAAATCCATCCAAGTAAGACGAACAAGGCACGCTGGCAACTGCTAGGGAAGTAAGATAGATCCCAACGGTGACGTTCTCGCATGGACTACTAAGCATGGATACACCTGTGTTGGCCGACCAGCAAAATTTTATATCCATCAGTTCATTGTGGACACTGGATGCCGTCGAGAGGACATACCAAGACCGATGACTAACAAGGATGAATGGCGAGGGAGAGAGAGAGAGAGAGAGAGAGAGAGAATCAGTCGAATTAGCACACCTTGGTCAGATTTGTATATTAACAATATAATGAGAATATTGGTATTGTATATAAGCTATTCGAATGTATTTCAACGTTGTTTTTTTTTTCTTGGGGGGGGGGCTCAGACGTTGTGCTATGTTTTTCAAAAGAGAATTGTTTATTGAACGGTAGAAAGAAAAAAGAAAAACGGAAGAATTGTTTTTACTTATAGTAATAATTTAAACTATGGATCAAAGCTTTTGAATTGATTACCTGAACATATGACCCTTAGGGTATGATTTCCTTGAGAAAGCAATCAGAATTTTTTCTTTCTCACTCCGTCTGTATTTTCCAAACACACAAACACCCACACAGATAAATATATATATATATATATATATATATATATATATATATATATATATATATATATATATATATATATTCGTGAGTGTGTGTAGAGAGAGAGAGAGAGAGGGGCAACGTATTTTTGTTAGTGCATATTTGGTTAGAAACTACAGAAGTGGAAGAATATATAAATTATCTTGTTTACGATGACGAGAACGTAATAAGGAACTTGGTAAATACCCGTGGCGTAGTGGTTACCGTATTAGACTTCAACATCATAGTAAGCAGGCTCCAATTGTACTGTCAGGTTCGCTTTCGTACTAATCCCTTTGGAGAAGGAGATGAAGCCTCTGGTTCCCCAGCTATGTGTTCAATATTACCATTACTGTTCAACAATGATGGTTTTAGCTTTAAACATCCTATAAAGGTTGATATTGTTATATAACTGCGGAAGGATTTTTTTTTATATTATCATTTTTCGTTTTGTATATCTTACCTTTCGGTTTAGTTAGGCTGAGAACCTTTTAGCTTAGTGCATGGGTTAGTTAGGTGCACACATTAAGTGCAGGTGTTCACGCGCGCGCGGGGTGGATGTGACAATCACAGATGTCACAATAAAAACCCCGGATAGGAAAATGAGACCGGGGACGTGAATGACGTCATGCCCGGAAGCGATGGGCTGAGGATTTTGGAATTCGAAAAAAACAGTAAGTTGAGATTCGACGCTAGAGGAAGGAAGTTGATTTTCCGGAGCTCGCGGAGGCGAGACCAGTAGTTTGCAGCGCTGTGCCGCATGTGGTGTGGTCAGATGGAAAAGTCAGCATAGAAAGAAATTGTATCTCTCTCTCTCTTCATGTCGGAAAACCTTAAACTCAAAAAGATAATTAAAACTTTCGTACTCCTTTTTTTTTTCATCATTCAATGTGTGAAAGCACGTGCGATTCCCTAACCTCATCAGCCACCAACCAGGGTGATAATACAGTTTCGGTAGCTCAAGGCGGCTACCAAAACTGTGTTATCACCCTAGTTGGCGGCTGATGAGGTTAGGGTATCGCACGTGCTTTCACACGTTGTATGATGAAAAAAAAATGATGGAAAAGTCAGCATAGAAAGAAATTGTGTCTCTCTCTCTTCATGTCGAAAAACCTTAAACTCAAAAAGGTAAATAAAAGTTTCGTACCCGAACCAAGAAAGTCGTCAAGTGTTTCGGATTCCTATATGCGTATGAACATTGTGAAGGTTTTTTATATTTCACATACTCATATCTGGCTATGTAACAATATGCCATTAAAGAAAGAAAGATATTTAGGTGAATTCATTGCTAATGATTGTTAAAGTAGAAATTCATTGAAAACTATGAATGTAATCGGACAGATTAGGTTAGGTTAAGATAGGTTTTTTTGTTTAATGGCATACCAACCTTTGTAGGTTATTTAATGCCAAAGCCATTCTCTGAGAAGAACAGTTGTGGTACTATTTAACCCATAGCTGGAAGAATAAATGGGGTTCATACCTTTCCCAAGGGTATTTGCCTGAAAGTGAACGTAATAGCACGACTGGAGTTCGAACTCGCGTACTACGATTCAGTCCATCACTTTAACCATTACACCAAGAGGACACCCCCTGACAGATTAGGACAATTCCAAATTGCTGTAAATAGCTTAAATATAGAAATGTATTTGAAATGAAAAAAAGGTTGTTTAGTTTAAGAATGAATGCAAGCTTAACTAAAATGACTTAATCAACAGGCAGGATGTTATATAATGTCAATTTTAAGCTAAGAGAAACTGGTTTGGAGTCAGATCTTTCTTTCTCCGATGCTGGTTGCTGAAACATAACAAAAGAACTCAGTCTGCCCAACTACTTACCCACAGCTGGAAGGAAACAGATAGACTCGTGCTTTTTACAAGAGCATTAGCGCAAAATGAAACAAACTACTCCGTCCAGGATTTGAAATCGAGTCGCTAATTACATTTTCTTAATTTTTGGAGTCAGATCTTTCTTTCTCCGATGCTGGTTGCTGAAACATAACAAAAGAACTCAGTCTGCCCAACTACTTACCCACAGCTGGAAGGAAACAGATAGACTCGTGCTTTTTACAAGAGCATTAGCGCAAAATGAAACAAACTACTCCGTCCAGGATTTGAAATCGAGTCGCTAATTACATTTTCTTAATTTTTGAGGTGTCCGTGGTATTAAATAGCAGTAGTCTGAACCATTTGACTGCGTGTAAATGAATGAATAAATAGTTTAAATAGAATTATTTGTGATAGATATTAATACTTGTTGTTGGTTGGTTGGTTGGTTTTTATGGCATATCAAACTTTGTAGGTTATTTAATGCCAAATGGATTTTTATACAAATAGTCAGCTCTATTTCAAACAATTCAGTTTAGCATGAGTACACAGTTTAAGTGTCAAAAACATTTCTATTTTAAGATATTCAGTTTATTCAAACAGTTCTACTTCAGCTAATTCAGTTTAGTATAAGTACAGATGTTCTTTACACACAGTTAAATGTCAAAACAGTTCTATATTGAACAATTCAGTTTAGTGTAAGTAGAGTTTCAATGTCCAAAACAGTCCCATTTAAAAAAATTCACTTTAGCATTAGCACGCAGTTTAAATGTAAGTACAGTTTAATTGTCAAAAACATTTCTATTTCAAGCTATTCAGTTTAGTCAAACAATTCAGTTTAGCATAAGTATGCCGTTAGTTCTATTTAACCAATTGGTAGGGCCCTATCAGGTGCTACCACGCCGGGCCAAAGTGGACCTGGGAGCAATGACAATGAAGGGGTACTCCGCATTCCCCAAAGCTCTAGCATTACTGGAACCTCAACATCAGATTGTTTAGTGTCATATCCAGGACACTATTTGGGGGAGGGGGTCTTACCCCTCTGCAGAGATGGAGTCGGTGTATTCAACAGCCTCAGCCGATTGAGCAAGTAAAACTTGTAACCACTTCACTCTGTGCAAACAAATAATTAATATCGAACAGAATTATTTGTATTTGATGAGAATAATTGAAACCATTTAACTAATGAAACAATAGTAATACTAGTGTGCAAACAAATTACTATTAACTCATTTGAAAATGAAATTACCAACAAACTATGTGTGGAAAGAAATGACTGATATTAAGTTGTAACATGTATACATGAATACTTGAAAACATTTAACTGTGTGCAAAAAAAAAAAACAAAAAAAAAACTCGGGCTCGTTGAAAAATGCTATCACGAAAATGTGTATACAGATCATATATATTCCACACACACACACACACACACATATACATATAAGCAATATTTACTTTAATAAACTGCAATGGTTGATATGCCATAAAATCCACCCAACCAACATCTGAGAGGAATCGTGTAGCGTAACGGTTATCATCCAAGAAAATGGACACGACGTATTGAGTTCAAGTTCTGAATGTGGTTTGTGTCTCTCTTCGCACAAATACTTTTGGTGAAGACATTAATCCATCTATTCTCCCACCTGCTTTGATTGGTTGGTTGATAGATTTTAACAGTATGTCAGCAGGTCTAGGGGTTATTTTATGTTTAGCTGTACCTTATCCCCCAAAAGGTACATTGAAATCTATATTGACTCTTTTGAGGTTAACGGTTTTAAGAATGTGTTAACATACTTTGTATGATATTGATCAGGTGTACGTTTTATCCCGGTTCATTGGCCAAGTGGGTAGAGTGTTCGCCGGGAGACCATTGGCGAACACTTTACCCACTATCCCAGGTCGTGTCATACTTTAAAAATCGTATTTGATACCGACTTGCTTAACTCTCAGCAATATAAGGTACGTATCAAGGGTAAAGTGGAGCAATCCAGGGAAAGGAGTAGCGCCCTCCCTTACACCTCGGTCGCCCTCGACTACGGTCGCCAACTTTTACGTTTATACTTTTTGTGTATAATTTTCTTCCTCTCAAAAATTACAGATTTACATCTCGGCTGGGGCCATGGAATACACCGACTGTTTCTCTGTAGAGAGGTAAGACTACTCCCAATGAGTGTCTTTGATATAACACTAAACAATCTGATGGAGGGGTTCCTGTAATACTGGAGCTTTGGTAAATGCAGAGTACCTCTTCATTGCCATTACTCCCAGGTCCACTCTAGCCCGAAATTGTAGCACCTGATTGGGTTCTAACTATGCGTCAAAATAGAACTAAACTTGTTTGAAATAGGACTGTTTTGACATTTAAACGGCGTACTTATGCTAATCCAAATTGTTTGAAATAGAACTGTTTTTATGATTTAAAATGGATTTGGCATTAAATAACCTACAACGGTTGATGTGCCATAAAACTAAACTAAACCAAACCAAAATTCAAAGAATATCATCTACGTAGTGCCTTCAATAAGTTTCCAGATTTTCTTTGTATAGGCATTTAAAATTGTCATAGACTCTTAAAAATTCACTATATTATTGCTATACATCTTATTAGATGGCTGACAAATTTTTATGATTTTAGGTTCAAATGAACAGCTACAGCAGCAATTGGAATACACCCTACTAAAGCCTGATTGTCACAGCTGGTGAATTTCAAAATTGCAATCTGACACTTTGTTATATTTTGACCTTCGACCCAGCCCCAAAAATGCTATTCCTAGGTGATACACCGGAAGGAAGTGACACATTCCAATGGCCAGTAATCGAAAGAGATCGCGTAGGCGGATTAAGGCTTATGATATGGGAAAAGGTGAAGGTCTCATTGTGCCACTACAGTCATGCACCGGAAGAGAGTAACCTCTGAACTGCAGAACAGTTATTTCCGCTTGATGGCGATTAAACATCCGATTCAGAGATCCAGTAGGTGATTGTGTGGGCGTTGAGTTATTATTTAACTCAGTTGAGTTTGGGGTGCCAAAGCAGTTGCCAGCAGACTCCCAGAGGGTTAGAGACGAGATGTGGTAGGGAAGGCCACACCCGACCGAGGGGGACCTCGGAAACCCCCCGATGCAGTTGCCAGCAGAATTCCAGACAGCTAGAGACCATATGTGGTAGGGAAGGCCACACCCGACCGAGGGAGCCCTCGGAAAAGCCCCGATGGAGTGGACCCCAAGACCTCTGGTTGAGCATCTAAGAGAACAAGAAAGACACAACGTGACGGTCATAACAGTGGGGTCAAAATATGAAGTTTATGTTCGGTCTCCAGCATCCTCCCACATGCAAACCCTTAAACAACCCTTTCAAACCCTTGCAATAAAGTGAGAGGTGAATATTTTTCTACAGAAGTCTTCTTGTGTCTTCCTTCCTGCTTCCTTCCTTGATGCGTCGTTTATCATTGTGTCAGTATTTATCCAGAATATATATGTATGCAACATATATTAATTTGGTGCTTTTGTCAGGCGAGTTCTTTAAGGACTCAGAATGAACGTAGTTACCGTAAACTGCAGTTTTAGGCATCACAACACGACAGCAACGAAGAGGACAAAGAAGGATGCTGGAATTGAAAGAAGTAAAACAAAAAAAAACAAAAAAACAAGAAAAACCAGCAACAGAAAAGAGAAAAGAAAGAAAGAAAAAAATTGTAAGTAGAGCACTCATTCATATAACTTCTATCTCTCTCTCTGTCATTTAATTTTGGGTCGTTAAAAAAAAGGATTTAAATTGATTATAATTGTGAAAGATTAGTTGTAATGACAAGGGCCTTTCTAGAAGCATAAAATTGGAAATAATTTTAAAAAAAAAATGTGTGGTCCCTAGATGAAAATTGAAATTACTGCTATGTGTAATATTGTATCGTAGTGAGGGAGGAAAAAAAGAAGAGAGAAAGAAAACAAAAGATGGCTGTGGGACAGTCATTGTCCATTTTTTGATAGACAGCTCATCGTAAACAATAAATTTTATGATAAATTTTATCAATGGGATTTTTTTATCGTAAATAGGTCTTTGTGAAAAAAAAATCGTTGTAACTTTTCATTGGTCCAGACAAGTGGTGATTGGAAATGAGAATTTTTATCCGAGAAATGTAATCCTGGGAGCATCAATGGGATGCTCATGAATTTCGCACATTGGTGTTTGTCTGAAGAATGCGCAGATACTTTTTCGATATTTATGAAGTTGGGAGAATCGATATTTTCGGCGCTGGTAGAATCAGGCCGGTTGTTTTGCTGTGGAAATTGATATCAATTATTGAAGACATAGGTCTTGCCGTGGAGGCAGAGTAACTAAGAGACAGATGTTTTTTGTGTCTGACGAGGCAGACAGGTATTTTGTGAGTTCCCCCTGGAGTGAAGCTTTGAAATTGTTATTGGGGAAGATATTTTGAAACCGGGTTTTGGATGTAATTAAGAGATGCGTAGAATTTTGACAGAACCAAGTGTGGCGAAGATTCACAGATTCGGAAATATTTTGAATTGGGAAATGTTGGCAGAATTTATAAAAGTTTGGGTTGTTTAGAAAAAAAAAACCCGGGATATTTTGTGAAAAGAAAAAAAAAAGAAAAAAGTAGAATGCTCGTAAGCAATTAAGAAAGTTGTATTATAAATCAGGCTTAATTTATGGTACTATAGACTGAAATTGAATAAACTGGGAAGCGGACCTATAGTTATCGTGTTAAGAGAGGTAGATATGAGGTTGAAAAAAAAAAGGGACATTGAATGATCAATTTATTGTGAAAAAAAAAATGAAAAAAAAAAAGAAAAAAGAAATGAAAACCAAAACCAAAACAAAAAGCTACAGGACAATGAAAATGGAGAAAAAGAAAAAAAAAACAAAAAGAAAAAAAAGAAAGAGAAACTTGAACATTGTTGAACACAGCATATGGAAAAAAGAAAGAAAGAAAGAAAGAACAGACATTTTTAGTAAAATAGACAGAACATCACTACATAGATTGAAAAAAAGAAGAAAAGAAAACTGAACATTTTGAACTGTGATTGTGACATTGTTTTGACTTGTTGTAAAGTGAAACTTTTTGAGTTTGAGTTTGAAGGCGACATTAGAAAAATTTTTTTTTTCCTGTTCATATTATGAAATTTGACGAAAACCATTAACAGAGGATTTTATTCTAGGTTTAATGATATTTGAAATTATATTGATTCTAAATTTTTTTTTTTAGAATTTGGGGTTTTCGTGGAATAGGAAATATTTTTTTTGGGGGGAGGTCTGTTTTTGAGGAAATCGTGGCTGACGTGAGAATAGGACAGACATTCATCCAATTGGTTTCAGATTGTTGATGGGTAGACGGCAAAGAAAGCAATTCTATCGTAGAATTCGCCGACCCATGAAGCTGTTGAGGGCCTATTTGGCTTCTTTTTTTTTTTTTTTAGTTTGGAGTTCCGAGGATGGAATAAAAGAAAAAAGGCGTGGCCTACTCCAAAATTTTGTGGATGATGTCTATGTCTTTCAGTCACGATGATGTTTTGGATTCGTGTGTGATTTGGCAAAGTGAAACGAATCTGGGAAAGGCGAGGTGCCTATATATTGGTAGCCACGAGGGTTCCTGATTAAATTGAAAAGAAACCCGGCGCGGGTTTGAGCAGGTAAAACATGTTTCCTCTGGGGCTTGCAAACCAATGTGCATAGAAACAGAAACTTAATGAAAAAAATAGGTAACACATTGCTAATTAGTATTTTGCGTGGACTATTTTAGGTGGTTTACAGCATGCGTGCCAGATTGTGATACATTCGGATGTATTGTGAAACTTGTTTTGGGCCATGATTTTTGTGGATTTTTGTGGAATGCTTTGAGCCTTGAAGATATTATGTTATAGTTTATGAAATTCTCCGGTTACTCCAGGAAGGAACCTGTTGAGCAAAGAACTGGAGTGTGGTCATGAGGAATCCAGGCGAAATGTATTGCTGGAATGACCAGGGTCACTAAGTTTGGGACCAGGATATGGGACCAGAGTATGGTCCTTTTAGGGTTTTGAAATTTCTTCAAGGAATTATGGAGGGCCCGTTGTGTTGAGAAGATAAAAAATGCATCCGTATGGTACCTTGATGCACACATGTCAAGATGGCCAACCACGCAAAGATAGTAAGAGAAATTTACATAATAATTAGCCGGGCAAGTGTTACATAGAGAGAAGGTCGCCTCCTAAGTAAGATTTTGTTTGCTGTAGTTCAAGTGATTCTTTTTTTTATGTTTTCAGCCATCATTGTCCTTTGTAAATTATTCTGTAAAATATGTGTGAGGTTGATGGAGACGAACGAGAAGAAAATTCCACATGTGGAATTTTGAAAAATAATTAACGGATGAATGATATATTTTGACCTTCGACCCAGCCCCAAACATGCTATTCCTAGGTGATACACCGGAAGGAAGTGACACATTCCAATGGCCAGTAATCGAAAGAGATCGCGTAGGCGGATTAAGGCTTATGATATGGGAAAAGGTGAAGGTCTCATTGTGCCACTACAGTCATGCACCGGAAGAGAGTAACCTCTGAACTGCATGACAGTTATTTCCGCTTGATGGCGATTAAACATCCGATTCAAAGATCCAGTTGGTGATTGTGTGGGCGTTGAGTTATTATTTAACTCAGTTGAGTTTGGGGTGCCGAAGCAGTTGCCAGCAGACTCCCAGAGGGTTAGAGACGAGATGTGGTAGGGAAGGCCACACCCGACCGAGGGGGACCTCGGAAACCCCCGATGCAGTTGCCAGCAGAATTCCAGACAGCTAGAGACCATATGTGGTAGGGAAGGCCACACCCGACCGAGGGGGCCCTCGGAAAAGCCCCGATAGAGTGGACCCCAAGACCTCTGGTTGAGCATCTAAGAGAACAAGAAAGACACAACGTGACGGTCATAACAGTGGGGTCAAAATATGAAGTTTATGTTCGGTCTCCAGCACCCTCTCACATGCAAACCCTTAAACAACCTTTTGAACCCTTACAAATAAAGTGAGAGGTAAATATATTTGAAAAGAAGTCTTCCTGCTTCTTTTTCATGCGTCCTTCATTCCTGCGTCTTTCTGCGTGCGTCTGTCTTTGTTGTTGTATCGTTGTGATGCTGCATGAACATGTAAATGACTATACAACAACTTTAGAAGAACGATATGCAATAAAATTGTGTTCTAAACTTGGAAAAAATGCCACAGAAATGTATGGAATACTTAAGACTGTTTTTCAACCATCTTGCATGAATCGCGCATCAGTTTTTGAGTGGCATAAGAGATTCAAGGAAGGCACGGAGTCTCTGAAGGATGATGAGAAGTTTGGGAGGCGTAAGGAAGTCAATACACCAGAGTGTTAGGGTTACTATGTTGAGGTTTTAAGGGAGTTCAGGAAGAAATTCCTTGGGAAGAGGCCAGCACTCTTCAAATCAAGTCAGTGGCATTTCCTCCAGGACAATGCACCAGTCCACAACTCCATCCTTGTCACAGACAATTTGACTAAGATGGGCGTCAAGACAGTTCCTTAGCCTCCCTATAGTCGAGACCTTGCTCCCTGTGACTTTTGGTTATTCCCTAAGCTCAGAGGCTATCGTTATGAGACAATTGAGAAGATGAAAGAGGCTGTGACGAAGGTCATTGACACGCTCACACAAGAGGACTTCCATGGGGTCTTCGAGAAGTTGTTGGAACAGTAAAACAAATGCATTGCAGCGGGAGGAGATTACTTCGAAGAGGACTAGAGTTTCATGCGTGTACTTTCAATAAAAGTGCCCATCCGAAAAAGTCTCGAAACTTATTTTATGATCCTCGTATGTTGATATTTTCAAATAGATCTTTCAAATTATTTACGTTTAAAAAGCGTTTTCTGATGGAAGCGAAAGTGTTTAACAATGTCTAACATGTTATATACTATAGTCTTTTTTCTTGTTTGAGTATAAACACACAACTTTGAATAAATAGTAAAACAGAAAACTGAATTCAAATCTGCTATACTTCACTTAAAAATTTACCGTGTGTCGCATCCTGCTTTTGCATATTGACCCCGGCCGAGCTGTCAAAATAGGAAATGTAACTGTGTAAATAACAGGTGCATCTGCCCGAAGGTATCAAGGGAATAACCTTGAATGTCGACAGGTTGAATTGAGTTGACGTAAAACAATAATATAACTCGGTGCACAGGAAGTTCGAGGCACAGTTGGAGATAAGATGCTGTAGAGAGAACCAGCACCCAGCAGAGAGGGCCCTCAGGACCACCGATTTAACAGTTGGAGTTCAGAGCCCGAGACAGTTGGAGAGAAGATGCTGGAATGAGGACCATGTCCCAGAAAGGCTGGACCCGCAGGTCCCCGGTTGAGCAGCCCAGTAGAACGGGAAAGAAACGCTGTTATGGCCATAAGAGTGGGGGTCAATATGTTGCAGTTCTGTTCAGTCTCCAACTCACCTCTCACACAGTAAAACTTTTAGTAAGCCATTCGAACCCTTTCAAATAAAGTGAGAGGTGTATTTTTCTAAAGAACTGTGTCGCTCGTCTTTATTGTGTTGAATATGTTTCTGCATGCATATGTGTATGTATAGTTGTTCATGGCTATCCAACACTGCCTGTGACGCAGGAAGGGTGAATATATATACGACACTCCCAAGACAACTGCTCTCAGTGTCTTACACCAATCATAATGCAATCTCGGCATTGGATAATATCTTCGCATCCCCAGGCCGTCTACATCGTTGGGATGTCAGAAGACTTGTCTCCGAAGACCCCACAATAAACTTTTACTGGATATTCTTTCAGGCTGCATCTGTTACCTAAAGAAAGATTTCTCCACTCGACTAAGTCAAGTTAGGTTTGGTTGTTTGGTGTAATGGTATATCTACACTTGAAGGTTATTTAATGCTAAATCCTGTTTATACATACATATATACATACGCGCTTGCGTGTGCGCGTGTGTATGATTTATAGCGAATATTTTCTTGGTAATTTGATTTCTAAACGAGTAAGAGTTCATTTTTTGGACACAGCTAAATAGTTTTAAGTATTGTTATTTATTGTTTGCACATAGTTAAATAGTTCCAAGTATTGTTATTTATTGTTTGCACACAGTTAAATAGTTTTAAGTATTGCTATATAACATTAATAATTCTATTTAATAAAAGTAAAAGACAGAAGAATTCTATTTGACCCATAAATGGGACCCTACACTCCGGGTCAGTGTGAACCCGAAATGATAGAAAGGAAGGTGCACTCTACATTCCCTAAAGCTCCAGGACTAGAGACTCCCTATCAGAGGGTTTAGTGTCATATCCAGGAGACTCGTTGGTGAGGGTTCCAACAGATTTCAGTCGGCGTATTCTACAGCCTCCCTCCCCGCTCCCAGCTGACTGGGCCTTGTCTGGGTCAAGACACATTGAAATCCATTCGAATCGCCTACGTGTAATTTGAATAAACAAACAAAAAACATGTCTACTTGAAAGAAATGAAACATATAACCGTCACGACAGTCCGAAATGTCAACAGTCACAATTCAAACAGATGTTGTCAGCTAACGATTTAATGACCAAGTTAGTTTGTATCGTAAAGAAACAGACTAATAAAAAGACCAGTTCATACCATAGTTTAAAATGGCTTGATACAATGAAAATTAACCTTGTTTAAATACTATGAAAATGAGTTGTACCATTCTTGAAAAATGACAGGAGGCATAGCCGAATGGGATCGAAATCTTGAATCTTTCAGACGATATCTATATTTATTGGATCCATTTATTGAATGATTATTCGGTTGGTTGGTTGGTTGGTTGTTTTTTTTTTTTTTGTTTTTTTTTGGTGTATCAACCCTTTCAGGTCATTTTACGCCTAATTAAATTTTTAAAAATTCAGTTTTTGTTTAGCGGTCCATATGAGTAGAGTCCGGGAGATCGGGGTTCAATACCGGGTCGAATCATACCAAAAACTCAAAAAATAGTATTTGATACCCTTTTGCTTAACTCTCAGCAATATAAGGTAAGGATCGAGGGTAAAATGGAGCCATCCAGGGAAAGGAGCCGCGGCCTCCCCTTCGCCTCGGTGTAGTAGCTATTGAAAAGGGAGCCTTCAGGTCACTCTCGACTAAGGTCTCCAACTTTTTTTTATAGTTTTTGTTTACAAAAAGTAAAATGCCAAAACAGTTCAGTTAAATGTCAAAATAGTTCTATTTCAAACAATTCAGTTTAGCATAAGTACACAGTTTCATCATCAAAAACAGTTCTATTTCTAAGAATTCAGTTTAGCATAATTGTACAGTTTACTTCTAGAGTTTTCGGGACATTGGCCCAGCGGTTAGAGTGTTCGCCAATGGCCCGGGAGACCTGGGTTCAATCCCAGGTCGAGTCATACCAAAGACTTTAAAAATGGTACTTGATACCACCTTGCTTAACACTCAGCATTATAAGGTACGGTTCAAGGGTAAAGTGGAGCAATCCTGGGAATGGAGTAGCGCCCTCCCCTACACCTTGGTGTAGTAGCTATCGAAAAGGGAGCCTTCGGGTCACCCTCGACTATGGTCACTAACTTTACTTACTTTAACTTACTTACATCGGGTCTGAGTGGACCCGGGAGTGATGGCAATGAAGGGGTACTCTGCATTCCCCAAAGCTCCAATATTATTGGAACCTCATGATCAGATTATTTTGAGGTCTTATCCAGGACACTCGTAGGTGGGTCTCGCCCCTCTGCAGAAAAGCAATTGATGTATTCTACAGCCCCAACCGGCTGGGCAAATTTGTTTATTTAGGTTTTATGGCATATCAAACCTTGTTGGTCATCTAATGCCAAATTTTGTCTCTCTATATATATTAGATATATATGATTTGTAAACACATTTTGTAGATAACATTTTTAAAAGAACCTGGCCTTTTTTTGCACACAGTTTAATGGTTTCATGTATTCCTATCTAACACGAATAATTTTATTTAGGATTAGTTATTTGTTTGCACACAGTTAAATGGATATGCTTTGTAAGTGAGTAGTTTGTAAGTAATTTCATTATTAAATGAGTTAGAACCAATTTGCGAACAGTTCTATTTCTAACAATTCAATTTAACATAAGTCATTTGTTTGTACACACTTTAAATGTCAAACTGTTCTATTTTACCCATAGATAGAATCCTATCAGGTGCTACCACTCCGGGTCAGAGTGGACCTGGGAGCAATGGCAAAGATAGGTTGATCCACAGTCCCGAAAACTCCAGGTCTGGAGCCTCGTTATCAGACATGTAGTTGGTGTTTTCGCCCGCTCCAGCCGACTGTAAACGCGACACACTGCAACGGCCCAGATGCTCTTCTTCTTACAAAGTAATAATGTACATACAAAAGTTACATCACTTTTGTAATACATCCTCCCCTGACGATGACCCAAAGTCGGACAGAAAGTACTTGGGTAATAAACAATCATGGAAAATATATCAATCAATTCTCGCCGAATACTATAACATCAATACGGCAATATGAAAGGATCAACAAGAAAATATGTAGACAGAAAATGTCTATTATATTCAACGATATTTGTATATATATATATATATATATATATATATATATACAAATATCGTTGAACATAATTGACATTTTCTGTCTACATATTTTCTTGTTGATCCTTTCATATTGCCGTATTGATGTTATAGTATTCGGCGAGAATATATATTATACAACGCCAAGTCAGTCGATGGTCGAAACGATTCTATTTTCGGATTTTCTATCAACATTATCCATGTAATTCAAAATCCAAAAGAGACGTCAATGTAAAAAATGAAATAAATTACAGAGCTAATATTTCCATATAAAAGAAAAACCTTTTAAAATTACTCTTATTTTTTGTAATGATATTTATTTCTGCTGACCCTATATTTTAAAAAAATGTTAGATCTGCATTTTCAGACAAAGAAATAATGAGAAATTTCTAATGAAGATTTAGAAAAACCCACAAAATTCAGGTCACCCTATCTCCGTAAGCCAAATTTCATTTCCTTTTTATTATTATTATTATTATTTTTTAAGTAAAAACCAGACCATTTGTTGTTTTTGTTTTTTTTTGTCTGTTTGACAAATGACATTCAATTTCTGTATCGAGATGTATCAATTTTTGACTTCTCTTTCCTTTCCACTTATTTTTTTTATGAAATGGCAAACAAACTTTTAAATCCAATTAAGGAGATAAGTAAAAAAAAAAAAAAAAGAATAAAGGAATAAATTGATTCGGGGAGAGAAAATTATCTACTATAAACAACTTACACGGGAATTAATTACCTCATAATAAAAATAAAATTATATAATAAAATATTATATTGTATATTAATTCTATTTTATCAAAAAATTAAGAAAATTGTCATTTCAATACAATTCAATATCATCATCATCATCATCATCATGTCATGCCGCCAGCACGGATATCCCTGACCCTCTCTCGCCACTCCTCCCTATCGTTCATCGCTTCTGGCAGGTCTTCAGGGCTACATCCCGTATTCTCACAGAGCTGCTGTATGTATGTTCGAGCTGGCCGTCCTGCTTTTGTTCGGCCATATGAGGGGGTCCATAGGAGTACATCACTTATAAGCTCGTCCCTGCTTCTCCAGCAGTGTCCTGCATGTCTGGTCGGTCTAACTTGGATAGTTTTCGTGATGGAAGGTAAGTGGCCGTATAGTTGGTGCTTGTCGGGTGTTGCCTCCATGACTTGTTCAATATTGCTCGCAGTATTTTTGTGTAATTGCCGTCTATCTTTTTCTCCATCCGTTTAGTTAGCGTCCAAGTAGTGCATCCATATAGCAGTATCGATACGACCGCTGCTTGGAAGAAACTGCGTTTCATTTTATTGGTCAGGTCTGACTTCCATATGATCGATAGCTTATCGATACCTATCCATGCCTTCGTAAACCGCGTGTCGATATCTTTTTTGGTTGATGAGACACTAAAGACAATTCAATATCATCATCATCTTATCGTGCCGCTAGCACGGATATCCCTGACCCTCTCTCGACACTTTTCCCTATCGTTCATCGCCTCTGGCAGGTCTTCAGGGCTACATTCCGTATCCTCACATAGCTGCTGAATGTATGTTCGTGCTGGTTGTCCTGCTTTTGCCCGGCCATATGTTGGGGTCCATAAGAGTACATCACTTATGAGCTCGTCCCTGCTTCTCTAGCCGTTTTGTTAGCGTCCATGTAGTGCATCCATACAGCAGTATCGATACGACAGCTGCCTGGAAGAAACTGCGTTTCATTTTATCGGTTAGGTCTGATTTCCATATGATCGATAGCCTATTGATGGCTGTCCATGCTTATATTGACCATCCGTAGAATCATTGAAGATGTACGGGCAAAAACATACAAGCGACATTACTATTTGTCGACTTTACCAAGGCCTTCGATTCCATTCACAGAGGAAAGATGGAACAAATCCTACTAGCATACGGCCTACCTAAAGAAACCGTAGCAGCAATAACGATTCTCTATAGAAACACAAAAGTGAAAGTACGTTCACCAGATGGAGACACAGAATACTTCGACATTGTAGCAGGAGTACTGACAAAGAAAAGAAGTAGAAGATACCCCGCAAAAACAATTACCGACGCCGACTACGCCGATGACATGGCGATACTGGCAAATACACCCAACCAAGCCGAAACACTACTACATAGTTTGGAACGAGCAACCGCAGGCATAGGCCTCCATGTCAATGTACACAAAACGGAATATATGTACTATAATCAAACAGGTGATATCTACACACTAGATGGAACCCCTCTTAAACTTGTAGACAAATTCACCTACCTAGGAAGCAGCGTCGAATCAACCGAAAAGGACATCGACACAATTGAATATAATTGATCACATTAAAAACGAAAATAAAAATTATAACAGTTACTGTTAAGACATTATCTAAAATTATAAACAAATAC
>OY757928.1:86226408-86323908 GCA_963585895.1 Sepioteuthis lessoniana
AATAGGTTTAGTAAAGGGTTTCATTCTTGACACAATTCAAAGAAGGACAGAATCACTAAAATGATTGGTTTGGTTGCGTTTTATGGCATATCAACCCTTGTAGGTTATTTAATGCCAAATCCTCTTTATACGTATATATTAGATACATATGATTTGGTTGGTTACGTTTTATGGCATATCAACTATTGTTGGTTATATAATGCCAAATCTTCTTTATACATATGTATTAAATATATATGATTTGGTTGGGTTGCGTTTTATGGCATATCAACTATTGTAGGTTATTTAATGCCAAATCTCCTTTATACATATATATTAAATATATATGATTTGGTTTGGTTGCGTTTTATGGCATATCAACCACTGTAGGTTATTCAATGCCAAATCCTCTTTATACATATATATTAAATATATATGATTTGGTTTGGTTGGGTTTTATGGCCTATCAATTATTGTAGGTTATTTAATGCCAAATCCTCTTTATACATATATATTAAATATATAGCATTAGTTTTTGTTGGGTTTTATGGTATGTCAACCATTGAAGCTTATTTAATGCCAAATCTCCTTTATACATATATATTAAATATATATGATTTGTTTTGGTTGGGTTTTATGGCATGTCAACCATTGTAGGTTATTTAATGCTAAATCCTCTTAAGCATATATATTAAATATATACGATTTGGGTTGGTAGGGTTATGGCATATCAACCATTGTTGGTTCTTTAATGCCAAATTCTATTTATATGCATATGTTAAATTGTTATCACACAATCAAAAAGTGCGCAAGATCGCCTCGTCAGTAATGTTCCTGGGGTCCTTATCAGTTTCGGGTCTTCCAATACCATACTTGCTCTCCCAAGTGATCCTACCCGAAACTATTATCCCGGCCGGTGATCCTGCAGTAAAAAGTTCGCCAAGTACACAATACTGCACAGCACACACCTGAAAAAATCAAAATGCTACTGCGATTGAATTTTAAACTGAAGGTGTCCAATGAGAAACGATATATGCCACTTCCCTCCCTGTTGTGACAAGTTAAAAAGGTATACAATCACTTGCTTGTCTTACCCTCCTCGATCTTGATAGAGTATACTCACACACACTAAGCAGGGCTCGGTCCTAGAAAACAGGTAAGCAAATTCCTATTCGCGCGTAATCAGTCGGCAATATATATATATATATATGATTTGTAAACACATTTTGTAGCTTGACTACTTTGGTTATACGTCGAGAACATCACCAACATGACCTCCCTCAACACCAAAGCCAGACTGATCGCCGCCCTCCGCCGAGCTCCCGCCGGCGCTTGTGGAAAAGGCATGCTCCCAGTTCCAGATCCGTATCGAGGCGGTGATTGAGGCTGAAGGCGGCTACATTGAATAGATGTCAGCTCTACTACATAATCAAGTTACCTGAATTGATTTTTTCAATAAAAGTTTTAAAATAGAGCTGTAGTGTTGTTTTCTTTAGGACGACAATTTTATCGTTCCACCCTGTAGATGCTACCACTCTGGGTCAAAGTGGACATGGGAACAATGGCAATGAAGGGGTACTCCGCATTTCCCAAAGCTCCAGCATTACTGGAGCTACACCATCAGATTATTTAATGTCATATATCAGGACACTCGTTCGCGGAGGGGGAATGTTCTTACCCCGCTGCAGAGATACAATCGGTTTATTCTACATGTTACGTAATCTGATGAAGGCATGAACCGTAACACTTGGTTTACAAAAATACAAGCCTCTTTATTACTTCTTACCGTCGAAACTCTATAGGTGTGTCAGAGATACGGCGACGAAGAGAGAGACGGGGGACAGCTATATTGACCCACTACTTTTTCTTTGTCGCATTGTGCGATATTCATATTCAGGGCCTCACTTAGCATGTCTTCTTCTTCTTTCCCGGGGGCAACCACTGCTCCCCTTTGAGCAATCACTTGCGGCTCTCTGTGTCTGTGACTACTCGTGACTGAAACTCTGTGGGTGCCTGTGTACATATAATTTCATAACGTTGATTCATTTCCGGTTGTCAACCCATGTAGTATTGCTTATTTTTCGGTTGTCAATCCATATGAGCTGCTTCTGCTTGTTTACACGGGTGTATCCTGTGTAGAGAAATCCCTTATTGACGGGTCTGTCAAAGATCAATTTGAAACACACAGCCCCAGCCGACTGGGCTCTACTAAAATGAGGCAGTAAGTGATTGGTTATTGAAAACTTGAAACTATTGTTATCACTTGATCCATATTTGTTACTGTTTTATTTCATTTATTCATTTGTAGGTTTATAACCTCAGTTGAACTTTCATTTACGAATTCAGTCCAGGCTGTTTCACAATTGTTGACACAAAGCCTCTCAGAACTTCCCTGCTGACTTTATTTGCTTTGTCTTTTCAGATTATTATTGGGAAACAATTTTTTTGATATATTCAACCAAATATAGCAAAATCATTCCATGGACTATGGGGCAGAAGATTTTTACATAAGTACACAGTTTAAATATAAAAATAGTTCTACTTCTAACAACTGAGTTTAGCATAAGTATACAGTTTAGTTCTATTCCACCCATATATAAGGCCCTGTCAATGCTACCGCTCAGGGCCAGAGTGAACCTGGGAGCGATGGCAATGAAGGGATACTCCGCATTCCCCAAAAGGAAGTTCAAGAGATTTCCAAGCAGGAGTCAAAATTCCAAGTTAGTTAAGCTCATGGCATTATTGAAGATCATAGGACAACAGTTTCCTCGGTATTTGGGCCTCTGATAACAATCCGAAAAACCCAAGAATGTCACCTGGGTTCGTAGTAGGCCAGAATCCGTATTCGACAGTCCTCAACTGAACGGCGAAAAGTGAGGACTCCTCTTCACCTTTTTGTTTCATTCTTGAGACTAAATAATTGCGAATCCTAAAATAACATCCTTTTATCTTTCAAAATATTTTATTGTCGTTTCGTGGCCCTTGATTTGTGCCTTATCATTTTGTTTCAAAAATTGTGAAACACCTTGTATATTGTGATAACCTCTGTTTCTGAGGCTTAATAAGCAAATTTATATAAGGATCTAAAGATATGGCAGATAACAGCTTTGACAGGACTGGTTGGTTATTGAAAAGACTGTTATCTCTTGATCTATCGTGAAAGCTATCAGTTACTCGTGGTACGAAAACTCAATCTACAAATCACAATAGCAATCTATATTAAACAGATTCAATTTTTCTGTGTATAATCTCGTCTATAACTAAGAATATCTGTAACAACTGGTAAGGATATACCAGTGAGTGTCAAAAGTTTTGCAGTATTTTAATATGTGTTCGTCTGCGGCTCGTACGTTACGTAACCGAAACAGTTAAAACCATGGAAGGTATCCACTGTGGTTAGTAGTATCGTTGCAGTTGTTGCGCTCACACGTTGTGCATTGCTTCTATCCATGTATGATTTAAAAGCTGTACAGATAAACGTGCAAAGTAATTTAATTCAGAGTCTTTTGCTTTACAAGTTAGAACTTTGCCAGACAGCAGAGAAAGGAGCTAAAAACATTTGTCGAGGAAAAGGTTTGGTTTGGTTTTATGGCTTATCAACCATTGTAACGCCCAATCCATTTTTAAACATATGTATAGTTCTATTTCAAACAAATCAGTTTAGCGTAAGTACAGTTTCAATATCAAAACAGTTCTATTTCAAACAATTCAGTTTAGTATACAAAAACAGTTCCTTTTCATACAATTCAGTTTGGCATCAGTACCTAGTTTGAATTTCGAAACAGTTCTATTTGAAACAATTTAGTTTAGCAAAAGTACACCGTTTAAATGTCAAAAACAGTCCTATTTCAAGCAATTCAGTTTAGGATAAGGACACAGATTAGTTCTATTTTAGCCTTAGATAGGGTCATAACAGGTGCTACCACTCCGAGCCAGAGGGGTAAGACCCCCCACGAGTGTCCTGATTATGACACTAAATAATCTGATAGTGGGGTTCCAGTAATACTGGAGCTTTGGGGAATGCAGAGTACCCTTTCATTGCCATCGCTCCCAGGTCCACTCTGGCTCAGAGAGGTAGCACCTGATAAGGGTCCTATCTATGGGTTAAAAAGAACTAAACCGTGCTTCCTTCACTATACTGATTTTTGCATTTAAACTGCGTATTTATGCTAAATTGAATTGCTCGAAATAGAACTGTTTTGACATTTAAACTGTGTACTTACTCTAAACTGAATTATCTGAAATAAAACTGTTTTGACGTTTAACTCTGTGTATTGCCCAGTCGGTTGGGGCTGTAGAATCCACCGACTGCACCTCTGCAGAGGAGTAAGACCCCCATCAACGAGTGTCCTGTATATGACACTAAACAATCTGATGGTGAGGTTCCAGTGATGCTGGGGCTTCGGGGAATGCGGAGTACTCCTTCAATGCGATTGCTCCCAGGTCCACTCTAACCCGGCGTGGTAGTACCGAATAGGGCCCTATCTATGGGTTAAATAGAACTAATGGCAAACTTTTGCTAAACTGAATTGTTTGATTAAACTGAATAGCTTGAAATAGAAATGTTTTTGACCATTAAACTGTACTTACATTTAAACTGCATGCTTATGCAAAACTGAATTATTTGAAATGGAACTGTTTTTAGACATTGAAACTGTATTTACACTAAACTGAATTGTTTACTATAGAACTGTTTTGACGTTTAACTGTGTGAAAAAAAAATCTGTACTTATACTAAACTGAATTATCTAAATTAGAACCGCTTGGCTAAACTGAATAGCTTGAAAAAGAAATGTTTTTCACAATTAAACTGTACTTACATTCAAACTGCGTACTTATGCTAAACGGAATTGTTTGAAATAGAACTATTTTCATAAAAATGGATTTGGCGTTAAAAACCTACAAAAGTTGATATGCCATAAAACCCAAACAACCAACCAACATAATTATATTTTTTACAGTAACTATTTCAACTCAACAATAATTATTTGTTTGCACACTGTTACATAATTTCAACTAACTTGTGTGAGTAATCTTTATATTTCTTTGTTTGATGGTGCATCAACCAACGTGGGCTACTTTATGCCAAAACCAAGCCAAATTTCTGAAGCAAGAAGAATTGGGCTCTACGTGAACTTAAAATCAAAATGAACTCATGTGTTTTAAACAAGATGGAGTCATCTACATATTGAAAAGCAAGCCTCTGAAATTGATAGATAAGTTCATACGCCTCGGTAACTATATCTCATCTACTGAAGGCGATGTCAGCATACGTATGGGAAAGGCATTGACGGATTATAAAATCAAGTGGAAATTCTTCCAAGCTGTGACCATGTCAGTACTACTATACAGACACACCACTTGGACTTTAACCGTGTTCAAAGTTAGATGGAAACTACACAAAGATGTTGCGAGCAGTTTTGAACAAATCCTGGAAACAGCACCCTACAAAACAGCAACTGTATGGCCACTTACCTCCCATCTTACAAACCATCCAAGTAAGACAAACAAGACACGTGGGGCTTTGGTTTGGTTTGGTTTTATAGCACATCAACCATTGCAGGTTGTTAATACCGAATCTGTTTTTATACGTCTTAACAGTTCTATTTCAAACAATTCAGTTTAGCATAAGTATACAGTTTAGTTGTATTTCACCTATAGATAAGACATTGTCAGTGCTACCACTCAGGGCCAGAGTGAATGTGGGAGCGATGGCAATGAAGGGTTACTCTGCATTCCCCAAAGCTCCCAAAGCATTACTGGAACCTCACCATCAGATTGTTTAGTGTTATATCCAGGACACTCATTAGAGGAGGAGGTTTCCTCTCTGAAGCGAAGCAGTCGGTGAATTCTACAGCCACAAACCACTGGACAAATCGGGGCTTTGTTGGTGTAGCAGGCACAAACTCATAAGCAGAGTTCCCTTATGAACTCCTACCCATGGACACACCAATGTTGGCTGACTAGCAAAAACTTACACTCAACAGCTCTGTGCGGATACTGGATGTCGTGTTGAGGACCTACCAGGAGCAATAGACGTTAGGAATGGGTGGTGAAAGAGAGAGAGAGAGGGAGGGTGGGAGTGAGGGAGTCAAAAGAATCTGTGCTATCAGTTCGATTCGATGATGATGAAGATAACCGTAGAATTAGCGGAAATATACTTTGTTGTCCTATTCTGATTAACTGAACCAGTAGTTGAGGTTAAACCAACATATATATTATTATTATCAGAGATACAATCTCCTAGGGGACATTTAAATTTATATATAACGTTGGTTTTTTGCAACACCCCTGTCGAGGAGACTTACAATGCACCTTTCTGACACAAGTTCAATAGCTCAGCATTTAAAAAAACATTCATGCCCAACAACACAACTACGAAAAATTCTCACCGACAACACAACAATACTCGAACATCAAAATAATAAACAAAAACTTCAGATTCTCGAAGCACTATATATTAGAAACCTGCAACCAGCACTTAATAGAATTAATTTTCAAACCAGTGCTAACGTACTTAAATGTCTTTAGCTACTGGCACTATTTACAGAATTACATTTAAAAGCAAGCGCCATAATCTCCAACAGCAAAGACGTCCTTACACAATAGTAATTTGCTAAAACAAAAGTTACATCACTTTTGTAACAGATTCTCCCCTGATGATGGCCCAAAGTCGGGCAGAAAGTACTAGGGATACATACAATTATGGACAATACCTTAATCAGTTCCCCCCGAATACGATAAAAGTAATACGGGAATTCGAACGGATCCAAAAGAGAATATGTAGGCATAAAATGTCTATTATGTTCAATGAAATTTGCATATATATATATATGTGTGTGTGTGTGTGTGTGTGTGTGTGTGTGTGTGTGTGTGTGTGTGTGTGTGTGTTGGTATTCAGTATTTGGTTGTACGTGACAGTATATAGTTCGACCTGTGAAAATTTACGTATTATTTTTTCACAGATAATTTTCTTGCTTTCTATTCAGAAAACTCTCTCCTCAGGGGATATGTCAAGTTTGAAAGTAATTAAGTTTTTGTGGAATTTGTCTGAAGGGGGTCCGATTTCCTGCGTAGATACAATCGCTAAATGGCCACGAAATTTCTGTTCGTTTCGTCTTGTACGATCTTTCGTTTCGATCTCTTTGTATTGAAATCAGAGACCATTCATATTGTTATATCAATTAAGTAGAGGATTGCGTCACCCACCGTATCATCTAATTCTATTCAAAAAATCTTAATATAAATAATTTAACAAAATCCCTGAGTAGTTTTTCGGGATGGAAAGCAAGTAAAACTATACACGAATTTTTTTCTTTTTTTTTTTAATTTTTATATATGGGACCATTTATTATCACTTGTGCCAGCATTGATTCTGAGAAAAATATCCGTTGTTTTGGGGGGCGGTTGTTTTTGTTGTTTTTTTAAGTAGTAATAGAAAAAAAAGAAAAAGTTTGAATTTTTTTTTTGAAACAGTGAAGCAGAAAAAAGAATTATGATTGCTTGTAACAATTGGATTATTCAATTTTCTTTTTCAAGTTGATTAAAATTTCATTCAATTAAAAAAAAAAAGATTAAAAATTCAACAATAAAAAGAAAAAAAAATCTTTATCAGTAAAGCGCGCCTAATGACGTCAGCAGCTCTGACGTCATTTGGAAAATGTTTTAGCTTTTTGTTATCAAGTATTTTTATTTGGAGATTTTGATAACTTGCGTGTATATTTACGGTGCAAATCAAGAATGACGGCACACACACACACACACACACACACACACACACACACACACACACACACACATATATATATGTATATATATATATATATATATAAAAGTAGGTGTGCAAGACGATATCTTTTTCTGGTTGATTGAAGGGATTATCTGCTCATTTACTCCAAATCAATACTTATTAACGTTTGTAACCATCAATTTTTTAAAGTCATATCTTGTCTCTCTCTCTCTCTCTCTCTCTCTCTCTCTCTCTCTCTCTCTGTCTCTGTCTCTGTCTGTCTGTCTGTCTCTCTCTCTCCGTGCGTGTTTATGTTTTTACTCATATTAATGTAGGTACATGTATATATTAAGACTGTTCAACTTTTTTCCTTATCTCTTTTAAAGCTTAAGTGTCTTTAGCTACCAACAATTTTTTTCTATTCTATTGTCTACGGTCTGGTATCTATCTATCTATCTATCTATTCCATATATATCTATAATTCTACGATTTCTAACGGACTATTATGCACTCAAAACGCATATTATTAGGTATAACTTTCTACCTAACTCCACAGCATTGAAACGCTGTTACTAAAAATATATTTCCAACACTTCTGTGATTATAAATAAAATTATATATATATATATATATATATATATATATATATATATATATATATATTCTTTAAGAAAAAACAAAACCGGTCACATTAGGATTATACATTTATTTCCATCCTGTTATATGTTTTTAATATAAATCAAAAACACGAAAAAAATTAACAGGACTTCTTCAGATCTTATGGATAAAATAATTCAGAATAGACACAGGAAAGAAGGGTGGGAGGGGATAGAAGAGGGGGAAGAGTTTTTTCGTCATTTAGCCCACTTCCGGTTTTTTAATTTATTGCCGGTTGGAATTATAGTAAATTAATTTTTTTATTTTTTCATAATTCTAATCAATTTTCGACTTAAAACTCCAGATTTAATACTAATTTAGATAACATAACTTTATTTTACTAATTTAGATAATTTATATATATATATATATATATGAAGGTGTATTTGGGGATATATTCTTATATTTCATAATAAAGTTTCAATGTTGTAAAGTTTGGTTTGAAATAATATCCAATAACAACCGTATTAATTGCATTATGTTTGACTTGAAATAATAGGATCTTGATATCTTTCTTGCTGAAAATTAACATTTTATTTAAAAATTGGTTGGAGTGTACTTCCTATGTAAGTGTTTATATATATATATATATATATATATATATATGTATGTATGTATGTATTGTAATAGTGTTGGTTGTTACTAATTCACTTTGTGGGTTTGTGGCGAACCTCATCATTTCATAATCTAACTCAAATTTCTTCCCTACATAAAATACCAATATTGTACAATATTCCATCGTATATTGCAATACAACATATCTCTACAACATGATATTTACTGTGATTCTGGCCTACCATACTACACTCGCTTAAATACGCTTACGTACGCTTTATTTTATTCCCCACGACATACAGTGATGATGTTTTGTTCCTTAGTTATAATCACCTACACATATAAAAATAAAGAAAGAATTTTTCTCGACCCTACTGTAGCAATGTTGGATACAACTGCGTCTCCCATCCGGTTAAACAACGTGCTGCGCATATACCTTCAGATACACATACACAATACACCACTTACACACACACACACAATACTACGGAACTATACCTCCCACAGTGCTGTTTCCACAGTTTTATTCTTTCTTGTTGGTTTGCTGCTTTCAGTTTTGCTTTGGCTGTGTTCTTTCTTCTACTCACTTCGTTTATTGTTTGCCAGGCTATCCTAGATTGTCTATGTTCCACCGAGTCTCTAATCTTATCTATCTGATTTTGAATGTATTCTGTCTGTTCCTTTATATATATGCCTGCTAATTGATATTGTGCCGTTTTTAGTTTTAAGGCATTTGTGTTTGTTGGGTTTTTTCGATAGTTTTTGGAGGCGTGCAATCTTGAAGAAGTCCTGGCGGCAACACCCCACAAGACACTAACTGTACGGCCACCTGCCTCCTATCACGAAAACTATTCAAGTTAGACGAACCAGACATGCAGTACACTGCTGGAGAAGCAGGGACGAACTCATAAGAGATGTACTCTTATGGACCCCCACACATGGCCGTGCAAAAGCAGGACGACCAGCACGAACATACATTCAGCAGCTATGTGAGGATACGGGATGTTGTCCTGAAAACCTGCCTAGGGCGATGAACGATAGGGAGGAGTGGCGAGAGAGGGTCAGGGATATCCGTGCTACCAGCGCGACATGATGATGATGATGATACCCCCCCACACACTCACACTCCCAAGCACATGTAACGATTTCTGACTATATATTTCGATTTTCTATCCATTTCATTTCGTGTCTGAAGATTGTTGTTTGTAAAAACTTCATGAAACCAAAGGTCGCAGACAAACTTCCATGGCATTAAATATATAAACTTAATATATTTATATATCATATTATATTTGAGAGTGTTGGTTGTCACTAAATCACTTTGTGGGTAAGTGTCGAACCAAGTACAATATAGTATGGAGAGTGCTCAATATCTAGGATAGAGCTATTATATAATAATAATAAATAAATATATATATTATATATATATATATATATATATTTAATTCATGGAATATTGTCAGCAACCCTGGGTTTCATGGAGTTTTTTACAAAACAGCAATCATCAGACAGTTAAGAACATGGAATAAATCGAAAATCGAAAATATCAAAAATGCAGACAAAAAACCGTTGGGATTTTGTTTATGTGCGGTTGTAAATGTGTAAGCACATGTGGGTGTGTGCGCATGCGTGTATGTGTTATAGTTACGTATGGATGCATGACAATATTCCATGAATTAAATATATATATATATATATATATATATATATATATATATATATATATAATATATATATTTATTTATTATAGAATGAAACGCAGTTTCTTCCAGGCAGCGGTTGTATCGATACTGCTATATGGATGCACTACATGGACGCTAACTAAACGGCTGGAGAAGAAACTAGACGGCATCTACACAAGAATGTTGAGAGCAGTATTGAACAAGTCCTGTCGACAACACCCCACGAGACACCAACTATACGGCCACTTGCCTCCCATCACGAAAACTATACAAGTTAGACGAACCAGGCACGCAGGACACTGCTGGAGAAGCAAGGACGAGCTCATAAGTGATGTACTCCTATGGACCCCCACATATGGCCAAGCAAAAGCAGGACGACCAGCTCGAACTTACATACAGCAGCTATGTGAGGACACAGGATGTAACCCTGAAGACCTGCCAGAGGCGAAGAATAATGGGGAGAAGTGGCGAGAGGGGGTCAGGGATATCCGTGATGGCGGCACGACATGATGATGATGATTATTATATATATATATATATATATAAGGAAGGTACATGCAACGGTAGATCATGGTGTATGAGTTGTTTGTACATTTGTTACATGAAATCTTTCACTGTACGAGGGTCGGCTGAAAAGTTCCTTGGCTGACCAAGATACTTTCATGAAATGAGACTAAAATACTGTTTACCTTATTTGACGGCATATATGGCGCACTTGTTTTTTTACAAAAAAATTCCCCTGTGTTTGCTATACCATATGTAGGTCTAAAATTTGCGATAGTCGGCCGAAATAAGCGTTTGTCTTTATTTAAAAGGCTATTATGCAAATTAAGTGATAATATTCATTAGTATATTAATACTAATTAGCGTTTGTTTCTTAATTTGTCCTGCTGAAATTGGAGTGCTCAGTTTTCAACAAAGTCTTCCTTGCGGTCCACACCCTTCTTCTAATCGGTGTTGCAATGCTTGGATCTCATTGGTAAAAAAAGTCATCAACAGCAGATATGATGGGGTCAGCTCACCGCCATACAATGTTTGGTTTAAGGGATTACCATTCATCACAAGATTAAGTGCATTGACAAGGAAAGAGATTCTATTCAAAAATGAATATTTAGTAAAACGAATAATACAATTTTGATCGGTCGGCTGAGAATTGCAGATGTGTTTGTGCGCACGCACGCGTGTGTGTGTCGGAATATCGCGCATGTGCGGTGTAATGTATATCGTCGTAGGAAATGGACACGGTGATCCACGTTCAAATTCTGGACAAGGCAGCTGCAATTCACATAGCGCTAATACATTTGGAATAGGTTTGAATCCAGCAATTCACTCTCCAGCTGTAAGTAAATAGTTGGACAGACCGAGCTCTTTAATTGTGGTATGGCTACCAGTCTAAGAGAAGGAAAACTCTAAATTTAAATTCCGCTTAAAAACTGGCCTTGCATTGCATCCTATACGTGTGGAGGTGTTAGGTAAATTCTTACTTGAGTAAATATATATATATATAGATAGATAGATAGATATTTACCAACCCCTACACACGTGCAGGATGCAACAAAAAAGTCAATTATATATATATATATAGAGAGAGAGAGAGATGGAGAGTGAGTGTGTGAATGAGTAAGTGAGAGCCAAAGCTTTAGTTTGGCACTCTGAGATGGCCCGTCAGCCTGCCAGATAGATAGATAGATAGATAGATAGAGAGAGAGAGAGAGAGAGAGAGAGAGAGAGAGAGGATATACAGTGAGAGACAGAGATATATTAGATAAATATAGATCCCATTGGATGAATAAACAGAATAACAAATATAGCTCGCAAGCTCTCTAGATAGATAGAGAGAGAGAGAGAGAGAGAGAGAGAGAAAGAAAGAAAGATACAAGATAAAGAAATGTAGAGAGAAAAGAAAGGAGAATATATATATATATATATATATATATATGTGTGTGTGTGTGTGTGTGTGTAAATATGTATGTATATTGTTAAAATAGTATAGACATTGAGTTGACGTTGTTAGTAATTGAATGTTTCCCTTCTATCTCTTTATCAGACTAAATACAAATATAGTAACTAAGTTATCAATATATATATATATGTGTGTGTGTGTGTGTGTGTAAGAAAAGAAAGAAAGACAAATAGAGAAATTGGGGCAGCAAAGACATACATACAGAGAAAGAGACATAGTAGAGAATTATAGAGACAGGGTATGTTGGTGTGGGTGTGTGTGTGGGTAGTGAGAGAGATAGACATTTACTTAACTTTACCAGAGAGAGAGAGAGAGAGAAAGAAACGGACAGACAAACAAATATCACACACACACACATATACATATATATATATATATATAATATTTCCTTTTATATTTGTATATATGAATACTAAGTGGCATACAGGTGTATTAGAAGAATTTCTTAAATGATAAACAATTGTATGAATATATAGTTTGTGAAATCTGTCAATGTCTTTTGTCTCTGGACATTCTGCTATTTGACAAAAAAGTATATAAATATTTAACATGGTGAGTTTTGTTCTTTTTTAAGAACCTGTTGTCGAAGAGTGGAAAGCGGAAACGGAAGAAATGAATGGAGTGGTATAGAGGAATGAAGGACTGAATGAATTAATTAGATAATCAAAGGAATGCGTGGGCGTGTGAATGAGAGGTTGCTGAAATATGAAAGATAGAGGTGGAGCCAGTTTAAAACCAAATCTGTTTGGAAATATTTAAGAAAGCGAGGACAGAGAAAGAGATGAAAAGATGAACAAAAAAAAAAACGAAATGAGGAGGACGAAGTAAGAAATTAAAGGGGAGGAAGATAGATAAGGAATAAAAAAGGGGGAAGAGGGGGGGAAGGAGAGAGAGGGAAGGAGAGAGAGAGAGGGAAGGAGAGAGAGAGAGAGTCTCTTAGGAATAGAAAGGGAGGAAAACAGTGTAAGAAACTTAAAGGGAGGAAAAGAGAATGGGTAAGTATTGGAAAGTATAAAGAATGATTAAACAGTTCTCTTTGACTCATAGATGAGACCCTAACAGATATAACCAATCCGGGTCAGAGTGGACCTGGTAGTAATGGCAATAAAAAGAGTAGTCCACATTCTCCAAAGTTTCAGGACTGGAGTCTCAGTTTAGTATCATATCAGGATATTCATTTTGATGTCGGGCGGGGGTACCTCGGCGCATTCTCTACCCCACACCGTTTACTTGGTTTTATTCACCCAGGAAATACTTTTAAAATTACTTACTGAGGATCCATTTCATTAACCTTTATATCATTTGTAGGTTACTCACCGCCAAATCCTGTTGAAGCAAATTGTTTGGAGGTAACATTTTTAAACAAGCCAGAAATCATTTGTTTGCACACAGTTAAACGGTTTCAAGTATTGCTATTTAACGTTAGTAATTCTATTTTTCAAGTATTCCTATCTAATATAAATAACTTGCACACAGCTGTATAGTTCCAAATGAAGGAGTACTCTACATTCCTGGCCCAGTCGGCTGGAATAACAGAATACACAGACTGCATCTCTGCAAAGGGGTAAGACTTCGCCAACAAGTGTCACTAATCAAACTGATGATGAGGCTTCAGAAATGCTGGACCTTTGAGGAATACGAAGTGTCCTTTTCATTGCCATTGCTCCCAGGGCCACTCTGTCCCGGAGTGGTAGCACCTGATAGGGTCCTATCTATGGGTCAAATAGGACTAAACTCTGTACTTAACTGACATTTAAACTGCTTACCCAGTCAACTGGGGCTGTAGAATACACTGACTCCATCTCTGCAGAGGGACACAACTCCCGCGATGAGTGTCTTGGATATGACACTAAACAATCTGATCATGAGGTTCCAATAATGCTGAAGCTTTTGGGGAATGTGGAGTATCTCTTCATTGCCATCGCTCCCCTCTCCACTCTGATAGGGTCCCATCTATGGGTCAAAAGAACTGTTTGACATTTAAATTGTGTACTTATACTTAACAGAATTGTTTGAAATAGAACTGTTTTTACATTTAACTGTGTGTTAAACAAATGACTGGTGTTTAATTGAATTCTTAGGGATGCATAGCAATACTTAGAACCATTTAACTTTGTTGACTTATGCTAAGCTGAATTGTTAGAAATAGAACTGTTTGATCATTTACCTGTGAGTAATCAAATGGCTGATGTTTAATTAAATTGTTTGTGTTAAATAGCAATACTTGAAAACATTAAACTGTGTGCAAACAAATGATTAATAGTAAATAGAATTATTTGTATTTGATAGAAATAATTTGAATCATTTAACTGTATAAAAAATGAGCTCAGGCTCGTTTAAAAATGTTATCTACAAAATGTGTTTAGAAATTATATACCCAATGTATGTGTATAAAAAGAATTTGGCATTAAATAACCTACAATAGTTGATATGCCATAAAACTCCAACCAAACGAAATCATATATATTTAATATATATGTTTAAAAAGGATTTGGCATTAAATAACCTACAATAGTTGATATGCCATAAAACCTAACCAAACCAGACTAAATTCAACACCCACCCAAACTCCAAGACAGGAGCCTTACCATCTGTTTAATGCCATTCCAGGACTTATAAATTCAAATATTGTTATTTAAAACTAATAATTCTTTTCAATATTATGCATTCATTTGAACAGTTAAATGTTTTCGTGTATTACTAATTCTAATAAGTCAATCTAATGTTATTTTTTTTTTGTTTTCACACAGTTAAACACTTTGATTTAACCTATGAATGGGACTTTAACAGGAATAACCACACCAGATCAAAGTGGAGCTGAGAGTAATGAAATTGAAGGAGTACTTCTCATTGCCTAAAGCTCCAAGACTGAAGCCTCACCATCAAATTGTTTTGTGTTACACCCCGGACACTCGTTGGGGGAAGGGATCTAACCCCTCTGCAGAGGAACAGTCCCAGTATAGAGTCCCAGCCGACGGAGAGTTTATTATTTGACCTTTTCTCTGTCCAATGCAAATTAGAAGCATTTGATATTTATCAAAGCTGACGCCAGGCTAGGTTTTATTGTGTGTTGGGGGAAGGGAACGCACGAATCAAGACTCCTGCGAGGCCGTCTCAAAAATACTTGAGCCTGTCGGCATTACCCATTGATGCGTATCAGGCTTCAAGCGATAAGCTTATCCCAGCTAAGCAGATATTGCCGGGGAGAAAACCCTTTGGGACTTGGCGGTTAAAACAATAATACTCACCCGGTGTTTTACTCACACATTTTCGTAGAATTTTATTCTTTATTTTAAATGCGGTTTGAGAGAGCCACATAAGACTCTCAAATGTGTCACAGAAAAAATTGAGAGCCATATTTCGTCATCAAAACAGTTAAATAACGAAAACGAAGTTATACATAAATAAACATTGTCATCGTGCTTGATGAAATGAAAGACTTATAAAATTTGTTTATCTTCTTTATCAGCTTGAATTCAATCTTGGGTGAGTCAATTTTTTTTTTTTTTTTGCAGTATATTACGTTATCGAAGCTGTGATTGATTTGTGGTTTGGTTTGGTTTGGTTTGGTTTTGGCTTTATAGCTCATTAACCCTTGTAGGTTATTTAACGGCAAATCCATTTTTATACATATAAGCAGTTCTATTTCAAACAATTCAGTTTAGCATAAATACACAGTTTAAACGTCAAAAACAGTTCTATTTCAAACAATTTAGTTTAGAATAAGTACACAGGTTCAATGTTAAAAACAGTTCTATTTCAAACAATTCAGTTTAGCATAAGTACACACTTTTGTTTTGACCAGTCGGCTGGGGCTGTAGAATACACCGACTGCTTCTCTGCAGAGGGGTAAGACCCCCCCCCCAACGAGTGTCCTGGATATGACACTAAACAATCTGGTGAGGTTCCAGCAATGCTGGAGCTTTGGGGAATGCGGAGTACCACTTCATTACCATCGCTCCCAGGTCCACTCTGGCCCGGAGTGGTAGCACCTGATAGGGTTCTATCTATGGGTTAAATAGAACTAACAGCATACTTATGCTAAAATGAATTGAGTAAACTGAATTGCTTGAAATAGAAACGTTTTTGACAATTAAACTGTACTTACACTTAACCGAATTATTTGAAATAGAACTGTTTTTTGACATTAAAACTGTATTTACGCTTAACTGAATTATTACATAAAACTGCTTGAATAGTTTGAAATGGAAATGTTTTTGACAATTAAACTGTGTACTTATGCTAAACGGAACTGTTTTCAATAGAATAGATTATTTACATAAAAATGGATTTGGCGTTAAATAACCTACAAAGGTTGATATGCCATAAAACCAACCAAACCAAACCAAACACTTTTGTTCTATTTGACCCTATAAGGCGCTACGACACCGGGCTAGAGTAGACCTGGGAGCTATGGCAATAAAGAGGTACTCCGCATTCCCAAAGCTCCAGCATTACTGGAACCTCAGCTTCAGATTGTTTAGTATCATATCCATGCTATGCGTTGGGGGAGTCTTACCCCTCTACAGTCGGTGTATTCCACAGAGAGGTAAGACTGGGCAAGCTGTGGTAGGTAGTGTCATGGTAGTTGGTGCGTTGACAGGTTGATGTGTGAAAAAGGAAGACACAGTTGATCACTGTACTGTAACCAGATTGTGCAAGAAATTTTGCTCAGGTTTTTAAGACGATCAGGCAAGGTCAGATTGATCTAAAACAGTGGATTCCAAGGCCGTACTCCAACCCATAGAGGTAAACATCAATATACAGCTGGCTACGTAAAAATCATGGATCCGACTGCATCCGTCCCACGATTGATTAGACCAAAAATATTTTTGTTTTACAAAGTATGTCACTAAACTGCATCTGATAGTGAGGTTTCAGTTCTGGAGCTCTGAAAAGTGTAGAGTAATCTCTTCATTGCCATTACTCCCAGGTCCACTCTGACTTGGGTCAGTAGCACTTTTTAGAGTCCTATCTATGGGTCAAATATGTAATGATCGAGAACGGAACCCTGGTGAATGAACAGTAAGACTCCTCTAACGAGGCATAGGCCTCCATGTCAATGCACACAAAATGGAATTCATGTGCTATAATCAAACAAGTGATATCTCCACACTAGACGGAACCCCTCTTAAACTAGTAGACAAATTCACCTACCTAGGAAACAGCGTCTCATCAACCGAAAAAAACATCGACACGCGGTTAACAAAGACATGGACAGCCATCAATAGGCTATCGATCATATGGAAATCAGACCTAACCGATAAAATGAAACGCAGTTTCTTCCAGGCAGCGGCCGTATCGATACTGCTGTATGGATGCACTACATGGACGCTAACAAAACGGCTGGAGAAGAAGCTAGACGGCAATTACACAAGAATGATATTGAGTATGACTTTGAATCTTAAAATATTGATCGCCCTTTCAGTGGAGTCTTGGGGGTGGTGCATACACCTTCAGTAACATGACTCCCAGGTCCACTCACTGTTAGGATCACATATATTGGTCAAATAAAACTGTTCAGTCATTTACTAAGGATTATCTTCTTTTGTTACTTGAAACCATACAGATGCGTGCAAATTATTTGTATTGAAGAGTAATACAGTATATCACATAAAAGTGTGCAAACCACAAAAGAAAAAAAGTGCTAATATAGATATACAATGAACGCCATTTCCTAACCTCTAGACATAAAATAAATCTCTTTAACTATTTGCCCAGTCTAGTCAACCCAATCTACAATAGGCGTTTAAAGAGTTCCCAAATTGTTGATTTTTCGTCCATCTTTCATCTTTTTATGAACATCACCTGCATAACAATTAAGACAGAAATCTAAAACAAAAATCTTCACTCATGATTGTTCTTTCTGGTTAAGGCATAGAACTTTCTGAACGACACTCGTATATATATATATATATATATATATATATAGTCATCCACAGATATACTGTTTCGTTGTATCACAACACTTCAGTGTGGCTAGAGACGTAGAACACTTGAAGCCGGGATCGAAACCCGCTTAACTTTACGTTAGAATTAGTATCAGACCGCTCGGCCAACTAGCGTACCACGTTGGCTAAGGAATTATAAGGTATTATGTAGCAAGAGCAGCGGCGGGGTTTGTTTGTTTCCATTTTTATACCCTATCGGCTACCAGAGTGCTCAATTCGTTCGAAGAGCTTCGCATTACGCTAGCGGCGGCCGAAAATTCCTTCTTTTGTGTGCTCAACCCCTATGGGGGAGCGTATATATTGTCATCCACAGAGAGACTGTTTCGTTGTATCATATATATGATGGAAATGAGTCCGACAAGATGAAGAAATATTGAAAAACAAGGTAATCCAAAGGGAAGAATTCAATGTAAAGAAAATCAACGTTATAACGTTTCGGTCCTAATGATCCTTCATCAGGACAAGGAGGGGTGATATTGAGTATTGTTACATCACCGATTTAATTTTAATAAAATACTTCTTTTTGGATTACCTTCAGTTTAGAAAAGTTAAATCAAACAACAATCATTTGTTTACACTCAGTTAAATATTAAAATAGTTCAATTTCAAACTATATATATATATATATATACATAAAGTTCTACACTAAAATTCCAGGAGTTTGAACAACCTGCGGGGAGCGAATTGAATGCAGTATCACTGATTGCTGTTACCCTCTTTGAGCAGGAATTTAGGGATAAGACACCTTCCAAAAAGGCTCCCTGTTGGCCATGGTTGGTGACCCGTAATGATCGAGAACGGAACCCTGGTGAATGAACAGTAAGACTCCTCTAACGAGGCATAGGCCTCCATGTCAATGCACACAAAATGGAATATATGTGCTATAATCAAACAGGTGATATCTCCACACTAGACGGAACCCCTCTTAAACTAGTAGACAAATTCACCTACCTAGGAAACAGCGTCTCATCAACCGAAAAAAACATCGACACGCGGTTAACAAAGACATGGACAGCCATCAATAGGCTATCGATCATATGGAAATCAAAACTAACCGATAAAATGAAACGCAGTTTCTTCCAGGCAGCGGTCGTATCGATACTGCTGTATGGATGCACTACATGGACGCTAACAAAACGGCTGGAGAAGAAGCTAGACGGCAATTACACAAGAATGCTGCGAGCAATCTTGAACAAGTCCTGGCGGCAATACCCCACAAGACACCAACTATACGGCCACCTGCCTCCCATCACGAAAACTATCCAAGTTAGACAAACCAGACATGCAGGACACTGCTGGAGAAACAGGAACGAGTTCATAAGTGATGTACTCCTATGGACCCCCACATATGGCCGGTCAAAAGCAGGACGACCAGCACGAACATACAGCTATGTGAGGATACGGGATGTAGCCCTGAAGACCTGCAAGAGGCGATGAATGATAGGGAGGAGTGGCGAGAGAGAGTCAGGGATATCCGTGCTAGCAGCACGACATGATGATGATGATGATTTGTTAAAGAATAATTTGTAGATAACATTTTAACCAAGTCAGAGAGGATTTGTTTGCACACAGTTAAATGGTTTCAAGTATTGTTATCTACCATGAATAGTTGCCCAGTTGGCTGGGGCTGTAGAATACACCGAATGCATCTTTGCAAAGGGTTAAGACCCCACTCCATGAGAGTCGTGGATATGACACTAAACAATCTGATGGTAAGGTTTCAGTGATGCTGAAACTTTGGGGAATGTGGAGTACCCCTTTATTGCCATCGCTCCCAGGTCAACTCTAGCCCAGAGTGGTAGCACCTGATAAGGCCCTATCTATGGATTGAATAGAACTAACTGCATACTTATGCTAAACTGAATTATTTGAACTAGAACATTTTGACTAAACTGAATAGCTTGAAATAGAAATGTATTTGGCAATTAAACTGTGTATTTACATTTAAACAGCATGCTTAGGCTAAACTGTATTGTTTGAAATTGAACTGTTTTTGACATGTAAAATGTACTTACCCTAAACTGATTTGTTATATATAGAACTGTTTTGACATTAAACTGTGTACACTTAAATTGCTAAACTTGAAACCATCAGTGTTTAAATGAAACTAGTGGTCGTTGTTTAGTTGGTTGGTTGGTTGGTTGGTTGGATTTTATGGCATGTCGACCTGTGTAGGTTATTTAACGTCAAATCCATTTTTATACAAATAATCAGTTGCATTTCAAATAGTTCAGTTTAGGATGAGTACACAGTTTAATCATCAAAAACATTTCTATTTCAAGATATTCATTTTATTCAAACAGTTCTAATTCAGCTAATTCAGTTTAGCGTAAGTAAGAGAATCTGCAAAATTGTAGACTTTGCTGTCCCGGCGGACCACAGAATAAACCTGAAGGAAAGTGAAAAGAAAGATAAGTACCTCGACCTTGCTAGAGAATTGGAAAAGCTGTGGAACATGGAAGTAACGATTGTGTCAATTGTGATTGGTGCTTTTGGCATAATAACTAAAGGATTATTAAAAGGCCTGGAGGACTTGGAAGTTGACGGACGGGTAGAGACTATCCAAACGACAGCTTTGCTAAGAACGGCCAGAATCCTGAGACGAGTCCTGGAGACTTGAGGAGACTTGCTGTCACTCAAACTCCAGTGAAAAAACATCACCTAACGCTGATGTGAAAAACTCTAAAGGAGTAAATAATAATAATAATAATAATAATAATAATAATAATAATAATAATAATAATAATCACTTGTGAATAGACAAAACTTCAAGTAGCAATTCATAATATTAGGCTGTTCGGAAAATAATGTCCGATTTTAGAATAAACTTTTATTCATAACGGAATGAGTTTAAAGTGTTTTAATCCGTCGAAATATAATCCCTGAATATCTATGCATTTTTCACATCAATTATTAATATTATTTATCTCTGTATGGAAAAAAAAAACTCTTCGACGTTTTGATGCTAAGCAATCTTCGAATGCAGTTTCTACTTTGGATCGGAATTTTTTTTTTTTTTTTTTTTTTTGGTGTATAAAAAACGTTCCTACGCTTGAAAAAAAAAAATGGTCGTCAGTGGATGAAAGATAAAGAAAATATGGTAAATGTGGCAAAGTCTTGTATCCCAAGACAAAGAACTTGTGCATTGTAATCTTGGTAACATGAGAACGAACATTGTCACGAAGGAAAATACTCATAGTTTCACGTAACTATATCTTTAAACAAATAATTTACATACAGTTCTATGATCTCGTGTTTTCCTAAGACTAATCATTTCCAGATCTATTTGACCCCAAGATGGAACCCTATCAGATACTATTACTCCTAGTCAGAGTGAACCTGGGAGTAGCGGCAACAATGAGATGACTCTACACTAACTAAAACTTCAATTTAGTGACATAACCATTTCTTTTTTAGTGGGTGGTGTCAGAATTCTAATCGGTGTTTTAGTCTTTTAATCATAGAAGCCAGTGTCGGTAATCCAAAAGATACGTCTTCATTGCAGAATCTTCAACCAGCGATTGAGTATCTGAGTATCTGAAGATTGGCGCAATTGATTTTAAATGCTTTCAGTCCTCGCCTCTGATTGGCCATTTTTACCAGAAGTGCCTGCTACTAGCGAAAAAGTTCAAAAATAGGAACGACGACCCTTTCGACTGCTTATACCCCAAACCCAATTTTCACTTGACTGACAGTGTTGGGTTACATAGTTTGGTTGAGTGTGGTTGTATTTTGGTGGTTGTAGTCGGTCGAGACTGCTAGTCGTGGGTAACCAACACTTGCGTCTCGCGGGTGAAACTAACACACTCATCGGGCCTCAGGGGACCGTCTCCCAGGCTCTAATTCTCTCCGGGGGTTAAGTTTATCGCCTGGTGCCTGAGGCGCCCTATTTTACGGGAATGCCGACGAGGACCGATAAATTTTTCGGACTGCCGGGCGTGTGTGGGCTACGGCCCTACGCCTGGATCCACCTTAAAAAGGTCTTGTGCCCTACATGCACGTTTTGTGGAGCGCCCGACAAATAGCTATACTCCAAAGGCAATCCAACCTACTTCTCTCGAGCAGATGTGGCTGACGTAGTCTAAGCCCTGGTGACAGGGAGAATGTTAATTAGGTCATGAATACTGCAAAGTAATACAGACACACCCACAGGTCGACAAAAAAAAAAACTACGAGAAATTTCCACACTCCCCAGATTTCGAGAACAGAAGCCTTACCACCGAATATAGTTTGGGGTCAGACAACGATCTTTTGTGTAATGGGGGTCTGAGTCCTCCACAGTAAATGGTGTTATCTAAAGCCCACAGACAAGTCGGTCTCATATTGCTTAATGGTTAATGAACAAGACGAGCAAATGTTACAAGTGAATTCGATACTCACAGGGTGTCCCATACCTATGGCCTTGTTCTGCCCGGAGCACTGTAGATGACTAACTTGGAGAATAAAGTACAATGTCTGCTTTTAAATCATTGTTATTCATTATTCTAATGAAATTCAAATTCACTCTTCCGGACAGAAACATTTTGTGTCCTTGACAGAATAAAAAGAACAATGTGAATTTTCCGAATTCCATTCAAAGATATTAAGAAAGAAGAAAAATAAATAAATAAATAAACAAGCCGTCCACTGTTCAAGTTAGATGATACGAAATGTAAGAAGTGCTTGATCTAAAATAGAGAATTTCTGTTATGTTAGTGTTTTCTATATATTTTTCTTAAAGAATTTTTTATTGCTGTAATGGATATTATGGCTATTTATGAGGAAGAAGAGACTTAGATTTTCGTGTGTGATGCTGTGATCATTAAGATGGTTTAATTTCGATCACTATCCCCTAATTTTTTTAAGAAGAGCTGAGTGGCATATTAGAAGCAACAAAACTGTTTTGGCGTACTTTGTACGCTTAAGAAATGGAATCGACGACTCGGGATCAAATCCTGAACTAGGATGTTTCCTTTTTCCTTTCTTTTTATTTATCTATTTATTTTGATAATGGTATATCAACCCTTGTAGGTTAATCAATGGTATATCTTGTTTGTTTATATATATATATATATATATATATATATATATATATAATCATCCAGAGTGCGGATATTATCATTCAGAGACCGGTGAGATACTTCACACCGAGATTTAAACCCAGCTGATTTTACATCAGTCGGATATCTTACCCAAGAGGTATCGTAAATCTCAGTACAAGCAAAGGAATTTTTTCGTATACTTTTTTTTTACATATACGCTACCGGAGTGCTTAATTCATGAAAAGACTGTTGTATGTATGTATAAATATTTGAAGTAAATAATGGATTGTATGTATGTATAAATATTTGAAGTAAATAATGGATTGTAATCCGACAATATATAAAGAAAAATTGATAACACGATAATCCAAGTAGAAGGAGAGATTTATTGAGAAGCAAAGTCGACACTATAGCGTTGCAGTTCAAATGAACCATCATCAGGACTATTAGGGATGATATTAGGGATGTCAAATCAACGATGAATGTTTAAAAGTGCTAAATAAAAAAAAAAACTTGGAAAAATTTGTATAACAAGAAAAAGTTGGCCGTTTAATTTAACAAACTCTGATTTACTAATTAAACGGACAACTTTTTCTTGTTATACAAATCTTCCCGAAGTTTTTGTATTTTGCACTTTTAAACATACATCGTTGATTTAACATCATTAATATCATCCCTCATGGTCCTGATGATGGTTTATTAGAACCGGAACGCTATAGAGTCAACTTTTCTTCTCAATAAATCTCTCCTTCGACTTGGATTTCCTTGTTATAAATTTTTCTTTATATACACGATTCCCAATGGGGATTGAGCATTCTGGCGAAGGAATTTATGGCTGCTGCTCGCATAATGCAAATCTCTTCGAACGAATTGTAAACTCTCGTATCCGGTAAGGTATAATGTAAACAAACGAATGCTACTACTTAATACCTTATTATTCCCTAGCTGACGTGGAACGCTTGTTGGTTTAGTGGTCTAATACAAAGTCTAACGTAAAGTTGTGCGGGTTTCGTTCCCAGCTTCAAGCATCCTACGTGTCTAGCCACACTGAAGAGTTCTGATACAACGAAACAGTCTTTTTGCCGATAACAATATATATATATATATATATATACGTGGTAAAAAATATGTACATATTGCAAATGGTGTAAAACGGAGTGTTATAAAACTTACTAGTAAGTATAATGTATTCATACGTGGTGCCTTCAATAAGTTTCCAGACTTTTTTGTACAGGCATTTAAAATTGTCGTAGACTCTTGAAAATTCACTATGTTATTGCTATACATCTTATGATATGACTGACCAATTTTTAGGATTTCAGGTTCAAATGAACAGCTACAGCAGCAATTGGAATACACCCTACTAAAGCCTGATTGTCACAGCTGGTGAATTTCAAAAATGCAATCTGACACTTTAGGAACACGATATGCAATAAAATTATGTCTTAAACTTGGAAAAAATGCCGCAGAAACAACGTATGGAATCCTTCAGACTGCTTTTTGACCATCTTGCATGAATCGAGCACTTTTTTTGAGTGGCATAAGACATTCAAGGAAGGCAGGAAGTCTGTGAGGAATGATGAGAGGTGTGGGAGGAGTAAAGAAGTCAATACACCAGAGTTGATTGGCCAAAGGGTTACGGTTAGTGTTACTCTGTTGAGGTTTTAAGGGAGTTCAGGAAGAGATTCCTAGGGAAGAGGCCAGCATTCTTCAAATCGGCTCAGTGGCATTTCCATCAGGACAATGCATCCGTCGATAACTCCATCCTTGTCACAGACTATTTGATCAAGATGTGCATCAAGACAGCTCCTCAGCCTCCCTATAGTAGAGACCTTGCTTCCTGTGACTTTTGCTTATTCCCTAAGCTCAGATGCTGTCGTTATGAGACAATTGAGGATATGAAAGAGACTGTGACGAACGTCATTGACACGCTCACACAAGAGGACTTCCATGTGGCCTTCCAAAAGTTGCTGGAACGGTAGGACAAGTGCATTGCAGCCGGAGGAGATTATTTTGAAGGGGACAAGAGTTTCATGTGTGTACTGCCAATAAAAGTGCCCATACGAAAAAGGTCTGGAAACTTATCGTATGCACCTCGTATATATAGAATGGATGTGTGTGTGTGTGTGTGATTTTTAAGAGTATAGTTAGTCGGTAGATATTTGTGCGGTAATATTTAACCCCTATTTGGAGGGATAAGAGAAGGGCGGTTCATATTTTTCCCCGATAGTATTAGTCCAAGAGTAAACGTAATAGCGCAACAGGAGTAAGAACCCCTTCCGTACGATGTGACCATTAAGAACGTTAGCCACTGCACCACGAAGCGGTGTTTGCGTTTCACTTCGTGCTAATGCCCTTCGGAGAAGCATAAATCAATCTGTCCTTACCTCCCCTCCCCGGCGATGGGCAAATAATAGGACAGACTGGGCTCTTTAGCTTTAGTTAGGCAACCACTCTAGGAGAAGGTGTTGTATAGCCACCTAATAAATATGCATATATATATATACATGCAGAATTCCTATTGACGCAATGAATAAAGACGAGCGAAGACTTTTTTTTAAAAATATACCTCTCACTTTATTTGAAAGGTTTGTGTGTGAAAGGGAGTTGGAGACCGAACAGAACTGCAACATATTGACCCCCACTCTTATGGCCATCAGTGTTGAGTCTTTCTAGTTCTCCAGGGCTGCTCAACCGGAGGGCCGGGGGCCCACTCTGCTGAGTGCGGGCTCTCTCTACCACATCTTGTCTCTAACTCATCTGATCTCCAACTAACTGACTTCCTGTCCAAACCGAGTTATATAATAGTTCAATTGCCTACTCAATATCTCTGAATTGGCATGTTTGATCGTCATCAATCGGAAATAACAGTCATGCAGTTCACAGGTCACTCTCTTCCGGTGCATCAGTCTATGAGTGTACCATGGGATTTTACTTTGTCCCATATTGTCAGCCAAGCCCGCCTACGCGATTTTTTCCCATAACTGCCATCGGAATGTGTCACTTCCTTCCGGTGCATCACTTTGGAATGGTATGTTTGGCCGGGTCGAAGGTCAATATACAACAAAGGAAAACTGAATTGCCACTCGGTGTGCCTCGCTTAAGTATTTGACTGGCGGAGGGGGTCGAGTAAATATTTGCTTTGTGTAGAAATTACAAACTGTATTTTAAAATAACTTTATATATTTTCCTTATCTATCTATGACTAAAGTTCTCATTATATATATATATATATATATATATATATATATATATATATATGTGTGTGTGTGTGTGTGTGTGTGTGTCTATGATTGTTTTGCCAAGTAATTTTTAGCGAGTCTGAGTCCATTGCATGCTCCTACAATTGTAGCGTTGTGTCTGACTATAGGTTAAGTGTCATAAATATCTGCACTGGTCATCATCATCATCTTGTCGTGCCATCAGTACGGATAGCCCTGACCCTCTCTCGCCACCTCTCCCTATCGTTCATCGCATCCAGCATGTCCTCAGAGCTACACCCCGTATCCTCACACAGCTGCTGTATGTAGGTTCGAGCTGGTTGCCCTGCTTTTGCTCGGCCATGTGAAGGGGTCCATAGGAGTACATCAGCTCGTCCCTACTTCTCTAGCAGTGTCCTGCATGTGTGGTTCGTCTAACTTGGAGAGTTTTTATGATGGGCGGTAGATGGCCGTACAGCTGCACTGGTGATGCCGTAGCAAAAAAAAAATGCAAACCTGACTTGAGAAGTATCTGTTTTGACGTTTATCAACCAACCGAAATACTCTCTTGGCACCAACATATGTACATATATTGACACTTCGTTAATGTGTAATGGTTAACAAGCACGTCTCGTAGATTGATAACTACTTGATGGTGAGTTCGATTCTCATTAGGCGTCTCAAACGCATGATGACAAATTTAACCAAAGCTTGCCTGGTTAAATAGTTACCGATCAAAGTTACCAGACAATTACACGTGAGTTCGATTCTCACTGGGTGTCCCTTACTTATGACTTTATGTTAAATTAAACCTAAGCTGAATAAATAACTCAGATTTCAATGTAGTATCCAGGGAAAGGAGTAGCGCTCTCCCCTACATCCCAGTGTAGTAGCTATCGAAAAGGGAGCCTTCGGGTAACCTCCGACTAAGGTCGCCAACCTTTTACTTATAATGGTTACCATGCTACCAGACAATTGTTAGTGAGTTTGTTTCTCACCGAGTAGCCCATACATCAGACCTTGTGCCACATCTTAGCCCAATATTCACACATTTCTACACTTGCATGCTATTGTTTGTAAGCTGTATTCTCACTCGGCACTCAATACTTCGGACCTTGTGTCACCTTTAAAACTAATATTTAGTTACAGTTTCTTTGTTTAATAGCATATCAACCTTTGCTGGTTATTTAATGCCAAATCCATCCTTGTAGAAGAACTGTAGTGGTACTATTTAACCCATAGCTGTGGAAATAAGGGGGCTTATACTTTTCCCAAGGGGCATTAGTCGGAAAGTGAATGTCATAGTATGACTGGAGCTCGAACTCACTTCCTGCGATGTCACAGTCCAAATTTTCAGCAACTACAACACGAGAACTCTCCGAAGATAATATTCGTAAATAAATAGGCTAACAGGCCTCTGTTAATGAATTCGCCTCTCACTGAGTGCCGCGTAATTTTGCCCTTTGTAGCGAACAAAGGTAAGCTTAACAAATAACATATGTACGAAGTTAGTCTACTTTTAATCGAGCGACACTAGTAATTACAGAAACATATTGTTCCGTATCTATTGGTTTGTTGTCCTGCTTTCAAACAGACAAATTTATGACATGTGTTGGCTTTATACTCGACGAACAATCTTGCCGTCCCGTTTACGTTCTAACTGAAATACAGTACATAATACCCATTGACGTCACACAATGACGTCATGTCAATGACGTCAATGATTGCAAGAATCAATGATCGAGCGAATCGCGCTCAATAATATATACATGTGTTTGTGTGTGAGTGTGCTTGAGTGTGTGTGTGTGTGTGTGTGTGTGTGTGTGTGTGTGTGTGTGTTCGCATGTGCATATGTGTGTGTGTTCGTATACGTGTATGCATGTGTGCACGCGCACGTGTGTGTGTGTGTGTGTGTGTGTGCGTCTTGTCTTTCTCTCGCCATTGACGAGTTTGCCGTCAGGGAAAAAATACACCTCATCTGTGTATCATGTCATTGTTAGCGATTCTAATGTCGTCTACCTCCATTGTCCCAGGTGGAGATGCTGTATCCTGTAAATTGAAAAAGAACGAAGAAAGTCAGCCAGGTAGTCTACTCGCCCAAACACTCTATAAAAGCTAGATAGACACGAGGTACAAATAAATACAATCGTTGTAGGTTATTTTGAATAGGGAAGGAATGAATAATTGTGCTGTCTGTATTCGTACAGGACTCGCAAGCTACGACTTGGCTTCTCATGTTGAATTTTCGAAGACTGGGGAATTTATGAAAGGCACGTCTTCTTTTTACTTTTGTCGTCATTCACTAGGCTTAACCTAGTTATGGAGGCGCTCGTGATATAATGGTTATTGTCGTTAGCAATGGGCACGACAATCAAAGTTCAAGTTCTGTCGGGGCTGGTTGTATTTTGCAATGATATGAATCAACCTTGGTATGTCAACCAATCCAGGAGAAAGAAAACTATGAATGTAAACCTGTTGAACTCGTCTAAAACATTTGACCTTGTGTCATACCCGGCTCGTTCAGAGAGTTCAATGAATACACATAATGTGTCTTTGTTAAGCGAGAAACCTTTCTGACAATTTTTGAATAGCGGTGTGTGGTACGAAGTTTCAACGGATATTGGTGCTAAGGTGATCCCGAATAAAGGAGACGCATATTTAGCTAGTTCTCGATCCTCAGGGTCTTGGGAGGACTAAACTGGATCCAGGGCTGACGTGACGATATCGCCTCTTAAAATTATTATGGAAATCATATCTAACATACAGAAGTCAATCAAAATAAAAATAGAAGGAAAATGTTTTATAGGTGGAAAGTATCTATTTTACGTAAATATTATATTTTTACTGAACGCCTCTTTGTTTGGTTTGGTTTCTTTGTTTTATGGCATATCAACCTTTGTAGGTTATTTAATGCCAAAGCCATTCTCCTAGAAGAACAGTAGTGGTACTATTTAACCCATAGCTGGGAGGATAAGGGAGTTCATACCTTTCCCAAGGGTATTTTCCCGAAAGTGAACGTAATAGCGTGACAGGAGTACGAACTCCCTTACTACGATTCCACAGTCCTTCGATTTAACCATTACACCACGATGACAACCCCACGCCGCTTTGTAGAACACAGAGATCGAATTTTATAAAGTAATTATTTTTTTATCAAAACCAAGATAACTAGGTCAATCTACGGACTTATTCATCCTCTCTCTCTCTCTCTCTCTCTATATATATATATATATATATATATATATATATATATTGCCCAGTCAGCTGGGGCTGTAGAATAAGACCCCCCCCCAACGAGTGGCCTAGATATGACACTAAACAATCTGATGGTGAGGTTCCAGCAATGCTGGAGCTTTGGGGAATGCGGAGTACCTCTTCATTGCCATCGCTCCCAGGTCCACTCTGGCCCGGAGTGGTAGCACCTGATAGGGCCCTATCTATGGGTTAAATAGAACTAACAGCATACTTATGCTAAACTGAATTGAGTAAACTGAATAGTTTAAAATAGAAACGTTTTTGACAATTAAACCGTACTTACACTTAAACTGCGTGCTTATGCTTAACTGAATTATTTCAAATAGAATTGTTTTTCGACATTAAAACTGTATTTACACTTAACTGAATTATTACATATAAGTGCTTAAATAGTTTGAAATGTAAATGTTTTTGACAATTAAACTGTGTACTTATGCTAAACTGAACGGTATTCAATAGAACAAATTATTTACATAAAAATGGATTTGGCGTTAAATAACCTACAAAGGTTGATATGCCATAAAACCAAACAAACTAAAACCTATATATATATATATATATATATATATATATATATATATATATATAAACTGCTGTTGAAAAATATGTACATATTGCAAATGGCGTAAAACAGTGATATAAGACTTACTAGTAAGTATAATGTATTCATACGTGGTGCCTTCAATAAGTTTCCAGACATTTTTTGTACAGGCATTTAAAACTGTTGTAGACTCTTGAAAATTCACTATGTTATTGCTGCACATCTTATCAAATGACTGACCAATTTTTAGGATTTCAGGTTCAAAGGAACAGCTACAGCAGCAATTGGAATACACCCTACTAATGCCTAATTGTTACAGCTGGTGAATTTCAAAAATGCAATCTGACACTTTAGAAGAACGATATGCAATAAAGTTCTGTTATAAACTTGGAAAAAATGCCAGAGAAACGTATGGAATGCTTCAGACTGCTTTTTGAGCATCTTGCATGGATCGAGCATCAGTTTCTGAGTGGCATAAGACATTCAAGGAAGGCAGGGAGTCTGTGAGGGATGATGAGAGGTGTGGGAGGAATAAAGAAGTCAATAGACCAGAGTTGATTGGCAAAAGGGTTAGGGTTAGGGTTACTCTGTTGAGGTTTTAAGGAAGTTCAGGAAGAGATTCCATCGGAAGAGGCCAGCACTCGGGTCAGTGGCATTTCCAGCAGGACAATGCACCAGTCCACACCTCCATCCTTGTCACAGACTATTTAACCAAGATGGGCATCAAGACAGTTCCTCGCCCTCCCTATAATCCAGACCTTACTCCCTATGACTTTTGGTTATTCCCTCAGCTCAGAGGCTGTCGCTATGAGACAATTGAGGAGATGAAAGAGGCTGTGACGAAGGTCATTGACACGCTCGCACAAGAGGACTTCCATGGGTCTTTCCAGAAGTTGTTGGAACAGTACAACAAGTGCATTGCAGCCGGAGGAGATTACTTCGAAGGGGACTAGAGTTTCATGTGTGTACTATCAACAAAAGTGCCCATACGAAAAAAGTCTGGAAACTTATTTAATGACCCTCATATTATATTATATTACATTACAGAATCCTATTCTCATTACAAAGCTCATATATACGGCACGGATTCCTCAGACTCTCTCTCTCTCCCCCGCCCTCCCTCACTCTCTCTCTCTCTCTCTCTCTCTCTCTCTCTCTCTCTCTCTCTCTCTCGTCATCTGTCCCTATTAGCCATCGTTCTTGGTGAGTCCTCAAGACCACATCCAGTGTCTGCACAGAGCTTATGAATGTAAGTTTTTCCTGGTCGGCCAACACTGGTGTAAACACATACACATACAAGCAGACACATATTTATGTATGTATGTATGTATGCATGTAGGTATGCATGTGTGCATATATATATATATATATAATTGTCTGATGATTGTGATGACATATAAAACTTAAGTCAACAATAAGATTACTACGTTGTTGCAAATTTCAACTTTTAAGTTTTAAAAGTGATCCTGTCAGAAAACAAACAATATTTTTTGCTATTATATATATATATATATATATATATATATATATATATATATATATGTTCGCCAATGGTCCGGGAGACAGGGGTTCAATCCAGGTCGCGTTATACCAAAGACTTTTAAAATGGTACTTGATACCTCCTTGCTTACACGCAGTGATATAAGGTATGTATCAAGAGTAAAGTGGAGTAATCCAGGGAAAGGAGTAGCGCCCTCCCTCACACCTCGGTGTTGTAGCTATTGAAAAGGGAGCCTTCTGGTCGCCCTCGACTACGGTCGCCAACTTTACTTATATATATATATATATATATGGAAAACTGGGAAGAAATACGACTGTACGAAAGGTTCTTCAGAGGACAAATTTATATATTGAATTATTTGCCAAATTCATTTGGAAATAGATTTATTATTTAAAACAATTCAGTTAAGCATAAGTACCCTGTTTAATTGTCAAAAACATTTCTTTTTCAAACTATTCAAGCAGTTATATGTAACAATTCAGTTAAGTGTAAATATAGTTTTAATGTCGAAAAACAGTTCTATTTCAAACAATTCAGGTAAGCATAAGCACGCTGTTTAAATGTAAGTTCGGTTTAATTGTCAAAATCATTTCTATTTCAAGCTATTCAGTTTACTCAAACAATTCAGTTTAGCATAAGTATGGCGTTAGTTCCATTTAAACCATAGATAGGGCCCTATCAGGTGCTACCACGCTGAGCCAGAGTGGACCTGGGAGCAATAGCAATGAAGGAGTGCCCCGCATTTCCCAAGGCCCCAGCATTACCGGAATCTCACCATTAGATTGTTTAGTGTCATATCCAGGGCACTCGTTGGGCAGGGGGCTTACCCCTCTGCAGAGGTGCAGTCAGTGTATTCTACAACCCCAGTCGACTGGGCAAGAGCAATTCAGTTCAGCACTAGTACGCAGTTCCAATGTCAAAACAGTTCTATTTCAAACAACTCAGTTTAACATAAATACGCAGTTTAAATGCAAAAATCACTATAGTGAAAGAAGCACGGTTTAGTTCTATTTTACCCATACATAGGACCCTTATCAGGTGCTACCACTCCGGGCTAGAGTGAACCTGGGAGCGATGGCAATGAAGGGGTACTCCGCATTCCCCAAAGCTCCAGCATTACTGGAACCTCACCATCAGATTGTTTAGTGTCATATCCAGGACACTCGTTGGGGGGGGGGGTTATCCCTCTGCAGAGGTGCAGTCAGTGTATTCTACAGCCCCAGCCGACTGGGCAAAACAATGAGGATTTGGTTTTAAACCATTTTTCACAATCCAATATTCCAAAGTATCTACATATTTTTCGATGTATCATGGCAAGTTTTTCACCCTAAAAAGGCAAAATCCACTTGATGATAAGTTTTTTTGTAAATTTATTATATATATATATGTTTATATGTATGTATGTATGTATAAGGGACTTTCCAAAAAAGAGCACTTGCCCAATATACGTAATGGTAATCGAGAGTTCCGTTTCCAGGGAAGAAAATAGGAAATACTACTCGCAGGGCAACCTCACCCTCTTAACATAAATCGTTATATTGTTCCACATAGTTAAAGCCTCTCCTTTATTCCATCTAGCTGATCTCGTCTCTTTTATCTCATCTGTTAAGCTTCTCTTTTAAGAAATCTTGGAATTTCATGGGACATTAACAAGTTGGCATGTTTTGATGCATTTCCGTCAGCCTGTGCGCATGTGCACGTGTCTATTTCTTCAGCATCCGGTTGTGTCTGTGTTTTTCTTATATAATACAACGAAGCGAATAAAAATTAGGCAAACCGAAAGAAAATAAATACAAGAAGACGTTTAAATTCCTTTCAGGCTTCATATATATATATATATATATATATATATATATATATATATATATATATATATATATATATATATACGTGGTGGTGTATTCAATAGGTTTCCAGACTTTTTTGTACAGGCATTTAGAATTGTTGTAGACTCGTAAAAATTCACCGTGTTATTGCTACATATCTTATGAGATGACTGACCAATTTATATGATTTCAGTTTCAAATGAACAGCTACAGCAGCAATTGGAATACACCCTACTAAAGACTGATTGTCACAGCTGGTGAATTTTAAAAATGCAATCTGGACGTGAGGACTCTTTAGAAGAACGATATGCAGTAAAATTCTGTTTTAAACTTGGAAAAAATGCCAGAGAAATATATGGAATGCTTCAGACTGCTTTTGGAGCATCTTGCATGAATCAAGCATCAGTTTTGAGTGTGCTCCTTGTATATATATATATATATATATATACATATGTGTGTGTGTGTGTGTGTGTGTGTGTGTGTGTGTGTGTGTGTGTGTGTGTGTGTGTGTGTTTGTAAACAGACTCTTTTTAAAAATCAGTCATTATTATTATATCTGGCCAGTTTTTCACACTAGTATGAGCTGATAATCTCTCACTGGAGTTTGAGTGACAGCAAGTCTCGTTAGGTCTTAGAGACCTGGTGAGACTTGCTCAGTATCTGACCGATCTAAATAATGCTTTAGTAAGGATAATCTCGATTCTTCCGTTTTCTAGCTCTTCCAGTACCCTTTCCATATTCCTGGAGACTGTTCCAAGTGCGCCAATTATAACTGGTATCACCGTTACTCTCATGTTCCACAAGATTTTATAGTTCTCCGGCGATATCCGAGTACTTGTCTCTTTTGTCGTTTTCTTTGATTTTCACTTTGTGGTCAGACAGGACGGCAAAATACACAAGACAGCAGGTTCTCTGGGTGGGGTGATTTTTTGTTTTGCGTTTTGTTTTGTTTTTAATTATCTCTAAATCTGATCTTCCGGCCTGGATTAGGTAATCCATTTGCATCTCAAAATCCCAGAGATGCGTCTCATTCTCAAGGACAGATTCTGGTTTGTGCATATTGTTGTAATTATTATTTAGTCCTTTAGATTTTTTCACACTAGCGTTAGTTGATGGTCTTTCACTTGAATTTGAGTGACAGCAAGTCTTCTCAAGTCTCCAGGACTCTTCTCAGTATTCAGGCTGTTCTCAATAATGCTGTAGTTTGGATGGTCTCTACTCGTCCGCTAACTTTCAAATCCTCCAGTCCCTTTAATAATCCTTTGTTGACTGTACCAAAAGCACCAATCACGATTGGTATTATTGTCACCTTCATGTTCCATCGTGTTTTTCGATTCTCTAGCAAGGTCGAGGTACTTATCCTTCTTTTCACATTCTTTCAGTTTTATTCTGTGGTCAGCCGAGACAGCAAAGGCGACAATTTTGCAAATTCTCTTCTTTTTTTATTTATTTATTTATTTTTATTTATTTTTATTTTTATTTTTTTTTTTTGTTGATTATTATTAGGTCTGGTCGTCTGGGTGAGATTAGGTGATCCGTTTGTATGTCAAAGTCCCAGAGGAGTTTATGTGTGTCATTTTCTGGGACAGATGCTGGGTTGTGCATATACGATTTGTTTGTATGGTCAAATTTCAATTTCTTGCACATCTCCCGTATCATTATGATTATTATTATTTGTCTTCCTACGAAGTCTTTCACTGGAGTCTGAGGAACCGCAAGTTTTCTTAGGTTCTCCAGACTCTTCTGAGAATTCTAGCCGATTCCTAATGCTATGGTCTGTCCCTTTCTTGATCATGCCCAGGGCTCCTACTACTAATAGTAGTTTTAAGGGGCCACATTTTCTGAATTTCTATTTCCATATCTTTGTATTTACTTATTCTATTATACTCTTTGACTGATACGTTATTATCTGTTGGTAATGATATGTCAATTAAAAGGGATGTTTTTCTTTTATAGTCCTTAACCACAAAATCTGGTCGATTGTTCTTTGATTTTTGATCTATTTGGATAACAAAGTCCCAAAGAATATTTGCTCCTCTTGCTTCTGTTCATAGTTTATTCCATTTCTCACAATTCATTATTCCTTATTATTTATATATTTTCCAATTAATATAATGTCTTAATTTATCATGTCTTTCTTTATATCATATTAATCACTTCTTGGAGGCTTTTCACATCAGCGTTAACTGATGGTCTTTGACTGGAGTCTGAGTGAAAGTAAGTCTCAACAAGTCTCTAGGACTCTTCTGATTATTTATTATAATGAGAGATTTTCACACTAGCGTTAGCTGATCGTTGTTCACTGGAGTCTGAGTAACAGCAAGTCTCCTAAAGTCTCCAGGACTCTTCTCAGTATTCTGGCCGATTTCAACAGTGCTGGTTGGTTTGTTGGTTGTTTGGGTTTTATGGCATGTCAACCTTTGTTGGTTATATAATACCAAATCCATTTTTATACAAATAATCAGTTCTATTTCAAACAATTCAGTTTAGCATGAGTACACAGTTTAATTGCCAAAACATTTCTATTTCAAGCTATTCAGTTTGGTCAAACAGTTCTATTTCAAACAATTCAGTTTAGCATAAGCACTCAGTTTAGTTCGATTTAACCCATAGATAGGGCCGTATGAGGTGCTACCCCTACGGACAGAGGGAACCTTGGAGCAATGGCAATGAAGGGGTGCTCCGCATTTTCCAAAGCTCCAGCATTACTGGAACCTCACCATCAGATTGTTTAGTGTCCTATCCAGGACACACATTGTTGGGGAGGGGGTCTTGTCCCTCTGCAGAGATGCAGTCGGCGTATTCTACAGCCCCATCCGACTGGTCAAGCAATGAGGATTTGGTTTTAGACCATTTTTCACAATCCAATATTCCATAGTATCTACATATTTTTCGATGTATTATGGCAAGTTTTTCACCCTAAAAAAGCAAAATCCACTTGATGATAAGTTTTTTGGGGGTTGGGGGGTTGTTAATTAATGGGTTTGGTTCTCTGGGCGGGATTAGGTGATCCGTTTATATCTCACGATCCCAGAGAATTGTATGCGTCTCATTTTCTGGGACAGATCTAGTTTGTGCATATACCATTTCCTAGAATTACTCCCTGCAAGTTTTTATAACAGTGTCAGTTGGTGGCCCTTCACTGGAGTCTTAGTGAAAGGCCAGCCTCCTAAATTCTCCAGGATCCTTCTCAGTATTAGAGCTAAGCTTAGTAATACTGTGGTCTGGATGGTCTCGATTCTCCTACTAATCAACAGTTGCCTTCTTCTTTTTTCCAGATTGTTGACGGTTGTTCCAAGTACTCCAAATAATATAGGTATCACTGCCACCCTTATCATATCATATTTACCAAACCCCTCCGCTCGGGCAGGATATGACACAAGGTCAATTTTTAAGCGGAGTTTAACAGGTTTGAATTCAGAGTTTTCCTTCTCCTAGACTAGTTGCCTCACCAAGGCTGAAGAACCTAATCTGTCCTACTATTTACCCATAGCTGGAGGGAGAATAATTGGATTCGTACCTTTCCCAAGGGTATTAGTGCTATGTGAAATGCAATCAGTCTCGTCCAGGATTTGAACTCGTATCGTCGTGTCCATTTCCTACGACGATAACCATTACACCACGGGCACCTCACTGCCACCCTTATGGTCCGCAACTTATTCCCTTCTCTGATAATTTTCAAGGACTAGTTGTGTTTTTGTCTTATTTTCATTCACTGGTAGAAAGGCAAAATCTAGTACAGTTTGTCATATGATTGCTTAAGAATTATTTGGTGCAGTTTTTTGTCTTTTCAAATAAGTAACTACAGCTACACTGAGATTGGGGTCTCAGTGAAGTGAATAAAAGGTTTTGCAATATTTTGGTAACATGAGGCATAATTTGTGAACATAGAATACTTTTGCTAAGGTTGTGAAGGTGCCAAACACATTGGACCACAAGATACTGAGCTCACCTGATAGTCTCCAAATATAACATGAAAGACCATCTAGTATATTAAAAAAATAATCACGCGGCTCTGTTATTCGGAATACGGAAAAGTCTTCATTCGGTCTGCAATTCAGGCAGTCCGACGCAAACGCGAGGAGAGAGGAAGACCTTGTAAGGGTATATGAACCTATATCGCTTGCAGTAATTAACAGGCAGCCAACCCTTAACCAACGTCTAACCCAATTTCTCTATGCGGGTTTCAAAACTCAACTCTCCTTGAATCCCAAATCATCTTTTCTAATATAATATCTTATTTACTGCATTAGTCATACCAGAACACGTGCCATTAACTCTTATTTCCCAACTTCGGTTGACCAACCTTGATGTATTCATTATTCATATTCTGTTTTTTTTTTTTTTTTTTGTTTTTTTTTTACGAAAGGTGTTTAAACCTGGTCATGGCCAGTGCACGCGTTTGACCTTTGTGAAGGACTAAACTTACACTCAAAGATTTGTAACCAGTTTACAATCTCAATAAAATAATTAACATAATCAATTATCAATAAAAAAAAAATTAATATAATCAATTACCACTCTAATTATTTTACACGAGTGCATCTTGCCAAATTTCCATTTTAAGCTTATCTGACCTTGCCTGATAATCCAGAATATTGTAACCCCAGCAAAAATTCTTTAACTGTACTGTGATCAACAGGACGTTCAACTTTTGCACAACAAATGTTTTTGGTCGCTTCCCTGGTGTTATGGCCCAGTTAAAACTCATAAAGCATAAATTCAAATCACACACTGAGTGAAGCAATGCACAACGTGTCAGCGCACCACCAACCATCATACTACCTCTACAGTTTGAACTGCTTCGGTTACATGATGCAAACTAGATCATAACGAAATAAAGTAAAATTTTTGCCTCGCCCAAGTACAAGAGGATAAAACATATTACCGATTTTTAGTTACAAAAAGTGGCAGTTCCTTTAACAATATGTTTCTATATACACGTGGTGTAATATTTAGCAAGCTTGATTAGCAGATTGTTGTTAGTTAGTTCAATTCTCACTGGGTGCCACATACTTCCAACTTTGTACTACAACTAGACAACTCTGTGGAAATCACTATATTGCAATATACACGTGGTGTGATCTTTTGCCAGCTGGATCAGCAGACCACTGTTAGTAAGTAACGCAAAGTCCAAGAGAATTTTGTCTTTCATATTCTAGGAGAGATTATCTTTTGTGCATATACCATTTGTCAATATGATTAAATTTCAGTCTCTTGCACAGTTCCCAGTAGATCACCTACCCCAGACAGTCATGACTGTTGTTTTCTCATTATACTAGTTTGTTGTTTGTAATTAATTGTTTTATTACTATTATTATTATTATTATTATTATTATTATTATTATTATTATTATTTCACTCATATTTGACAGTTTTTCACGCCAGTGTTAGCCGATGGTTTTCCACTGGAATCCGAGTAACAGCAAGTCTCCTCAAGTCACCAGGACTCTTCTCAGTATTCTAGCCGATCTCAATAATGCTGTAGTTTGGATGGTCTCCACCCATTCTCATATTTCCAAGTCCTTCAGTTCCTGTACCAAACCTTTGGTGACTGTACCGAGTGCTCTATTTACAATTGGTATCACTGTCAGTTTCATGTTCCATAGTTTTTCTTTTCTCTAGGAAGATATACTTACATATCTCTCTATTATTATTATTATTATTTACCCATTAGAGTTTTTCACATCACCTTTAGCTGATAGTGTTTCACTGGAGTCTGAGTGACAGCAAGTCTCCTCAAGTCTCCAGGACTCTTCTCAGTATTCTGGACGTTCTCAATAATGTAGCAATTTGAATGGTCCCCAGTCGTCTGCTAACTTCCAAATCCTCCTTTAATAATCCTTTAGTTACTGTTCCAAACGCACCAATTACAATTGGTATAATTGTCACCTGCATTCTGAAAGGCTACGTAAGTTTTTGCTCTAGTGTTAGCTGGTAGTCTTTCTCTGGAGTCTGAGTGATAGGAATTTATCTTAGGTTTCCAGGACTCTTCTCAGTATTCTGGCCGATCTCAACAATGATGTTGTCGGAGTGGTTTCTATTCTTCCTTCGATTTCCAGTTCTTCAAATTTCCTTTCCAAAAACACAAACTATCATCGTCACCTTCATGATCCATAGTTTTTTTGTTTTATTTTAGTTCTTTAGCAAGATCCAAGTATTTGACAATCTTTTCGCTTAATTTTTTTTTTTTTTTCTGTGGTCTACTGGAATGGCAAAATCTATAAGATGATAAGTTTATTATTTTACTCTTTGAGAGCTTTCACTGGAGTTTCAGTGACAGCAAGTCTCCTCAAGTCTCCAGGACTCTTCTCAGTATTCTGACCGATCTCAATAATACTGTAGTTTGTATGGTCTCCACTCATCCTCCTATTTCCAAGTCCTTCAATCCTTGTACCAGTCCTTTGGTGAATGTACCGAGAGCACCAACTACAATTAGTATAATCGTCACTTTCATGTTCCACGTTTGTTTTTTTTTAATTCCCTAGCAAGGTCGAGGTACTTATCCTTCTTTTCACTTTCTTTCAATTTTATTCTGTGGCCAGCCGGGACAGTTAAGTTCACAATTCTGCAAGTTCTCTTTTGTTGTTATTGATTATGATAATTTCTGGTCGTCTGGTCGATATTAGGTGATCCGTTTGTATGTCAAAATCCTAAAGGAGTTGGTGCGTCTCATATTCCTGGACAGATTCTGGGTTGTGTATATACCATTTGTTCGTATGGTCAAATTCCAATTTTTTGTACAATTCCAAGAAAATCACTTTTCCCTCCCAGTCGTGTCTACTTTTATATTCTTTCTGTGCTAATTTCCTGCATTCCCTTATTATGTGATTGATCGTTTCGTTTCTATCACCACATAATCTACATCTACTGTTTTGTTGTGTCTTATCTATTCTTGCTTTGATAAAATTTGTCCTTATGGCGTTGTTTTCGGCAGCTACTATAAGAGATTCAGTTTCTCTCTTAAGGTTTCCTTTTCTTAGCCATGTCCCCGTTTTCTTTTTTGAACTTGTTAGTCACTTGAAACGTCTATAGAGTTGTTTTTCTTCCCATTTTTGTTTTCTGGTTATTTCTCTTCTCTTGGTCCTCCTGTTGTTAGTATTATTTCTGGTGGATGTAATCAGTCTTCCTTCACGCTTTTGTAAGCACTCTTCGAGTCGTTGTATCAGTGTGTCAACGTTTTCTTCAATGTTGGTATGTCCTCTTCCTCCTTCTTTTCTTGACACATATAGTCTGGGTAATTTTTCATTTATTCATTTCATATATGTTACTGACTCTGGACATGGGTCAGGAGCACCGGACCACAGATGAAAAATTACGTCTTATCACTTCGTCTGGTCTCGTTTAACTAACTTTAAGTTAAAATCTAACTTCTAACTTCTCAATCACTTGATTGAAACCATCTAGTCAGAGGCGTCGTCTCAGAATGACCTCAGGTTTATCAACTGTCAATTAAACTGATTTGACTCACCGCGTTTTTCCGCTGTTTAATGGTCATGACTTAATTTGATTACAACACTACCTGCCAATAATAGATATCACCAATCTATTATGTAACACGATTTCACCCCTCGACTCGCCTTGCTCGAAGATCTTCCTCGACGATCAATACCACTGTCACTTCCATGTTCTATTACTTTCAGCGCTCTAGCAAGCTTCAGGTTGTAGCAGAAAGAAGTTCAAATTATTATCTGGCGCAGGAATATTTTGACTGTTTTGGTCCCGAACTCATATTTTCGACCAATGAGAATATTTCATGCCATTCTGCCCGGGGAAGTGACCCGGGCAACTATTAAAAGCGAGGTAACATTCTTTCACCCTCTTCCACGCAGGCCTTTCGAGCAGGACAGACATGTCCTGTTCTGTCTCTCTCTTCGCTTCCTATCAGCAGGAAGGACCAGCCAACATGAAAGACCACATTCACTCCTCTTCACTGACTCTTCTTCCCTGATGCTAAGCCCCATGAGGAGACCTCATCCAATTTATGGACCATTGGTGTATGGGACATCAGTCTTTCATCATTCATCTTTCATTCTAAATCTACGGACCCTCGGAGAAACAAATTGGATATTTTCAACTCCGGTTTTAACTTCAGCATTTTAATTCCTGTCCTGATGACAGCATCTTAACTCCTGCTTTAACTTCAGAATTTTAATCCCTGTCCTGACGACAGCATTTCAACTCCTGTTTGGACTCCAGCATTTTAATTCCTGTCCTGATGGCAGCGTCTTAATACCGGCTCTTTCATTTACAACCCGTTACTTCTTCCTGCGACTTACAGCACAAGGGTTCCTTTTGTCTCAAGCTGTTAATAAAACTTCCAAATTGAAAACTATCAATATCTTCGTCAACTCATTTGTTCTTCCTTTTAATATAACAATAGGCAGCAGAACTCTACAACCTCAACAGCCATTTTTGCATAAATGGTCATATCATATGCCCTCCGGTTATAAGGTATTCATCCTTTTCTTTTTTTCTTTTTTGCTGTGATTAACGAGAATGGCGAAATCTAATATTTGACAAGTTAATTTCTTCATTCGCTTTACTAAAACTAGGTTTTACCCGCCAGGTTTTTACTTGTGTTTTTTGTATTGTTTGTTTTTAGTTTTTTGTATTTTTACCGAATTCTGAGAGACAGCAAGTCTCCACAAGTCTCCAGGACTCTTCTCAGTATTCTAGCTGATCTGCTGTAGTCTGAAATGTCTCGATTCATTCTCTGATTTTCAACTCAAGCTTGAGAAGAGTCCCAGTGGTTCCAACAGTAATTGGTATCACCGTCATCTTGATGTTACACAACTTTTTCAGCTTTTCCGCAAGGCCCAAGAGTTTTCTATCTTTTCGCGTTCTTTTTTTTTTTTTTTTCAATCTGTGGTTGTAACGAAAATATTTAATGTAAATGATTTAATATTTATTAACTAAAAACATTCATACCAATAAGGTATATTCTAATTATTTAGAACGAATTTAACTAAAGAAAGGGTAAAGTTTAAAAGTTTAAAAACTGGGTTTTACGATAGAAAAATAATGCTTGATTTAAGAATTTTTTGTCTTGTTTATTATACGTATCAACAAAGACGTATTTTATTTGATAGAAGAAATTTTTAAAATAAAAAAACACGAATCTTTTCAGCTACAAACATAGAAGTTATTTTTAAGAATTGGAAAGAATTCAAAATTCTTAAAAACACTTTGGATTTTTTGTTGTTTGTTTTCGTTTTTTTTTTTTTTTTTTTTTTTTGGTAGGGGGCTGTTTGTTTTGTTTGGTTTTGTTTTAAATTTTTATCAACAAATAATGAAATTTCTTTTTGAAAAAGATTTCGAACAGAGAGTAACGTCAGGCTATTTGAAAAGGAACACGATTAACTTTAAAAAAAAAAACGTATCGAATTTTTCAGTTTTTCGTTTAAATTTTTCATTTGAAAATATTTTTCAGATGAAACATTTGACATCTATTATATTTACTACCCTTAAGATGGTAAGAAAAAAAAAACCGAAACGGTGGCACATTAGCATATTTAAAATATCTGTATATTTTGTTTTTTTCCCATACGTTCACACACATACGCATATATGTATACATATATATTTATACATATATCGACATGTATACACGCCTACATACACACACACACATATATATGCATATTCATATATATAGATACATAAGAATGCTGCGTGCAATCCTGAACAAGTCCTGGCAGCAACACCCCACAAGACACCAACTGTACGGCCACCTGCCCCCTATCACGCACGAAATCTATTCAAATTAGACGAACCAGACATGCAGGACATTGCTGGAGAAGCAGAGATGAACTCATAAGAGATGTACTCTTATGGATCCCCACACACGGCCGCGCAAAAGCAGGACGACCAGCACGAACGTACATTCAGCAGCTATGTGAGGATACAGGTTGTTGTCCTGAAGACCTACCTAGGGCGATGAACGATAGGGAGGAGTGGCGAGAGAGGGTCAGGGATATCCGTGCTGCCAGCACGATATGATGATGATGATATATAGGTTCCCACATGGACACACAAATGTAGACGTATATGTATACATATATATGAATATATATGTACACGTATATATAGATACATATTTGTATACATATACATTTGACCCCTATTTGGCACACATAAACATTCATATATATATATATATATATACAATTATTCATAGGTATTCATATATGTATAATAACACACACACACACACATATATATATATATATATATATATCAGCATCATCTAGTCGTTTTGATAGCTTGGAGATCCCTGACTCTCTCTCTCTCTCTCTCTCTCCCTCTCTCTCTCTCTCTCTCTCACTATCCACCCCTATCATACATCAATTTTCAAAGGTCTTCTAGACAGCATCTAGTGTCCGCACAGAGGTGATATTTATAAGTATTTGCTGGTCGGTCAACACTAGTGTGTCCATATGTAGGAGTCTATTGGAGAACGTCATCCTTGAGTCTGTCCTTGATTCCCCAGCTTGGCCTGGTATGTTTTATTCGTCTTACTTGGATCCCTTGTAAGATGGGAGGTAAGTGGTCGTACAGCTGCTGCTTTGTAGAATGCTGTTTCCCGGATTTATTCAAAACAGCCCGTATTATTCTGGTGCAGCACTTTCTCCATACGTTTCGTTAGGGTCCAGGTCGTGCAACCATACAGTAGTACTGATATAACCCCAACTTGAAAAAAACACACGTTTGATTTTATCAGAAAGGTTAGATTTCCATATGAGCGATGACCAGTATATAGCTGTCATATAGTAGGGCAGACTAGGTTCTTCAGCCTTGGTGAGGCGACTAGTCTAGGAGAAGGAAAACTCTGAATTGAAACCTGTTAAACTCCGCTTAAAAATTGACCTTGTGTCATATCCTGCCCGAGCGGAGGGGTTGGGTAAATAGGATATAGCTGTCATATACTGATATTGCTTTCAGTAGATGAGATATTGCTGCCAAGTTATGTGAACTGGTCAACTAATTTTAGACACTTGGCACATTTGTGAGAAGCACTAGATCATCTACGTCGTCTACGTGTGTCATTGTTTCTGTCGGATATCGCCTGCTTCTTGTCTTTTTTTAAGTTTGAAACCGTTTTACACAAGTAGTATATGTATGTATATGTATATATTTAGAGAGAGAGATAGAGAGAGAGACAGGCACAGACACACGGACACACAAACATACACACGCATATATATATATATATATATGTGTGTGTGTGTGTGTGTGCGCGCGCTCGCGCGCTGGAGACAATCAAAGGCAGGAAAGAAAGAAAGTGTAGTAAGTCAACGATGCTAACAGGAAAAGAGGAAGGTGTGGGAACTGGAAAATAGATATAAATAGATTGAGGGAATGGAAAGATATTAGACCTACCGTAAAAAAGAACGAAGGAGAAGGGCGAGCGCACTATGCTTTCTTAATTCCCCGCCCCTTCGATACGCCAATCAAATCAATGTTGAAGCCATTGACGTCATCAGACTCGTATTTAACTTCGTTCATGACGTCATCGCCTTTGGTTGACTGTCTGATATGGGCCCCATCTAATTCTTCTGATAGTCCGTTTATACACTCACCTTTAGTAGCTCTGCTGTCTTTCTTCTCCGTTTCCGAGATCGAATTCTGTGAGCTATGGAAGCGGGAGGGTTGGCGTTTAGTGGGTGATGGACGTTGGAGAAAGTGAAGTGACTGGAGGAGGGAGACTAGTTAAGAAGTCCCACGCTTAATATATGAGTGTGTGTGTGTCTGAGAGAGCGTTTGTGTATGTGTGTACGTGTGCGTATATCGTAATTCAACCTTCGGTATGTAATCAAGAGAAGAATCAATGAAACAGTTCTAACAACATCTGTATATGCATTCGTAAAATCTTAAACATGACAAAAAAAGTCAAATCGTATACATACATATATAATTAGATGTAACGAAATGACACACATATGTGCGTGTGTGTTATATATATATATATATATATATATATATATAATGAGAGTGTTGGTCGTCAGTAAATCACTATGTGGTTATGAGTCGAACCAAGTGCCATATAATATGGAGAGTGCTCAATATCTATGATAGAGCTATTATAATAATAATGATAATAAATAGATATATATATTATATATATATATATTTAATCCATGGAAAATATTGTTCTGTAACCTAGGGTTTCATGAAGTTTATAACAACATTTATTTGGCAGTTAAGAAGATGGAATGAAATTGAAAATCGAAAAAAAAAATGTTGTTATAAACTTCATGAAACCCTATGGTTGCAGAACAATATTTTCCACGGATTAAATATATATATAATATATGTTTATTCATTATCATTATCATTATATATATATATATATATATATATATATATATCTTTCAAGACAGTACGCAGCATTCTTCTGTCGTTCTCATAGAGCTTTTTTTTCTGATTTTTGTTAGCCTCTATGTGGTGCATCCATACAGTAGTATGGACTCAGCGACAGCTTGGAAGAAATCCTGTTTTATTGTATCGAATAAAGTAAAAGTAAAGTTGGCGACTGTAGTCGAGGGCGACCAGAAAGCTCCCTTTTCTATAGCTACTACACCTTTCCCGGGATTGCTCCACTTTACCCTTCATACGTACCTTATATAGCTGAGTGTTAAGCAAGGGGGTATCAAGTACCATTTTTAAAGTCTTTGGTATGACACGACCTGGGATTGAACGCAGGTTTCTCGGACCATTGGCGAACACTCTACCCACAAGGCCAATGAGCCAGTTATCGAATAAATCAGATTTTTCTCTGATCGATCACCGTTCAATAGCCTTCCATACCTTCACTCACAGAAGCTGTGCGGCCACTTACCCCCTATCTCAAAAACCATCCAAATAAGCTGAAGAAGATATACGGGGTATTGCCGGAAAAGCAAGGACCAACTTGTAACAGAAAGAACTTCGTATTTTTGTTTGGCGCGTAAATTATTTTAACCGTTATGGTCGACGCATATTTTCACTCCATGAGGATGACTTGTCCTATTCATCCCGGACCTTTTTTCCGGGCAGCACCAAATTGGGGAAGGCCCGCCAAACACTCTCTTCCTCGGAACCTTTCGAAAAGGACAGACGTACTTCATAGCCGCAGCATCACGACACCATGAGGAAAGCCATTTAATTTATGGACCTCTTGAGTCTATTCTCTTAGACCAAGGGTTCCCAGTTGAATATGAATTAGATGCATTCAATCCGCCACACACAGGTACACCTTTAAGTCGCCTCCAAATTTTGCTATGTCAACAGCAACGCGTAATTTCGCTCAGACACCCAGCCACTTCATCCCTGGGCAACATTTTCTGGAGACATTCACGTTTCTCTCCAACAACAACCAGGACCACTCATTCGTGGGTGACTACATTATTCCTGTCCTTAACCAGCAAACACAACCTTTGTTACACCTATGGCGACCATATCTCACTCAGACATTCAACAATGCCTTAACCGTAACGATGCACATTTCGCTCTGGCATTTAGTTGCTAAAATGCCTTCTCAACTCCATAACTCCTTCCTTCCTTCCTTCATTCCTACGAGATTCCGGCAGCCATTAAAAACTTCATAAAAATTTTTCGATATCTTAATTCTTCTCTCCTTTATCATATTTACCAACCCCTCCACTCGGGCAGGATATAACAACTCATTTTTTAAGCGGAGTTCAACAGGTTTGAATTCAGAGTTTTCCTTCTCCTAGACTAGTTGCCTCACCAAGGCTGAGGAACCCAGTCTGTCCTACTATTTACCCATAGCTGGAGAGAGAATAATTGGATTCATACCTTTCCCAACGGTATTTGTGCTATGTGAAATGCCATCAGTCTCGTCCAGGATTTAAACTCGTGTCGCCGTGTCCATTTCCTGCGACAATAACCATTACACCACGGGAACCTCCTTCTTTTCTCCTTTATTTACCTTAAAACTTAGCGAGGAAACAACGTAACAACACGTAACAAATATCTTCGCTAAAAACTCATAAGCGACGTTCTCTTGTTGACTCTGACACAAAGACACGCCAGTGTTGTCCGGTCAGGAAAGACATACATTAGCTCTGTGTGGACAAAGGATGTGATCTAGAAGACCTGCCAGGTGAGATAGATAATAGGGACTGATAGAGAGAGAGAGAGAGAGAGAGAGAGAGTCTGGGAAATCAGGGTCGTCAGCGCGACCTGATTGGTTTAGTTTGGTTTGGTTTTATGGCATATCAACCATTATCAGTTATTTAATGCCTAATACTGTTAAAACATATACGAGGAGCATACGATAAGGTTCCAGACTTTTTTCGGTTGGGCACTTTTATTGATACACATGAAACTCTAGTCTCATTCGAAGTAATCTCCTCCGGCTGCAATGTACTTTTTGTACCGTTCCAACAACTTCTGGAACGCCCCATGGAGGTCCTCTTGTGTGACCGTGTCAATGACCTTCGTCACAGCCTCTTTCATATCCTCAATTGTCTCATAACGACAGCCTCTGAGCTTAGAGAATAACCAAAAGTCACAGGGAGCAAGGTCTCAACTATATGGAGGCTGAGGAACTGTCTTGATTCCCATCTTGGTCAAATAGTCTGTGACAAGGATGGAGTTGTGGACTGGTGCATTGTCTTGGTGGAAATGCCACTGACCCGATTTAATTTCTTCTCATAACTGCCATCGTATTGTGTCACTTCCTTCCGGTGCATCACTTTGGAATGGCATGTTTGGCCGGATCGAAGGTCAGTATACAACATATCTAGTTGAGTAGAGCTACGACGGGTTGCAATTGACGGAACCCCAAGGACACTTGATCATACTGCTTCTACCGCTGCATCAGTTGGCACAGGGCGTTTAAAACCTCTTCCCGGAAGTTGTTTCAAATTGGTCGATCAGGTTCCGAATCATGTTATCGATAAGAGATACTCTGACATTAAAATACTGACGGTATTTTTCTGAGTTTGAATAATTGATGTCTATCACTGGATCAGAAAAACTCAGAGAGTTTTACCCATTACTGGACATAATAAGCAGCCATTTTAATCTCCAAAGGGCGATGATCTATAACCAGCCAAAAAAAAAAGAAATAAATTATTGAAAACGAAGAAGTTTTGACTTCCCAAACCTTTCAATATTTCAGTAGCCACCTTGATAATTTTATGATAATAAAGCACTTGAAATTTAAAAGTAGGATTTACCATTTTGATATTATTTGAGTCGTACACGTTCCAACTTCGAATTAATTACTAAGCGACACATCACCATTTCAGATAATTCACGATTCTTTTGACAACAGTAGACGAAGCATTTGGTAATAGACAGTCATTTATCTTACGCTATTTACAGTAATTGTCAATTTGTATATCTTAATTAAATCTCAAAGAAAGATTTGTTTACTAATATCAATATATATATATATATATATATATATATATATATATATGACGAAACTGGAAATAAAACTGACAGTATGAAAATGTACAAGTATGAAAAAATACGAGGTTTTCAGAGGTTTGGCTTGGCTCTTTATACATATATATTAAATATATAGGATTCGGTTTGGTTGGGTTTTATGGCATATCAACCATTGTAGGGTATTTAATTCCAAATCCTATTTATACATATATATTAAATATGATTTGGTTTGGTTGGGTTTATATGACATATCAACCATTATAGGTTATTTAATGCCAAATCCTCTTTATACATATATATTAAATATATAGGGTTTGGTTGGGTTTGGTCGGGTTTTATGGCATATCAACCATTGTAGGTTATTTAATGCCAAATCCACTTTATACATATATATTAAATATATATGATTTGGTTAGATTGGGTTTTATGGCATATCAACCATTGTAGGTTATTTAATGCCAAATCCACTTTATACATATATATTAAATATATATGATTTGGTTAGATTGGGTTTTATGGCATATCAACCATTGTAGGTTATTTAATGCCAAATCCTCTTTATACATATATATTAAATATATAAGATTTGGTTGGGTTTGGTCGGGTTTTATGGCATATCAACCATTGTAGGTTATTTAATGCCAAATCCACTTTATACATATATATTAAATATATATGATTTGGTTAGATTGGGTTTTATGGCATATCAACCATTGTAGGTTATTTAATGCCAAATCCACTTTATACATATATATTAAATATATATGATTTGGTTAGATTGGGTTTTATGGCATATCAACCATTGTAGGTTACTTAATGCCAAATCCTCTTTATACAAATATATTAAATATATAGGATTCGGTTTGGTTGGGTTTTATGGCATATCAACCATTGTAGGGTATTTAATGCAAAATCCTGTTTATATATATATATATATATATATATATATGATTTATAGACACATTCCGTTGATAACATTCTTTTGCACACTGTTAAATGTTTTCAAGTATTGCCATATAACAGTCACAATTTAACATCAGTCATTTGTTTGAACACTTTTTGTTCTATTTGACCCCTAGATATGACCCTATTAGGTGCTACCATTCCGAGTCAGTGTTAAAGAACCCAATCTGCCCGACTATGAAGGCTTCACCTTTTCCATGGGTATTAGCATTATATAAAATGAAAACACTATATATATATATATATATATATATATATATATTTGAGGGGGTCGTTCTGGTGAGGGGAGTATGATGTTGAAAGACCCGAAACTCCCCAATGACCCAGAAGATTAAAACATCACTGATGACACCTACTGGCACTGGTTTAAGCGCGTGTATTCAAGGTATATATATATATATATATATAAGGGTGTCTCAAAATAGATGCAACCCAATAATATGATAATGATTTATTACTGAGCAAAGCGCAATGGCGGTCATTTGGAACACGTCCGGTTAAAATGCATCCTTTGGACTAGAGACAGCAAATCAATATATTTTTGTAATTGTTATTATATCAACTTATAGGACATGTAATTTTTTTTTTGATTGTCTTATCTCAGTCGTAAATTATTATCATATTCATGGGGTTGCATCTATTTTGAGACAGTTTTAAATGATTTTGTCTCCAAATAAGCCGAGACGCAAAACATTTTTCCTTCCTTGTCCAGAGCATTTTAATCGAGGATTAATATTTGTTATGTTATACTTTTTTCAAATCTGAAACAAAAAAAGAACACAACATTATTATTAGTAAAGTTATTAGCAGTCACATGGGTCCCGTGTATATTGAGACATCCTATATATGTACATATACTGAGTGGGCAGAAATAATAGAGCATTCATGTGGATTCCATGTATATTGGGAAGATAGATAGATAGATAGATAGTGACAAAAAAAAAACCCAAAACCATAAACTTTTTTATTACTTCTACAAAAATAAAGCAAAATAATTCTAATTTTGTACACTCGAACTTCTGGACATGTTGGTGAATACTATGGTCCCAATTTTACATGCACAGAATCTACTTCATATCCTGAAAAAAAGAAAAGGCTCGAATTAAATTTATGAATTTCAGTCAAAAATATATGGGTTCTGTTTGTTTTTTGGCGGGTGGGGGTCACACGATAGATAGATAGATAGATAGATATTGCTTTCCCAGTAGGTAGGGGTTTTTTTTTCTTTTTAAATTGCCAAAATTTGAAATTATGAAAACAGGAAAGATTGATTTAAAGAAGCCCTTGGCCATCCCTGGGATTGTGAAGCTCATTTTTTTATAGTAAAGAGACAGAATTGTGTTATAGATTAACTTAAAAGTAAAATCTGAAAAAGTCACACCCAAATGACTAAAAAACAAATGAATCGTTCAGAAACGCTAAAATATCTAAAATTTTGAAAAATTTATCTGCATTACGTCAAAAAATGGCGATCAATTGACTTAATGTTTTCTTCTGAATCTAAATGATTATAGAGAATATGAGTAGTAAAGAAAATGCTAGGTTTCGATGTCAGAGATGTTTAAATTTGGCTGTTATATGAAGATGAAGATTATCTGAAATTTTCCGAGTCACAGATTCTGAGCACTTAAGTCCAAGTAAAAAGCGGTTAGGGTTAGCCGAAGCCGAACTTTCTATATCTGACATTTCTCAGAAAACATTATATAATTTTGAAACGATTATTTAGACATTAATTTACTTGCTAGAATTGATATAACTCCACACTGATCGACTCATTCAAAATTGTCTATAAATCTCTCAACGCTGCTCCGAAATGTATCAAATAAATTATTACAAATTAACTTGATAATCACGGATTTATTAATCTCAAGTTACATTGCATTTGTCTGTTTTTCTAATCTTTTTTTTTTTTTTGGTGTTGGTGGTGGTGGTGGAGGGGTGATTTATTTTCTAACTGGATATTTCGTTTGTGTTTTACGGCATATCTCTGGGGGAAATTTAATGCCAAAATATGTTTATATATATATATATATATATATATATATATATATATAATTAGTTTGGTTTCTTTTTTGAAAGGCATATCAACCTTTGTAGGTTATTTAATGCCTAAGCTATCTTTCTAGAAAAACACTAGCGGTGCTATTTAACCCATAGCTGGGAAGATAAGGGGGTTCATACCCTTCCCAAGATATGAACTCCTAAGGGTATATATATATATATACATATATATATATATATATATACATATATATATATATGTGTGTGTGTGTGTGTGTGTGTGTGTGTGTGTGTGTGTGTGTGTGTGTGTGAAGGCAGCAGAAAAACATAATCTAAATAGGTGAATATATTATAATGTAAAGTCGACGTTAACGTTTCAGTTTCAGTAACCATCGTCAGGACTTGGATATCAGAATAGTTCACATAATGACAGGTGCTTGTTGAGATGACAGGAGCAAATGAGAAATATACAACGAAAAGATACACAAACATGCACATAGCGTCCGTAATTCAAAAGTCATAACAACGTGTCCGGCACGTGGAAACATATAAACGAGACAAAACCTCCCGTTTATTAAGAAATACGTTAATTAATCCATATTTACTTTCATATATATATATATATAATGGTGATACATGTATATATATAATGTTACAAACCATTCGATTATATATATATATATATATATATATATATATATATATATATATATATATTTGTGTGTGTGTGTGTGTGTGTGTGTGTGTGTACATTTAATATGTAAGTGAATCATTTGAAAGTAACATTATTTTTGAACGAGCCAGCACCCATTTGTTTGCACATATTTACGAGGTGCATGCGATAAGTTTCCAGACTTTTTTTCGTATGGCCACTTTTATTGATAGTACACACATGAAACTCTAGTCCCCTTCGAAGTAATCTCCTCCGGCTGCAATGCACTTGTACCATTCCAACAACTTCTGGAAGGCCCCAATGGAAGTCCTCTTGTGTGAGCGTGTCAATAACCTTCGTCACAGCCTCTTTCATATCCTCAATTGTCTCATAACGACAGCCTCTGAGTTCAGGGAATAAGCAAAAGTCACAGGGAACAAGGTCTGGACTATAGGGAGGCTGAGGAACTGTCTTGATTCCCATCTGGGTCAAATAGTCTGTGACAAGGATAGAGTTGTGGACTAGTGCATTGTCCTGCTGGAAATGCCACTGACCCGATTTGAAGAGTGCTGGCCTCTTCCGTAGGAATCTCTTCCTGAACTCCCTTAAAACCTCAACATAGTATTCCTTGTTGGCTGTGTGTCCAGTGGGAACCCAGTGCTTGTAGATCATGCCAGTGTTGTCAAAAAAGGGATCATCAAAACTTTGTGGGTGGATTTGCTCTGTCTGGGTTTCTTTGGTCAACGAGAGCCCGCATGCTTCCACTGGGAACTTTGTCTGTTGGTCTCTGGGTCATAGCAGTAGATCCAACTTTCATCACAGGTCACCAGAGCATCAAGTACTGCTGGATCTGAATTGATCAGCTCGACCATCTCCCTGCTGTCATGACAACGTCTTTCTTTCTGATTTTCTCTGAGCACCCTTGGGACAAACTTCGCGCAAATCTTCCGCGTCTTCAGTTCCTCGCGAATAATTGTGTAAACAGTTCCCACACTGACATCAAATTGTGCACTTATTGTCTCTATAGACACGCGACGGTCCTTATCCATGAAATTCTTTATTTGGCCAATCAACTCTGGTGTTCTGACCTCCTTACTCCTCCCACACTTCTCATCATCCCTCACAGACTTCCTGCCTTCCTTGAATCTCTTATGCCACTCAAAAACTCATGCTCGATTCATGCAAGATGCTCCAAAAGCAGTCTGAAGCATTCCATACGTTTCTGTGGTATTTTTTCCAAGTTTAAAACAGAATTTTATTGCATATCGTTCTTCTAAAGTTACCTCACGTCCAGATTGCATTTTTGAAATTCACCAGCTGTGACAATTAGGCTTTAGTAGGGTGTATTCCAGTTGCTGTTGTAGCTGTTCATCTGAACCTGAAATCATAAAAATTGGTCAGTCATCTCATAAGATGTATAGCAATAATTTACTGAATTTTTAAGAGTCTATAACAATTTTAAATGCCTGTATAAAAAAGTCTGGAAAATTATTGAAGGCCCCTCGTAGTTAAATAGTTTCCAGTATTATCAATTCTTCAACTTAATATTAGATATGTTCGCACGCAGTAAATTTCTTTCAAGTATAGTAAATGATTAAATTGTTCAATTTTACCCATAGATGGAACCCTAACAGGTACTACTACTTTAGGTCAAAGTGGACCTGGGAATAGTAGTAATAAAAGGGTACTCCACATTTCCCAATGCTCCAGGAGTGGAGCTTCACCATCCAAAGACACTTGTTAGAAACGGGGTTTTACCTGTCTGCAGAGATGCGGATCTACTAGAATTAATTAGATTATTCAAACACTAACGATAAACTGTATAGTTATATATATATATGGGAAGAAAAACAACTGTATGGATATTTCAAGCGACAAACTGACAAAATCTTACAAGAAAACTTGGACAAGGCTAAGAAAAAGAAACCTTTTGAGAGGAACAGAATCTCTCCAAATAGCAGCACAAAACAAATCATATCAAAGCGAGAATAGATAATGGTTTGGTTTGGTTTGGTTTGTTTGGTTTTATGGCATATCAACCTTTGTAGGTTATTTAACGCCAAATCCATTTTTATGTAAATAATCTGTTCTATTGAAAACAGTTCAGTTTAGCATAAGTACACAGTTTAGTTGTCAAAACCTTTTCCATTTCAAACTATTCAAGCAGTTATATGTAACAATTCAGTTAAGTGTAAACACTGTTTTAATGTCGAAAAACTGTTCTATTTCAAATAATTCAGTTAAGCATAAGCACGCAGTTTAAATGTAAGTACGCTTTAATTGTCAAGAAAGTTTCTATTTCAAGCTATTCAGTTTACTCAATTCAGTTTAGCATAAGTATGCTGTTCTATTTAACCCATAGATAGGGCCCTATTAGGTGCTACCACTCCGGGCCAGAGTGGATCTGGGAGCGATGGCAATGAAGGAGTACTCCGCATTCCCCAGAGCTCCAGCACTGCTGGAACCTCACCATCAGATTGTTTAGTGTCATATCAGGACACTCGTTGGGGGGGGGGTCTTACCCCTCTGCAGAGAAGCAGTCGGTGTATTCTACAGCCCCAGCCGACTGGGCATGAGAATAGATAAGACGCAACAAAATAGCAAATGTGGATTATGTGGTGATAGAGACGAAATGATCAATTATATTATAAGGGAATGAAGTCAATTAGCACTGAAAGAATCTAAGAATAGACACGAATGGGTGGACAAGGTGATCCACTGAGTTTTGCCTATAGTTCAGCACATCTCTTCACGCCGACTTCTGTCCGAAAACTAAAGATCCCCTTCCAAACTCCCTCAGACGAAAAGGCACTATTTTTCGGCGCTAAAGGCTCGGCTAATCATTTGGCTCTTCTTTCTCTATGTCATCCGGTCATGCCACCACAATGACCTACACTCCCTTCTCTATCCAACCGAGCACAGGTCACGGAGTGCTGGCAGCGTTTGAGCTATATTCTGACTGCTTTAGCGGTCAGTCCCTGGGGCTTGTTAGTTCAAACACAGAGGGTAGGGGAATTTATCTTCCCTTTTCCTCTCTCGGAGGCATGCCACGTCACAGTAGTAGTAATGATGTCATTAATTATGCTACTTTGATTATTATGATATATCAATTATTATAAATTATCAATTATATACCAAGAAAAGGCATAGGAAGACCCGAATTTAGAAAGACTCAAGAAAAGATGGACCATTTCATGGACATAAATTATAAGACTTTTGCCAATACTGAAAAAGAATTGAATTCTAAAAGAATTGGAAACCATTAAAATCTACTACAAAAATATAGGAATGGAACTTAGTCCTGAAAATGCGCGATACTTATGAAAAAAAAAAAAAAAAAGGAAAAAGAGAAACATACAAAGAAGCAGAACTATCCAATGATTTTACCGCACAGAATACAAATAAAAGGCGGGAAAAAAATCGGTAAGTTGTTTGAAATAGAAATGTTTTTGACAATTAAATTGTATTTATGCTAAATGGAATTGTTTGAAATATTTTATATATTTTCGGTTATTCGAATACCCTAAAGCGATTTTTCAACTTAAAAGAAAATCTCTAACAATAAAAGATAATTACCAAGAAATCACAGTGCTAGGAAATAAAAAAAACTAATCATATAAAGATTAAATTTTCAACCCTCAAAAGAAAAATTATTTCTCGAAAATAATTCACATTTAATTTAACATTGCTAACTAGTTTTATAGTTAGTTCTCCAAGCTGCAAATGTAATATTATTTCATTAAGTCTTTACTTAGTCAGGATTAAGTCTTAACAAAAGCAAAGGTTTAAGAGAGGAAGTTATATATATATATATAGTGACACGCATAACTATAGGATACATGTTATTTTCTGTTATAACTAGTTTATGTTCGCCATTTTGCCTGATATTTGGTAAGTAATATTTCCTATAACATGTATCCAATACTTATACGTGTCTCTGTGTGTATATATATATATATATATATATATATATATATATATATATATATATACAAAGAAAGAGCATACGACCGCTCAATCATTAAATAAGCATCCACGGCTTTCTTTCACAATAAATTAATCACTTTGGAATATTTTATTTTTCAATTTTTCTGCATACTATCAGATTCTTTTCCTTTACACTTCCATATATATAAAGAGGACTTGGTATTGAATAACCCACAAAGGTTGATATTCCATAATTAAATCAAATAATGACCTAATCTAACCATAAAATGTTATAACAATCCTTGTTGATATAAACTGGTGTCGCATATGTCTGCTAAGCGAGTAACGTTCCTTAAAGGTTGTATAAATTCTATTGTTGCTATCTTTTGTCTAAAATTTTGATTCGTGCTGCAGATACTTTTACAATCAAAATTTGAATGCCATGTTGATTCATTCGTTATTCATGTTTACATACATTTTTGAGGGTTATATTTCATTGCAAATTTGCACACTTCCAGTGGTTAAAATGTTAATGAATATTGTCTTTCAAAGGACTAATCTTTTTTTTTCAAGTTTATATAACAATGAAGACCATCGAAAACCTCACAAACAGATAGATAGATAGATAGATTGGTTGGTTGTTTTGTTTCATGGCGTTTCAACCCTTTTCAGGTCATTTAACGCCGAGTGAGGTTATTTAGATAAAAGTTTCAAACAATTTAGTTTAGTATTAGTATAGTTTTTTTGTTTACACACAGTTAAATTTCAAAACAGATCTATTTCAAACAATTCAGTGTAGCTTGAATATAGAGTTTAAATGTCAAAAACAGTCCTAATTCAAATAATTTCGTTTAACATAGGGATAGCCTTTTGCTTATATACAGTTAAATGTCAAAAATAGTTCTATTTTAAGCAATTCAGTTTAGCAAAAGCACACAATTTCTTCTATTTGACTCATAGATTGGACCCTATCTGGTGCAACCAGAGTGGTCCTGGAAGCTATGGCAATGAAGAGGTACTCTGCATTCCCAAAAGCTCTGGTATTACTGGAGCCTCACCATCAGATTGTTTAGTGTCATATCTATGACGCTCGTTGAGGGAGTCTTAATCCTCTGAAAAGATGATAACTGGGCCAGATAGATAGATACATATATATATATACTTTACCAACCGATTAAGTCATAGGCCCACTTTTATGCCCATTATAATTACAAATATACCGGACATTGGCCTAGGGGTTAGAGTGTTCGCCAATGGCCCGGGAGACCTGAGTTCAATCCCAGGTCGAGTCATACCAAAGACTCAAAAAATGGTACTTGATGCCTCCTTGCTTAACACTCAGCATTATAAGGTACGGATCAAGGGTAAAGTAGAGCAATCCAGGGAAGGAGTAGCGCCCTCCCCTACACATTGGTGTAGTAGCTATCGAAAAGGGAGCCTTCGGGTTACCCTCGACTATGGTCGCCAACTTTACTTACTATAATTACAAAGGTTTACGTATTAAGAACAGCAGCGTAAGAATAGACGAAACATTTCTTGTTAAAGAAAATGATCTCGGCGTGAGAGATTTTGGGGAGAGATGGTGTGGGACTATCTGTCAGCAGCTCATAAGTTTTCATAAGTATGATCTCAACCCCACGGTGTTCAGTATTTTTCAGCAGATTTGGATGTCTTGAGTATGATATTTAATTGTCTTTGATGGTGAGGCTCCAGTATCGGGAATGAAGAGTTCCCCTTCATTACCCTTAGTCTCTGGTCTATTCTGATACTTGATGAGGTCCTATGGGTTAAATAGAACTGTTCAAAACCATTTAGTTTGTGGACAAACAATAAGTAGCAATACTTAAATTCATTTAGCTGTTAGGTTAGGCTAGGTTTCTTTGTTTAATGGCATGTCAACCTTTGTAGGGTATTAAATTGCAAAGTCAGTCTCCTAGAAGAACTGTAGTGGTACTATTTAACCCATAGCTGGGAGGATAAGGGGGTTCATACCCTTCCCTAGTGGTATTTGTCTGAAAGTGAACGTAATAGCGTGACTGGAGTTCGAACTCACTAAGATTCCGCAGTCCATCGCTTTAACCATTACACCACTAGGACACCCACTAGCTGTGGGCAAGCAATAAATAGCAATATTTGAAAACCATTTGTGTGTAAACAAATGATTAATATTAAATACAATTAGTTGTGTTAGATATCAATACTTGTAACCATTTAAATGTATCTAAATGGAACTAGTTGAGTTAGATAGCAATATTTGAAACAATCTAACTGCGCAAATTAAACTCTCATTATAAGATAACAATTCGTGAAACCATTTGTGCGCAGATAAAGCTTTTAATATTAGATACCAATATTGAAATCATTTAACTGTGTGCAAACAAATGAACTCTGGCTCGTTTAAAAATAATGTTACCTTCAAACTATTCTCTTACAAATCATATATATACATATATATGCGTATGTATGTGTGTGGGAACAGAATTTCGCATTAAATAACTTGCAAGGGTTGATATGCCATTAGGAGGTGCCCGTGGTGTAAAAAGAGGTGCTCGTGGTGTAATTGTCATAGTAGTAGGAAATGGACACGGTGACACGAGTTCAAATCCAGAACGAGACTGATTGCATTTCACATACCTTGAGAAAGGTATGAATCCACATTTAACATACCTTGGGAAAGGTATGAATCCAATTATTCTCCCTCCAGCTATGGGTAAATAGTAGGGTAGACTAGGTTCTTCAGCCTTGGTGAGGCAACTAGTCTAGGAGAAGGAAAACTCTGAATTCAAACCTGTTAAACTTCGCTTAAAAATTGACCTTGTGTCATATCCTGCCCGAGCAGAGGGGTTGGGTAATTATGTATATGCCATAAAACTCAGCCAAATGATAAAGACAGGTTTGAATCGAAGTGTATGCCCCCGAAAGAGACCCACAAGAGAATATAAAAGCGAAACCCAAGGCTTCTTAACTGGGGATTTTCCATAACTAAGGAAAACCGACTTGACGTGATGTAGGTCCTTGCGGCACTTCCTCTGTTCTGGTCTGATCTCTTCTTTTCCTCAAAATTCCGCTTGTACAGGGTGCGGAAGCAAAATATAGAATGAATTTTAAAACGTTTTTTTTGGGGGGGGGGTCTTATTAGTCCATTTAAAAAAATGCGATAAATCTAAATTTTCATGATGAGCTCTAATATTCAAGCACATTTTCATTAAAATTCAGCCCAATATGAGAGAGCAAAAAAAAAAAAAAAATAAAATAAAACCGACAAAGAATCTATGATTTGTTTAACGCCAAAACCGAGCCAAAAAAATTCTGAAATAATTGGAGTTTCCTAATGGCTTCCATCAAGCCCAGACTATAACCCCCTTGATTACGCTATATAGGGTGTTTTAGAAAACAAATCAAATGCAAATTCCTATCCAAATATCGGTTCGCTCAAGACTGGTATTGAAGAGGAAGAGATTAAAATGTCTGAAGAATTTATTTTGAAGGCATGCGAATTGTTTCGAACGCATGTTAATACAATAATTAAAAAAAGAGCAGCAATATTGAGTAAATTTACTGTTTTGTATTTTATTTTGTTGGGTTTTTTTTTAAATTAAAATTAATCTTGTTTTATCATCTAGTCTGTTTGGTTTCGTTGTTTAATGGCATATTAATCTTTGCAGGTTATTTAATGCCAAAGCCATTCTCCAAGAAGAATAGTACTGGTACTATTTAACCCATAGCTGGGAGGATAAGGGGGTTCATACCTTTCCCAAGGGTATTGGCCCGAAAGTGAACGTAATAGCGCGACTGGAGTACGAACTGGCGCACTACGATTCCGCAGTCCATCGCTTTAACCATTACACCATTATTAGATGATTATTTTTACCTGTGATTTTGCAAATTTGTAGACCCCTGTTCCCTTAAGTACGAAAGCATTATTGCTATAACAAAAAGAGTGAGACCCCCTGGGAGATGCCCGTGTGGATTTTTATGGTCCAGTTTATGGCTGGGATTTTTGACGATTCGTTTGTATTCATCAGCTGGTAGTCTTTCACAGGAGTCTGAGTGACAGCAAGTCTCCTCAGGTCTCCTGGGCTCTTCTCAGTATTCAAGAGGATCTCGGCAATGCTATGGTCTGTATGGTCCCTATTCTTCCTCTGATTTCCAGTACCAACAGTCTCTTTTCCGAACCCCTGAGGACAATTCTTAGCACACCAACTATTACTAGTATCACCGTCTCGTTTATGTTCCTAAGATTTTTCAGCTCTCTAGCAAAATCTTTCATTTTTATTCTCTCGTCTGCAGGAACAACAAAATCATTATTATTATTATTGTTATTTACTCCTTTAGAGTTTTTCACATCAGCACCAGCTGAGGGTTTTTCACTTGAGTTTGAGTGACAGCAGGTCTCCTCAAGTCTCCAGGACTCTTCTCAGTATTTTGGCCGTCTCAATAATGCTGTCGTTTGGATGGTCTCCACTCGTTTGCCAACTTCCAAATCCTCCAGGCTTTTTAATAATCCCTTAGTTACTGTGCCAAAAGCACCAATCACAATTGGTACAATCGTCACTTTCATGTTCCATAGTTTTTTCAATTCTCTAGCAAGGTCGAGGTACTTATCCTTCTTTTCACGTTCTTTCAGTTTTATTCTGTGGTCAGCCGGGACAGCAAAGGCGACAATTTTGCAAATTTTCTTTTTTTTTTTTTTTCCTTTTTTTTTTTTTTTTTTTTGTTGATTATTATAAGGTCTGGTCGTCTGACCGAGATTAGGTTATCCGTTTAGGAGTTTATGTGTGTTATTTTCTAGGACAGGTGCTGGGTTGTGCATATACCATTTGTTGGTACGGTCAAATGTAAATTTATTATTATTCACTCATTAGAGCTTTTCACATCAGCGTTAGCCGATGGTTTTTCACTGGAGTCTGAGTGACAGCGAGTCTCCTCAAGTCTCCAGGACTCTTCTTAGTATTCTGGCCGTTCTCAATAATACTGTCGTTTGGATGGTCTCCATTTGTCCGCCAACTTCCAGTCCTCCAGTCCCTTTAGTAATCATTATTTTTACTGGAGAGTTTTTCACGCAAATTTTAGCTGATGGTTTTTCACTGGAGTTTGAGAGACAGCAAGTCTCCTCGAGTCTCCAGGACTCCTCTCAGCATTCTGATCGATCTTAATAATGCTGTAGTCTCGATTGTTTTCCCCTGTCCTTTAATTTCTAAGTCTTCCAGTCTTTTAATCCTATATTTGGGGATTTTTCCGATCACGCCAATTAATTATTATTATTATTCACTCATTAGAGCTTTCAACATCAGCGTTAGCCGATGGTTTTTCACTGGAGTCTGAGTGACAGCAAGTCTCCTCAAGTATCCAGGACTCTTCTCAGTATACTGTCATTTGGATGGTCTCCACCCCTCCGCCAACTTCCAGTCCTCCAGTCCCTTTAGTAATCCTTTAGTTACTGTTCCAAATACACCAATTACAATTGGTATAATTGTCACCTGCATGTTCCATAGTTTTTTCAATTCCCTAGCAATGTCGAGGTACTCATCCTTCTTTTCACATTCTTTCAGTTTTATTCTATGGTCCGTCGGGACTGCAAAGTCGACTATTTTGCAAGTTCTCTTTTTTTGTTGATTATTATTAAGTCTGGTCTTCTGGCCGAGATTAGGTGATCCGCGTGTAAGTCGAAGTCCCATAGGAGTTTATGTGTGTCATTTTCTAGGACAGGTGCTGGGTTGTGCATATACCATTTGTTTGTATGGTCAAATTTAAATTTCTTGCACAATTCCCAGTGGATCACCTTGCCTACCCAATCGTGTTAAGTCTTATATTCCTACTGCGCTAATTTGCTACATTCGCTTATTATGTGATTGATGGTTTCATCTCTGTCACCACATATTATTATTTAACTCTTTTGATAGTTTTTCACTCCAAAGTTAGCTGATAGTTTCTCACTGGAGTTTGGGTGACAACAAATTTCCACAAGTCTCCACGACTCTTCTCAATATTCTGGCTGATCTTGCTAATGCTTTAGTCTAGATGATCTCCACTTCTCTTATTTCCGAGACTTCCAGTCCCAGTAGCAATCCTTTGGGTATTGTTCCAAGTGCACCAATTACAATTGATATCACCGTCACCTACTGGTTTCATAGTTTGTTTTTTTTTTTTTTCGTTCTCTAGCAAGGTCGAGATACTTACCCTTCTTTTCACTTTCTTTTAATTTTACTCTGTGGTCTACCCGGACTTTAAACTCCACTATTCGGCAGGTTCTCTTTGGCTTTTTGGGTTTTTTTTTTGTGGGCGTATTGTTGTTGTTGTTGTTGTTTTATTGACTCTCTCTAGGTCTGGTCGGCTGGTCGAGATTCGGCGATGCGTTTGTATTTCAATGTCCCAGAACAGCTTGTCCGTCTCATTCTCCAAAGGGATTAAGGGTTGATCATATATTATTAGGTAGTATAAACAAATTTAAACTTTGACTGATCGTTTCGTCTCTATCACCATATAACCTACATTTGCAATTTTGTAGGCTTTATCATTATTATTATTATTATTATTATTATTATTATTATTTACTCATTAGAGTTTTTCACATCAGGATTAGCTGATGGTCTTTCGCTGGAGATTGAGTGACAGCAAGTCTCCTCAAGTCTCCAGGACTCTTCTCAGTATTCTGGCCGTCTTCAATAATGCTGTCGCTTGGATGGTGTCCACTCGTCCGCCAACTTCCAAATTCTCCAGGCCCTTTAATAATCCTTTAGACACCGTGCCAAAAGCACCAATCGCAATTGGTATTATTGTCATCTTCATGTTCCATAGTTTTTTCAATTCCCTAACAAGGTCGAGGTACTTATCTCTCTTTTCACATTCTTTCAGTTTTATTCTGTGGTCAGCCGGAACAGCAAAGTCGACAATTTTGCAGATTTTCTTCTTCTTCTTCTTCTTCTTCTTCTTCTTCTTCTTCTTCTTCTTCTTCTTCTTCTTCTTGAGAAATAAAAAAAGGTGTGATTAAAAAAAAGGATTGTAATGGAACAGAAATATAAATACGTATGTTTATAATCAAACATTTACTAATAAATCAAATTTTGGTATCAAATAACCCATAAGGAGTTGATACGTCGAATTAAGGAAGGAGACTATGTTGAAAAGCAGTTGTTCGAGTTTGAAATAAACTTCTTTTTTGAAATATTAAGCTTCAGATTTCTTGAATAGGAGTCGATAAATTGATAGTTATTAACTGAAATATTAGGATTTTTACTGAATAATATTCTACCAAGGTGAGTGATATTTATCATGGAATAAAGAAGACTATGTTAAAAAATAGATTCTTGTAGTGCTTATTGTTTTTCTTTTGTTTTTGCTTTTTGTTGTTCTTTTTATTTATTTATTGTCAAGTTACTGACACATTGGTGTTCTTTGGTACGTATCTTTACGTCAGTATTTGACCCCAGATTTTTAAAAAAGAATTAGAAAAAAAAACCCTGATATTTTGCATACTCGCACATTCAAGATCCACTATCTATGAGTATTATCCAAGGAGACTAGGCTTTCTAACCTTGGTAGGGCAACCAACCTAAGAGAAATAAATACTCTGAATTTAAAATCAGCTGTATAAGTCAAGCCAATAATAGTACCTTGTTACTAGTACCATGAAATTGAGTTCAGCCTGTTAGGCGTTTGCTGGAGAGGAGATGGGCAATGCCAACTAACTCTCCCTAGGAGATACTATGAAAGGAAAATACCCAGCATGGTATTCTGACGACTTAAACAAGTTTATGGAATATGAAGATGAGGACGTGGATATTCCACATAGGATATCGCCGCAACACAATCTTACTAAACATCGTCCCACTTTCGTGTACCAATTTAAACATGATAAATATCGATACTGAATTTAATCCTCTCTATGCGCTCCTAAAAGTACAACCTTGAGCCAGAGTTAACGCAGTATGAATAAATTAATAGCAGCATCTCTCTTTTTCTCTCCCTCACTCTCTCTCTCTCTCTCTCTCTCTCTCTCTCTCTCTCTCTCTCTCTCTCTACGCGTGGGAGATGCAGCAAGACACCATTATCTCGGTGTTCATATCAGCGTCTCCTTTTTATTTCTATGTGTTTCTAATCCAACAGCGTTTGTTTTGTCGGCAGTCGAGATAATAATCAGGGAAAGCCACACTTCTGCGTGAGTCGGTGTGGGCGGCTGACAGGGGAAGTCCCCGTTCTGAGCATGCGTGACGTCACGGCGCCAATATCAGTCGGCAGAGGGCGGTGTAGTCAGTGGAAAAGAGGATTGTCAACCAGATACCAGAGTGACATTCATCTGTTGCTCTGTGAACTGAACTTCATTCTTCAGCGAAGGCAGCTTGTCTCTTTGAGAACGAGGAGAAACGGAGAGACACTTGTAAGGTTTGAGAGAAAGGAGAGTAACGTAGAACTGGATGCAGAGAGTAAGGAGTGACGTGAACAACTAGACAGTAACTTGAAGAGATTAAAAAAAAAAAAAAGAATAGAAAAAATGAAAATAAAAGTAAAAAGAAATAAATTACTGGTTTCCCCGCGATCTGAAAATAGAGCGCTCCTATTTAACCGTAAGTCGAAATGGTTAAAATCGAATTAGCAGTCACCATTACTTTAAATAGGAAATTTTCAGCTTTCCTAAATAAAATAAAAAAACGGAAAAAAAAAAACGCGTAAATGAGATATTTGCTGCAACTGAAAAGGTTGTAATCATTGTCGAAGAACATTCCTTTAATGCTAAAAGAACACGTAGTTTGGTGGCATATCAACCGTTGTAGGTTATTTAAGGTTTGGTTTGGTTTCTTTATTTAATGGCATATCAACCGTTGTAGGTTATTTAATGCCAAAGCCATTCTCCTTGAAGAACAGTAAGGGTACTATTTAACCCATAGCTGGGAGGATAAGGGGGTTCATACCTTTCCTAGGGGTATTTGCCCGAAAGTAAACGTAATAGTTGCGATTGGAGTACGAACACGCTTACTACGATTCCACAGTCGATCGCTTTAACCATTACACCACGAGGACACCCCTGTAGGTTAGTTTAATGCTAAAACCTCTTTATGCATATATGATATATATAATTTGTGAATTATGGATAAAATTTTAAATGGACCTGAGCTTATTTTTTGTAAACATTTAAATAGTTTCAAGTATTTCTATCAAACACAAATAATGCAATTTATTTTTAATAATTTTTGTGTACCAATAGAATGGTAACTAATAAGTGATTAGTTTATCGGTAATTTTATTTTTAAACCAGGACTAATCTATTTGCAAGCTAGCATTGTTATAGTTTCTACACAGCTAAATGGTTTCAATTATTGCTATCTAACACTAATAGTGCCCAGTCGGCTGGGCTGGGTTGGGCTGGGGTTGTAGAATACACCATCTGCACCTCTACAGAGGGGTAAGACCCCCCCACCCCGCCAACGAGTGCCCTGGATATGACTCTTAACAATTTGATGGTGAGGATCCAGTAATGCTGGAGCTTTGGGGAATGCGGAACACCTCTTCATTGCCATCACTCCCAGGTCCACTCTGGCCCGGAATGGTAGCACCTAATAGGGCCCTATCTATGGGTTAGAACTAAACTGCATACTTATGCTAAACTGAATTTTTTGAATAAGATCTGTTTGACTAAACTGAATAACTTGAAATAGAAATGTTTTTGATAATTAAACTATGTACTTATATTTAAACTGCATACTTATACTAAATTGAATTGTTTGAAATGGAACTGTTTTTGACATTGAAACTGTACTTACGCTAAATTGAATTGTTTAAGATAGAAATGTTTTGACATTTAACCGTGTGTAAAGTAAATCTATACTTGTAATGAACTGAATTAGCTGAATTAGAACTGTTTGACTAAACTGAATAGCTTGAAATAGAAATGTTTTTGACCATCAAACTGTGTACTCATGCTAAAGGAAATTGTTTGAAATAGAACTGATTATTTGTTTTAAAACGGATTTTGCATTAAATAACCTACATAAAACCCAAACAACCAACTAACACAAATAATCATTTTCAATATCAATAATTTGTTTTCTGACAGTGAAGTGGTAACAAGTATTGCTATTTGACACTAATTATTCTGTTCAACATTACTATTACGTATCACTAACAATACTATTAAACAATCAGTTGTTTACAGACAGTTAAATGATCAAACAGTTCTATCTCAAAAAAATTAATTTACCATAAGTCATTTGTTAGCACAGTTTTAATAGCAAACAGTTCTATTTGAGCCATAGATAGGTGCTATCTCTCTGGGCCAGAGTGGAAATGAGAGCAATAGCAATGAAGGGGTACTCCGCATTCCCCAACACTCTAAGACAGGAGCTTCACCATCACATTGTTTAGTGTAATATCTACTCGTTGGCGAGTAGTCTTAGCCCTCTGTAGAAATGCAGTCGTATTCTATGGCACCAGCTGACTGGGCTCAGAACACAGAGGTTTAAAGTGGGTTGGTATGATATTTCGAATGTTGACAAAAAATACGAGAGTCGAAGCAGACAAGCATATTAAAGTACTTCAGACCTTTCACATGTCTCACCTCAAAGTACGGCTCTGTTGACGGTATGAAGAATAGACCGACTGTATCCCCTACACAGACCCTTAAACACTAAAAAAGAAATGTCCTGTATGACTGTAAACTATCCGGTGGTGAGGGCCTAGTTTCGTAGTTCTGGGTTTGCGTGAAGTACTCCTTCGTTGCCATTACTCCTATCTCTGCTCTGACCTCGGGGGTTTCATATTTATTTGGTTCCTATGTATGGATCTGTTAGAATATGATTCCTATTAGATAGGAATGTTTAAAATCATATAACTCCGCGCAAATTATTTGTATTTGCTAGGAATACTTGAAACTACATGGTTGTTTTTAATTTGGTTTAGTTTTATGGCATATCTATCATTGTGGGTTATTTAACGTCAAATCTTTTTAATACATATATTGAATATATGATTAATATTTTAAAATGAGACTGAGCTCATTTTTTTACGCAATTAAAGGGTTTCGCTTATTTCTATTTAATACGAGTTCACAGTTAAATATAAAAACAGTTCTATCTCAAACAATTCAGTTGAGCCTAAGTACACACTTTCTTGTTTACACAAAGTTTCTCCTTTATTTAAATACATTGTTTTGGTTACACACAGTTAAATGATCAAACAGTTTTATTTCAAATAATTGAGTTTAGCATATCAAAGTTAAATGGTTCCAAGTATTGCTATGTATCACTAACAATTCAATAAATCATCAGTCATTTGCTTACACACTTAAATGTAAAAACAGTTCTATTTCAAACAATTCAGTTTAGCACAAGTACACATTTTTTGTTTATTGAGACAAATGTAAAAAAAGTTCTATCCCAAACAACTCAGTTGAGCATGAGTACACTTTAAATGTCAAACAGTTCTATTTGACCAACAGATAGGACCCTATCGGGTGCTACTGTTCCATGCTAGAGTGGACCTGGGAGTAGTAGCAATGAAGGGGTACTCAGTGTTCCCCAAAGCTCCAGCATTCCTGGATCCTCACCATCAGATTGTTTAGTGTCATAACCAAGGCACTCGTTTGGGGTGTCTTACCCCTCAACAGAGGTGCAGTCGGTGTATTCAACAGCCCCAGTCAACTGGGCTATATGTGATTGTATATTGATTATTAGTATTAGATTGGAATACTTAAACACTATAACTATGTGCAAACAAATCATTATTATTTTAAATAGGAATAGTTGCTTTAAACCATAAAACTGTGTGTGAATTATAAGTAACCTCTCCCCCATTTGCAGGATTTGACATAAGGTCAGTTTTATTGAAAAGAGTACTGTTGGATTAAATTCAGAGTTTTCCTTCTCTTGGACTGGTTGCCTAAAGAACCCAGTCTGCTCAACTACTTACTCGTAGCTGGTGGGAGAAGAGATGGATATAAGCCTTTCCCGAGGGCATTTGCACAAAGAATTAAGATTATTTGTATTAGATAAGAATACTTGAAACCATATAAATGTGTATAAATTATTAGTATTACATAAGAATACTTGAAACCATAGAATTGTGTATAAATTATTTGTATTAGATAAGAATACTTGAAACTATTGTATGCAAGTTATTTCTATCAACTTTCAGCATTAGATAAGGGAGGGATATGTCGTTAAAGACATAAATCAAACCAAATCAAACATCAAAAAGGCAAGCATGAAAGGTTATTTTGAGGGTCTGGGAACGCTCAAAAATATTTATCATTCGAATTAACGATAATGGCTTCTTTGTTTCATGCCAAATCAAATAGCGGTTGTACTAATTTTGGTTAGGGTTTTTGGTTTTATGGCATATCAACTCTTGTGGGTTAGTTAATACCAAAATATACATATATATACATATATGATTTGGTAATGAATAGCTTGTTAGTTACTTAATTTCAAATGTGTTAGAGGTTATTTGTTTGCACACAGTTAAATGGTTTCAAGTATTGCTATCTATCACTAATAATTCAATTTAACGTTAACTATTTGTTTGCACACAGTTAAATGGTTTCAAGTATAGTAAATGATTGAATAGTTCTTTTTTACCCATAGATGGGGCCTTATCAGGTACTAACTCTCTGGGTCAGAGTGAAGCTAGGGGTAATGACCATGAAGAGGTACTCCACGTTCACCAAAGGTCAAGGACTGGAATCTGACCATCAGATGCAGTATAGTGTTATACCCAGGACACTCGTTGAGTGAAGGGGTTTTACTCCCTCAGCAGAAGTGCAGTCGGTGTATTCTACAGCCCCAGCTGACAGAGTGAGTACTAATTAAGCTTTCTTTTTGTTTTTTGTTTTGAAGGAAATAGCGTAAATTAGATTATCTGTAGGTATTTTGACTAATTGATATAGAAGCAGGATGTTACGAGCCGACAAGGGAACTGTAAGTAAATACAGATGTATAAGAAGCACAGCAAACCATTACAACCGATGTGACTTCAATCCTCTTTGGATGCTTACACCGGAGACATTGTATCAAAGATCTCCTTACAAAATTCTAAATTTCCTTTGCTATGAAGCAGAGCTTAACATGCTAGTCTAATAATTATTACATAAGTCGATACAGTCCGTACTAAATCCCTCCTTTGCCCAGTCGGCTGGGGCAGTAGAATACACCGACTGCACTTCTGCTGAGGGGGTAAAACCCCTTCACTCAACGAGTGTCCAAGGTATGACACTATACTGCATCTAATGGTGAGACTCCAGTCCTTGATATTTGGTGAACGTGAAGTACCCCTCAACGAGTGTCCTGGATATGACACTAAACAATCTGATGGTGAGGTTCCAGCAATGCTGGAGCTTTGGGGAATCCAGAGCACCCCTTCATTGCCATCGCTCCCAAGTCCACTCTGGCTCAGCGTGGTAGCACCTGATAAGGGCCCTATCTAAATGGAACTAACAGCATACTTATGCTAAACTGAATTATTTGATTAAACTGAATAGCTTGAAATAGAAATGTTTTTGACAATTAAACCGTACTTACATTTAAACTGCGTGCTTATGCTAAACTGAATTATTTGAAATAGAACTGTTTTTTGACATTGAAACTGTATTTACATTAAACTGAATTGTTTAACTTAGAATTGTTTTGACATTTAACTGTGTGTAAACAAAATCTGTACTTATATTAAGCTGAATTAGAACTGCTTGACTAAACTGAATTGCTAGAAATAGAAATGTTTTTCACAATTAAACTGTACTTACATTTAAACTGCGTGCTTATCCTAAATTGAACTGTTTTTGACATTGAAACTGTACTTACACTAAACGGAATTGTTATATATAACTGCTTGAATAAACTGAATAGTTTGAAATAGAAATGTTTTTGACAATTAAACTGTACTCGTGCTAAACTGAATTGTTTGAAATAGAACTGATTATTTACATAAAAGTGGATTTGGCGTTAAATAACCTACAAAGGTTGATATGCCATAAAACCCACCCAAACTAAACCCCTCATAGGTCTGACCTTGTTATCGTCTAGTAAATATCAAAGATGTCTTTCGAAGAAACCAAATTTTAAAAGCGATTCTTACAGTGTTACAATCTGTCTCACACTTAATGCCTTGTGTCAAGCTAAAATATCAAGTAGGAATGTATCAAAGCTGTCTAACTCTGAAATAGGTTTTATCAAGCTTATGGAACAAACCATTGTTACATTATTGGATTCAATCTTCACTGTGTGCCCCACACATGAAACTTTGTGTTAGACGTAGCTCGACTTGATGAACAGCAAAGTTGCCTAGCTATAAGACAGAATTTGGCAAGCTTGTATTACGGAACATAATAACATTTGTAGAATCAATCCTCTGTGGGTACCCCATACTGTAATTATGAGTCTGATTAAATCATTTTCAGTAAATATGAGAACTTTAATGCAATGAGACTGGGCTAAGTAAGCTAGTCTTACAGACCATTTGTACTTTAGCGTATTTAGTTCTCGCCCAGTGCCTCGTACTTGTGACCTTTTGCCAGACTAAGCTTAAACTTAGCGAATAACTAAGAAATGAAAGAGAGTGATAAAATGTCGGAAGATAAGAATATATAAACCAGTTGATAGAAAAGAACTGCTAAAGACAGTGGATAGGTGTACCACGATAATATATAATAATAATCATAATGATATTAATAATAATAATAATAATAATAATAATAATAATAATAATAATAATAAGAAGAAGAAGAAGAAGAAGAAGAAGAAGAAGAAGAAGAAAGAGGAATCTACGTGTATTTTCATAATCTTCCTTAGCAGCCGATCGAATTCAAGTTACACAATACTCACGAACACACAGACTTACAATTGTGCATATCTATTATAATGAGGCAAATACTCTATGCTGTATCTCTTACCACTCCGATCACAACATAGGGATATTCCTTCAACAATCGTCATCACCACCGTATCAGGCGATGAAATGATAAAATCGGATGTTTCTTTCTTATCTATTGATTCTTGACAATGTCACTAGATGGCGCCACCGGTCACCACACAACCTCCCACCATCGTCGCCCTATCTTTCTAGGGAAAAGACGAGTAGTAAAACGGTGGCGGGGGTACCTGGTAACAGTCTGTAAACGGCACATGACTGCTACATATCGATTGATAACATAGTTATTAACATTCTGCTGGCGTTAACTCGAATGGCGGTCGCAGCGCGGGAAACCGGTATGACGTCACCGCCTTAAAAGTGTGGGGGCTTCCCGTTACTATTTGTTTCTTCCAAGCCAGTACTTCCGGATCAACTTGATGTGTCCCGATTCTAAGCGTAACCCTTTCCGAGTCGTACCTTAAATTTAGTCAAATTTCCTCCCTGTGACCTTAAGATTCAGTTTGTCGGTTACGAGCTGACTGTAGGTTTCAATATACTCAGTCTCGAAGAAATGCCAGTGTTTCTTTTATTTATTTGATTTGATTTATTTATTTTTCAATTTGTGTATGTGTGTGCGTGTGTGTGACTATGAATCACGGCCTGTTTTTAGTTACAAGGCTATTTTCTGTTTTTAACTGCGTGGCTATTCACTCGAAGGTGTATACTGTTCATTTTCTATTTTTAACTGCATGACTATTTTGTCGGTTTTGCATCGGTTTGTTTTCTGTTCAACTGCCTGACTTTTCTCTAAGATGTGTTGATTTCATTTCTATTATTGATCACATGACTATTTTGTCAGTTTTGTTTTGCAATTATTAAAAGAATAGCAGCCGACTTGAGCATGCATATAATATTCTATGAGCTACGTGGTGCCCTCAATAAGTTTCCACACTTTTTTCGTATTGGCAGTTGTAGACTCTTGAAAATTTAGTATGTTATTGCTATACATCATATGAGATGACTGACCAATTTTTGTGATTTCACGTTCAAATGAACAGCTACAGTAGCAATTGGAATACACCCTACTAAAGCCTGATTGTCACAGCTGGTGAATTTCAAAAATACAATCTGGACGTGAGGACACTTTAGAAGAACGATATGCAATATAATTGTGTTTTAAACTTGGAAAAAATGCCACAGAAACGCATGGAATGCTTCAGACTGCTTTTGAATCGACCATCTTGCATGAATCGAGTATCAGTTTTTGAGTGGCATAAGAGATTCAAGGAAGGCAGGGAGTCTGTGAGGTATGATGAGAGGTTTGGGAGGAGTAAGGAAGTAAATACACCACAGTTGATTGGCCAAAGGGTTAGGATTAGGTTTACTATGTTGAGGTTTTAAGGGTGTTCAGGAAGAGATTCCATCGGAAGAGGCCAGCATTCTTCAAATCGGGTCAGTGGCATTTCCAGTAGGATAATACACCAGTCCACGACTCCATACTTGTCACAGACTATTTGACCAAGATGAGCATCAAGACAGTTCCTCAGCCTCCCTATAGTCCAGACCTTACTCCCTGTGACTTTTGGTTATTCCCTAAGCTCAGAGGCTGTCGTTATGAGAGAATTGAGGAGATGAAAGAGGCTGTGACGAAGGTCATTGACACGCTTATACAAGAGGACTTCCATGGGGTCTTCATCAGTTGTTGGAACGGTACAACAATTCAGTTTAGTATAAGTATAGGTTTTGTTTACACACAGTTAAATGTCAAAACAGTTCTATATTAAACAATTCAGTTTGGTGAAAGTACAGTTTCAAAGTCTAAAAACAATTCCATTTCTATTTCACACATCCGTATATTATGGGTCATTGACACGCTCACACAAGAGGACTTCCATGGGGCCTTCCAGAAGTTGTTGGAATGGTACAACAAGTACATTGCAGCTGGAGGAGATTACTTCTAAGGGGAGTAGAGTTTCATGTGTGTACTATCAATAAAAGTGCCCATACGAAAAAAGTCTGGAAACTTATTTAATGATCCTCGTATAAAAACTTTCTGTTCCAAATTTCCTGAAATTAATATATCGATATCTATCATGATGATAAAAATGATAAGAAAAAAAAAAAAAACAAATTAATAATAATCAGTTAATATCTTTTATGGCAAGTCAATAATAAGTTAATAAAAAAAATTCGTCAAGTTTAAGTAAACATTTTTAGATGAATATTTAAAAGCGCATGCCGAAGGGTCATTTCTCAAGTATGTATCGTTGGAACATGACTCCATGTAAAGCACTGGACCTTGCTGTCTAGTTCAAGCTATAACCCGGCATACGTGCCCGGACCCACATTTCGGTTCGTGAAACTGCATGCCTCATTAGATCCCTTCTCGGCCTTTTGGCTGGGCCGTCTGGCATTCGTGCCGGATGGGTGATCGAAACCAAGAGCAGACTCGGGGCCGAATAGGCCCCCAGCTTCGGGTGGGCAACCTTCGGGTGGGCGAGCTGCTTTTCAGATCCTTATGCACGCCTTGTATAGCACTAGACCTCACGGTCTAGTTCAAGCTATATTCTGGCATACGTGCCCGGACCTAGATTTAGGTCCGTGATACGGCTTGACTCATTAGATCCACATTGCATTTAGTGGGTCAATGACTAGCAGGGTTCGAGTCTCGGCTCGTTCCCGACCTTCCCCTCCCCTTTATCCGCACTTTAATCGGCCTTCGGGCTTTTGACCTTGTGTCAAGTCCTGTCTGGTGGGAGGCAGTGACAAATATCGCCTCATTAGACCCACATTGCACTTAGTGGGTCAATGAGCTGCACAGACTAGCAGGGTTCGGGCCTCGGCTCGTTCCCGACCTTCCCCTCCCCTTTATCCCCACTTTAATCGGCCTTCGGGCTTTTGACCTTGTGTCAAGTCCTGTCTGGTGGGAGGCAGCGACAAATACAATGCCGTTACACTAACAATAATTGGGTCAACAGCGTTGTATACAAAGAAATATAATTCACTGGTTTAAACATGCACTGTTATAGAAGTTATTTGCTCAGCAGGTACATAAATTTACCCAACCCCTCTACACGAGCAAGATGTGCCACAATGTCATTTTTAAGCATAGTTTAACCGTTTTGAATTAAAAGTTTCCATTCTCTTTGACTTGTTGTCACACTAAAGAGCCCAAACTTTCCTACTATTAACCCATACTTGGATTCAAACCTTTCCCAGAATATTTGCGCCACGTGAAATGCTACCTTGTTCAGGATTTGAACTCGGGTTCCCGTGATCAGTTCCTTCAACGATATCCATAATCATCTACTCATCCTGCTGGTTGGGCTCAGACTGCATCCACAGCAGGAGTGTCTGACCCCTCCCAAAAATGGGAGGTCCAAGGTAGGACGTTCCAGTTCTGGATTTGACAAATACTTATGGTTGTATACCAAATAAAAGATGCAATTAAAAAGGTACAATGGATCATTAAAGATATATTTATGATTACAATCAAATATATACGGCGTTGTCCCTGTGGCGTAGTGGCTAACGTACAAAACTGTAACATCGCAGAAAGCGAGTTCGAACTCTAGTCGCGTTGTTACGTTCACATTTGGACTAATGCCCTTTGGAAAGGTATGAAATCCCTTATCATATTTACCCAACCCCTCCGCTCGGGCAGGATATGATACAAGGTCAATTTTTAAACGGAGTTTAACAGGTTTGAATTCAGAGTTTTCCTTCTACTAGACTAGTTGCCTCACCAAGGCTGAAGATCCCAGTTTGCCCTACTATTTACCCATAGCTGGAGGGAGAGTAATTGGATTCTTACCTTTCCCAAGGATATTAGTGCTATGTGAAATGCCATCACGCCGCGAGCACCTCCGAGTATGAACTCCGAGAAAGTTTTGAAATAAAATCTGATGAAATGAGAAAACGAAGACAATGTGGAAAATCTAATTGACATTTTTCGCTATTAGGAAAACTTCGTCAGAATTGAAATTTTATTTCGTGAAAACGAAGTCTACACTTGAAAGTGGGAGAGAAGCCTGTTACGTTTTAAATTTATATCCTTTGTTTTATTTCACTTCATTTTTTTTTATAAAATAGAAAGAAAATTTGTTTCGTCGAAGATATACTAAAAAGTGCACTGATCTCGGAAACTATTACCATCAATTTACGGCCAGGTTTCTATGATATATTCCCCTGTCCTCATGAAGTTAATAATCAAGAAATGTGGGGCAATAAGAAGTCAAAAACAACGACGACGACAACAAAAATTAAACAAAACAATTCGTTTTATAACCGAATAGCTAAAAAATAAAAAGTCGAAAATAAAAATAAAAATTAAATAGAGAGTTGTGTGTATCCCTGTCCACTTCTCCACCACTATTTCAATCTATCTATCTATCTATCTATCTATCAGTTTGTTCCTTCCAATCTATCTATCTATCTATCGCAGTTTGATCATATCTATCGATCAATTTAATTTGCTTCTTTCTTTCTTTCTTTCTTTCTTTCTTTTATTTATCTATCTAGCTTGTTCACATCTATCTATCTATCTATCTATCTATCTATCTATCTAATTTGCTTCTTTCTTCCTTTCTTTCTTTCTTTCTTTGTATTTCTTTTATTTATCTATCTAGCTTGTTCATATGTATGTATGTATGTATGTATAGTTTGATTATGTACGAGGTGGGTCAAAATGATCTGACACTTTTGTAGGTTTAATAAAAGCAAATTAGAATAAATAATGAAAAAGGGGTTTTTATTTTCCAAATGTATATAAGATGCTATTTTGTTTTATTTTCTTTCAGGTTACCCATATGGATTGGACAAACCAGGATTGCGCTTTCATTGTGGAAACGTTTATCAAGAACAAGTCAGTTACTGCAACGCAAAGTGCATTCTGTGTGCACTTTGGTCTTGGTAGACACCATACCGACTCGAAACACGATTTTAATATGGTTTACTGTGTAATGGTTAACAAGCTAAACTGTAATATAATGGCCGAGGGATTTCGTTTTATATATCTTGCCTTTGGGTTTAGTTAGGCTGAGAACCTTTCGCTTAGTGCATGGGTTAGTTAGGTGCAACATGAGCGCAGGTGTTCACATGCGCGTGCGGAGTATGTGTCATTCAGAGATGTCAAAATAAAAATCCCAGATAGAAAATATGAATTGGGGATGTGAATGACGTCATGCACCGGAAGCGTGCGCGGAGGATTTTGGGAGATTTGAGAAAAGTCAGTTAGTTGAGTTCTGTCTCGGAGGAAGAAGGTTGACTTTCGCTCGCTCGCCGAGGCCTTGTGGCAGGTGTTGCACGTGGTTTTGGGTAGATGGAAAAGCCAGTATAGAAAGATGGTATCTCTCTCCTTATGTCGAAAAACCTTTTAACTCAAAGGTAATAAAAAGTTTCGTACCTGAACTAAGAAGTCGTAAGTGTTTTTCGTGTTTCGGGATTCCTATGTTCTGTGTATATATGTTATGAACATTCTATGTACGTTTCACATATCCGTATCATGGGTATGTTACAAGACTAGTAAACCTTCACGAGTGAGTTCGAGTTTCAGTGGGTGCCCCATTCATGCGGCCTTGTGCCACATCTGAGCAAAAAGCTTTGTATATAACTAACTTTAGATCTACTGAATCAGCATTGAAACAAAAATCAACTGGCCGGCTGCAGACCGCAGGAACTCCGGAAAATATCGAAGCGGTAAATGTTTCAATTCAACAGTCTCCACGGCGTTCATTATGAAAACAGGGCGCCGCTGTTAACCTTTCCATTAGAAGTTTGAAAAGAGTTCATCTCCAGGATCTGCAAATACATTCATACAAAACCATATTGATACAGGAACGGGGCAAAAGAGACCTGGAAAATCGCAGAATATTGTGTGCGGAAATTCAATAACATATTCCCCGTGTTGCTGTTGTATCTTTCAGTGACGAGGCCGATTTTCACTTGTGTGGTCGTATGAATAAGGAACATCTCTGAAATTGGTCCCAAAATAACCCTCGTGAGTTGCACGAACACCCCTTGCATGGACCTCATGTAACCGTATTGTGTGGTAGCAGAATTTGGCATTTTGGGTCCGTACTTTTTCGAAGAAGACAATGTTACAGTGACTGATATTGGGTGTTGTTTGTGATCGTTGTGAGCAAGATAAGCAACATCACACATGAAAATGTTAACGAATTGCATGTGTACGTTGTTGTAGAGCAATTGAAGGAAAAAAATTAACGAAGTGCACCGATGCAAATGTGAAGCTCTGCTGCTCGTCGCGGTTTATAAAATGGCTGTGGAGGTGCCCGTGGTGTAATGGTTATCGTCGGAGGAAATGAGCACGGCGACACGAGTTCAAATCCTGGACGAGACTGATTGCATTTCACATAGCACTAATACCCTTGGGAAAGGTATGAATCCAATTATTCTCCCTCCAGCTATGGGTAAATAGTAGGACAAACTAGGTTCTTCAGCCTTGGTTAGGCAACTAGTCTGGGAGAAGGAAAACTCTGAATTTAAACCTGTTAAACTCCGCTTAAAAATTGACCTTGTGTCATATCCTACCCGAGCGGAGGGGTTGGTAAATAGGATAAAATGGCAGTGTCGGAGGTTTAGTCGGTTTGATACGGAACCGTCTCAGACTCCTGTTCGTGAGAAGATTGCCCTGTTCGTAAGAAGGCTGCCCGGTTCATAAGAAGACTTCCCTATTCGAGAGAAGACTGCCCAATTTGTTTGCGATCTTCATGAATTGCAAGACACTTTCTGCGACAAAGATTGGATGGACCTGACGAGAGAAATAATGTTTGGTTTCAACAAGATGGTACAACAGTTCACACTTTAAACGTTCAATAGGAATTTGTTATTTGATTTCATTGTGCAGTGATATCGGTTGCACAGCCTGACCAGCTGATTTGAATTCGTGTAATTTTTCTTCCCTGTGTGACACGATAGGCAGCATTAGTTTCCGTTTGTGTTGGCGCTGGTCAGAGAATCTTTTTGTCTGTTTTAGCGCGAAACCACACAAAGGGCCTCAGGGCGAGATCTCCCACGAAACCGGAAATGGACGAGGGAAGGAAGGTCCTTGAGAAGACGGAGAGACTGAGTTGACAAAGTAGGACAGAAGATGGCGGTCGGCTTGAAATAGCAGTCCAGGGGAAGGACACGGTCGGAAGAAGGAGGCAGTGAGAGAAGACAGTTAAAAGTGAGTCAGCATTCCTAGTGGTTTTGTAGAAGTTTCGTGCAAAATACACGCCCGCGATTGTCTACAAATGCACGAAAAGCTGCACAGAAGCGTCACACAGACTCCCCTTTCTTGCGCTTGGAACTGACCCAAGTCCGTGTTTGTTCGTTTGTTCTTTCTTCCACCCTCTCGGTTGTGTTTTGCGTATCAGTAAAGAAATGTGTGATGCCCCTGGTCGGAAATGTGAAAAAACCTCTAGACGAATCACTGGCCATGAGTAGTTTGGTTTAATGACTTTGATATGAGAATACCTGAAATCAAAGATATACCCTCATCGCCCTCGATCTATTGAAAAATTAAAAGATCCCATTTGTCAAAAAATTGTTTTCATTCCATGTGAAATAATCCGTCAAGTTATGGACAACTTTCGCGAACGTCTTCATCAGTGTGTTGATAATAATGGCAAACATTTGACTGATGTAATTCTTAAAACGAAATAAAACAAAATGGCATCATATATACATTTGAAAAATAAAACCACTTTTTTATTATTTATTCTAATTTGCTTTTATCAAACCTACAAATGTGTCAAATCATTTTGACCCATCCTGTCATTTTGGCCTAGTGAGTAGAGTGTTCGCCAATGGTCGAGGAGACCTGAGTTCAATCCCAGGTCGCGTCATATCAAAGACTTTAAAAATGGTATTTAATACTCCCTTGCTTAACACTCAGCAATATAAGGTATGTATCAAGGGTAAAAGTCTGGAAACTTATTTAATGAGCTTTGTAATTTGCTCATATCTCTCAAGGCGAATTAGAAATCAAGATATAATTAATATTTTCGGGCACCAGTTGAATTTTGTAACGTTTGATTATGTAAATGGCTTTTTAGTAATCTAATGCATAATTTTTAGATTGCTTTTCTTAATCTTTGGGCGTTTTTATCTCCACAAAGCACTTGTTTAAAAAGCGGTGACAGTTTTAGTTTGAACAAATAAAAACCACTTAGTGAGTTGACACGAGTGGATACACAAGAGCCGCTTTTAAGCAGTGTATTAAATTTTAAAAAAAAAATATTTATTGACTGACAGAGGACAACTTTAAAAGACTTTTTCGTACATTAAGATATACCTCCGAGCAAGATCGAAGTTGATGAATGACCTTAATCAGTGATTTCTAAAGAACACTATCGGATTTCTTTGAAGCAATTGTATCATTTAGACACACTTCTGCTAAGAATTTGGTTACAAAATACTTTTCACTTAATCTTGGGCTCATATATAAATATATATATGTATACAAATATATACATAAATATATGAACACACACACACACACACACACACATATATATATATATATATATTCAGTTCCAGGTTGAGTCATATCAAAAACTCAAAAAAATGGTACTTGATGCAGTCTTGTTTAACATTCAACATTATAATGTACGATCAAAGTTAAAAAGGGGGCAATCCAGGGAAAGCAGTAGCGAAGGTGTAGTAGGTAATGAAAAGGGAGTCTTTGGGTCGCCCTTGTCTACGGTCACCAACTTTATATGTTTTTACTTATATATATATATATGTGTGTGTGTGTGTGTGTGTGTGAGTTGAAAATATAGATTTGTAGTGAATCTGATTGTTAGGTGTTTGGTTTATCTAACTTTCCACATATTTCTATCATGTATATATATATATATATATATATATATAATGATAATGAATGAATATATATTAGATATATGTATATATTTAATCAATGGAAAATATATATATCTGATATATATATTTGTCTATTATCATTTTTATATAATAGCTCTATCCTATTATATTGCACTTGGTTCAACTCATAACCACGAAGTGATTTAGTGACGACCAACACTCTTATGATATATATTATACATTATATTATATACATTATTATGACTGTATTTTTCGATTTTCGATTCCTTTCATTTTGTTAACTGCCTGATGATTGTTGTTTTGTAAAAACTTCATGAAACACAGGGGTCGCAGACAAACTTCCCTGGCATTATATATATATATATATATATATATATATATATAGGGTTTTTCATGTAGATTGATATAATTTTGCAATCTAATAACTTGCCCAATTCTCGTTCAAATGGTCTCACATTTTTCATCATGTAAAAAACAATTAAAAGTTCTATCGTTAATATTTTCCCCCTTTTTGTGTATAGAAATACCATTCACATGAAAAGTGAAGGCGTTAATAAATTAAAGCAAATTTTTGGTGTTGTTTCTACGCATGCTGTTAAAATTGGAGATCACGTGACCAAAAAAGTTTTGTTGGTTGAGTTTAATGGCATATCAAACCCTTGTAAGTTATTTAAGGCCAAATCCGGCTTATACATATACTAGATAGATGATGTGTAAACAAATACGTTGTGGGATGCATTTAAAACAAGCCGGAGCTCATTTGTTTGCACACAGTTAAATGATTATACATATATGATTTGTAAGTGAATAATTTGTCGGTAATTTTAACTGTGATCGAACTGATTTGCTTGCACACAGTTAAATGGTTTCAAGTATTGATAACACTAATAGTTTTATTCGCACATGGTTAAATGGTTTCAAGTATTGCTATCTAACACTAACAATCCTATACATTCACGGCTGGGGCTGTAGAATACACTGACTGCATCTCTGCAGAGGGGTAAGACCCGTCCCAACGAGTGTCCAGGATATGAGACGAAAAAATCTGATGTTGAGGTTCCAGTGATGCTGGAACTTTGGGGAATGCAGAGTACCCTTTCATTGCCATCGCTCCCAGGTCCACTCTGGCTCAGAGAGGTAGCACCTGATAAGGGTCCTATCTATGGGTTAAACAGAACTAAACCGTGTTTCCTTCACAATACTGATTTTTGCATTTAAACTGCGTATTTATGCTAAATTGAATTGTTTAAAAGAGAACTGTTCTGACATCTAAACTGTGTACTTATGCAAAACTGAATTATCTGAAATAAAACTGTTTTGACATTTAACTCGGAGGCTGTAAAATACACCGACTGCACCTCTGCAGAGGGATAACACCCCCCCCCCAATGAGTTTCCTGGATATGATACTAAACAATCTGATGGTGAGGTTCGAGTGATGCTGGAGCTTTGGGGAATGCGGAGCACCCTTTCATTACCATTACTCTTAGTTCCACTCTGGCCCGGCGTGGTAGCACTTGATAGGGCCCTATCTATGGGTTAAATAGAACTAACTGCATACTTATGCTAAACTGAATCGTTTGATTAAACTGAATAGCTTGAAATAGAAAGTAGAAAATAGACAATTAAACCGTACTTACATTTAAACTGCGTGTTTATACTAAACTGAATTATTTGAAATGAAACTGTTTTTCGACATTGAAACTGTACTTACACTAAACTGAATTGTTTAATATAGAACTGTTTTGATATTTAACTGTGTGTAAACAAAATCTGTACTTATACTAAACTGAATTAGCTGAATTAGAACTGCTTGATTAAACTGAATAGCTTGAAATAGAAATTTTTTTCACAATTAAACTGTACTTACATTTAAATTGCATACTTATCCTAAACTGAATTGTTTGAAATAGAACTATTTTCATAACAATGGATTTGGTGTTATATAACCTACAAAGGTTGATATGCCATAAAACCCAACCGACGTATACGTTCACTTTCGGACAACTACCCTTGCGAAAGGCATGAACCCCCTTATCCTCCCATCTATGGGTTAAAAATACCATTACTGTTCTTCTCGAAGTATGGCTTTAGCATTAAATAACCTCCAAGGGTTCATATACTATTAAACAAAGAAACCAAACTGAAATCAATCCTATACAATATTAATCATTCGTTTTCATACAGTTAAATTGTTTCAAGTATTGCTATATAACTCTAACAATACAATATTATTATTTGTTATTTGTTTGCACACAGTTAAATGGACAAACAGTTCTATCTGACACATAGATGGGACCCTATCAAATTCTACAACAGAGGGTCATAATGGACAAGGGACTAATAGCAGTGAAGGTGTACTCAGTATCCCTAAAAGGACCGCATCATCAGATGCAGTTTAGTGTAATATCCATACAATTTATCGGGTGGTCTTACCCCTCTATAGAAATACAGTCGGTGTATTCTGGAGAAAGGGTCAAGTTATAAGTTTATAAAACAATATCAATCTTTCTGAAATACGGTGTACATCTCAAACGTCAATTTATTTTAAACACGCCCTGTATATATAAACTATAAAAACAACTAGTGGTATAATGGTTAGCAAGCTAGACCAGCAAACCTTCACGAGTGAGTTCGAGTCTCATTGAGTGCCCCATTCATTCGGACTTGTGTTACATCTCACCAAAAAGTATCGTAAATTTCTACTCAACTCCGAGCACTCTAATCTTAACGTTTGCTTTTCTTATTATGGTTAGAATATATATATATATATATATATATATATATATATATATATATATATATATATATATATATATATTGGGTCTGCAATTACTGAAAATGTATAAGAAAGTCATTTTGGAATGTTCGATGCTCTTATTAAGCAAAGCTGATTAAAATCTAAAATATTATAATGATCACAACGTATTCATCGTATCTTTATAAAATATAATTATCACAATATCAAATAACACTCATTGTTGTTTCGCCACATAATGCAACTATAAAATACATGTACAAATATATGCGGATACATAATCAACATACTGATGAACTTCAATAAACGAACGAACACAGTTCTTTATAAAAATATATCTCTCACACTTTATTCTCGAAAGGGTGATGTTTGTTGTGTGTGAGAGGTAAGTTGGAGACGGGGACAGACTGCTATATTGACCCAAGGTTCCTCTGACCATAGCAGCACTTCTTTCGCATTCTGGCTGGGCTGCTCAACCGCTGGCTCTCTCAATTCGGCATCTTGTCCCCAACTGACTCCAACTGCAACTGGAACTGGAACTGGAACTGACATCCACCTGCTTCCTGTGGGCGTACGCATCTGCCACCATCACTGAATTCAACCACGTCCACAGGTCAAGGTGATATTCCGATATCTTCGACCGGATGCACCTGTTTCGCCATTCTTCCGCTTATTTACACAGGTGCATCTATTGATTGACGGCTCGGTCGAGGGTCAATATGCAACACCATGACTCCGAGTTTCAATGACAATCAGATGGATATCAGTTTCGTGTGGAGTCATTTGTCTTTATATTAATTTAAACATATTAGTATAATAGATGGGTTGATTAACTTTAGTTTTTATTTAATTGCATATCAACCAAATAACAAAGTCATCCTAGTAGAAGATCAACAGTGATACAATTTAAACTATAGCTGGGGTTATAAAGGGCGTTTATACTTTTCCCAAATGTATTAGTCCGAAGGGGAATTTAATAGTGGCACAGAAATAATAGATGATGATAAGGGGAAAAAAGAAAGAGGGGAAAAAAGAAAGAAAGAAAGAAAGAAACGACATGGTTTCTCTTTTCCCCTCCTTCTGATACCTCTTATACAGATATATGAAGGTGATGCTGCATATATATATATATATATATATATATATATATATATATATATTATAATGGTGTAGGGTTGTCACGATCTCACTTTGTTGGTTTGTGGCAGTCCAAATGCGATATAATTTGGAGAGTGCTCAATATCTGTAATAGAGCTATTACATAATAATATCAAATATACATATATATTAGTTTTTATATGTATTTGATGGCATGGATTCTTATCCGCGACTAAAGGTTTCATGCAGTCTTATTACAACAATCATCAGAGAAAGAAAGATATTTGTCAAATCGACAAAAAAAAAAACACAGTCAGGTGAATGTTTACGTTGAGATTTGCATGACTCATTTTTTTTGTATGTGTGTTAAATTTGTATTGGAGATTGTATATATATACATTATACGGTGGTGTCTTGATGCATTCATCAGACATGTGTAAAGCATGAAACCCAGGGTCACAGACACCTCTATGTAATATCTCTCTCTCCCTCTCTCTCTCTCTCTATATATATATATATATATATATAAAACAATTCTGTCCTTGATATTTAGCACTATTTAATAATACCGAAAAATTTGGTCCACCATTAACTGACCAAGTGAGCTAGTAGTAGCTATAAACCATTGAAATATATATATAAGGGTGATGCTTTATATATATATATATATATAGTCATCCACAGACAGACTGTTTCGTTGTATCATAACTCCAGTGTTGGCTTGACACGCAAGATATCCGAAGCTAGGGTCGAAACCCACCTGACTTTTACACCAGTCGAAGATTCTACTGCAAAGCCACGACGAAACTCAGCGTAATCGAAGGGATTTGAACGCATATGTATCACTTTGTTCACATATATACGCTTAACGGTTGCCGAAAGTTCAATTCACACGAAGAACTTTGCATTACGCCAGTAGCAACCCTTAATTCCTTCGCTAGAGAACTAAGTGTATACATTAAAGTATATTAACCATTATATCAATCTATAATCATATTTTTCAACACCTACCCTTTTAAGGCTACACCAAATAGACTGCTGAAACTCGGTCTTTCAAAGTCATGAAAGATGAAGTCTAAGGCCAGAAGAAAGATGAAGTCTAAGGCCAGAAGAAAGATAGTCTAGGGCCAGAAGAAAGATAAAGTCTAGGTCCAGAAGAAAGATGAAGTTCGTTGGTTTGGTAGGTTTTATGGCATATCAACCTTTGTAGGTTATTTAATGCCAAGTCAATTTTTATGTAAACAATATGTTCTATTTAAAACAATTCAGTTTAGCATAAGTACACAGTTTAATTGTCAAAAACATTTCTATTTCAAACTATTCAAGCAGTTATATGTAACAATTCAGTTAAGTGTAAATACAGTTTTAATGTAAAAAAAACAGTTCTATTTCAAATAATTCAGTTAAGCATAAGCACGCAGTTTAAATGTAAGTATGGTTTAATTTCAAGCTATTCAGTTTACTCAAACAATTCAGTTTAGCATAAGTATGCTGTTAGTTCTATTTAACCCATAGATAGGACCCTTATCAGGTGCTACCACTCCGGGCCAGAGTGGACCAGGGAGCAATGGTAATGAAGGGGTACTCCGCATTCCCTAAAGCTTCTGCACTGCTGGAACCTCACCATCAGATTGTTTAGTGTCATATCCAGGGCACTCGTTAAGGGGGGTCTTACCCCTCTGCAGAGAAGCAGTCGGTGTATTCTACAGCCCCAGCCGACTGGGCAAAAGAAAGATGAAGTCTAAATCCAGAAGAAAGATGAAGTCTTAAGCCAGAAGAAAGATGAAGTCTAAGGCCAGAAGAAAATAATCTCCCTTCAACAATAAATAAGTAAATCATTTTAAAAAAAATGAACCATTCTATTTTTCTCTTTGTCTTTTTGAATTTGAATTTTGACTTTAATTTATGCAAATTAGTTTTGAGTAAATGACAACTGAAATTCATTTAGGTGTCGACACTTTCAAATGAGTTCTCTTTCAGTTTATGATTTACTGGTATCTGGTTACACTATAGTGCATAATTTTACTTCGATGTACATATAGCCTGCAACTATTTGACCTCCTTTATTGGCTCGTGTTTTTTCCATACTTAGTATATATATATATATATATACGAAGGAGTCGCTGTGGCGTTGTAGCTGTGATATCGTAGCTCGAAAGTTCAAACTCCAGTCGCGCAATTACAATTACTAATACCAATGAGAAAGGTATAAATGCACTTATCCCTTCCCCCAGCCATGGGGGATTCATCCATTTCAATTGTATTCGGGAAAACTTTCCTCGACAATAAATGGTTGTTGAACCCAGAAATAAAGAAAAAAAATGTATTCGTCTCCTATCTGTTACTATCTTCTTTCATATAATTCTTTTAGGGCCTTCTTGGTTTGGTTTGGTGGGTTTTATGGCATATCAACCTTTGTGGGTTATTTAACGCCAAATCCATTTTTATGTAAATAATCTATTCCATTTAAAACAATTCAGTTTAGCATAAGTACACAGTTTAATTGTCAAAAACATTTCTATTTCAAACTATTCAAAAAGTTATATGTAACAATTCAGTTAAGAGTAAATACAATTTTAATGTCGAAAAACAGTTCTATTTCAAAGAATTCAGTTTAGCATAAGCACGCAGTTTAAATGTAAGCACGGTTCAATTGTCAAAAACATTTCTATTTCAAACAATTCAGTTTAGCATAAGAATGCTGTTAGTTCTATTTAACCCATAGATAGAACCCTTATCAGGTGCCACCACTCCGGGCCAGAGTGAACCTGGGAGCGACGGCAATAAAGGGGTACTCCGTATTCCCCAAAGCTCCAGCATTGCTGGAACCTCACCATCAGATTGTTTAGTGTCATATCTAGGATACTCGTTGGGGGGGGGTCTTATCCCTCTGCAGAGCAGCAGTCGGCGTATTCTACAGCCCCAGCCGACTGTTAAACGGCCTTCTTATCCGAGAAGTTAAATCAACAAAACAAAAGAAGGGTAAGAATAAATTAACCTGGAATGGAGTCATGAAAATATCTTGCCCAGTCAGCTGCAGAGGGGTAAGACCCCCCCCCCAGTGAGTGTCCTGGATATGACACTAAACAATCTGATGGTGAGGTCCCAGCAGTGCTGCAGCTTTAGGGAATGTGGAGTACCCCAAAAGCGATGAATGATAGGGAGGGGTGGTGAGAGAGGGTCAGGGATATCCGTGCCAGTGGCACGACATGATGATGATGATGATGATGAAGTTTATTCAAAGAAATCGCCATTGGCTTCAAACACGGCGTCCCAAAGACTTCAGAATCTCCAGCAAGTTTTTTTTTTCTGACAGTCTCCTTGTTTAAATTGGTAAATGCTACCTTTAGTTGATCCTTAGTGTTACACAGAATTTTGTTGGCTTGTCACTCAATGTCATTTCACTTATAATAATCAAAGGGATAGCAAAATCTAGGGAGTTAGGCAACCAGATGTTGGGGAGGTTGCAGAAATTTTCTGCCAATCAAAACTGGGTTCTCTTACTTGTATAGCATGACATAGAGACCTGTTGCCTGGCATAGGGTCTTCCAGTAGCCCATCTTCTCGATCCAAACCAGCTCTACATCCTCCCTACACTTGATGTATGACTTTGTGTTGAGTCAGAGACCATGAATACAGGCATAACGTCACTATTACTAGTGATCACACTGTTGCATACTCATATGCAGATGCATGCAAAATCATAACGACAACACAATAAAGACGAGCGACACAGTTCTTAGAAAAATATACCTCTCACTTTATTGAAAGGGTTGTGTGTGAGAGGGAGTTGGAGACCGAACAGAACTGCAACATATTGACCCCCACTCTATTGGCCATAACCGCGTTTCTTTCCCGTTTTCCTGTGCTGCTCAACCGGGAACCTGGGGGCTCAACCTCTCTGGGACATGTTCTCATTCCAGCATCTTCTCTCCAACTCGTCTGATCTCCAAACTGATTAATCGGGGACCTGAAGGCTCCCTCTGTTGGGTGCTGGCTTTCTCTACCGCATCTTGTCTCCAACTGATTGAATTTCCTGTACACTGAGTTATATAATAGTTCACGCCCACCTTCTTCTCGTGGGCGTCCCAAATTGGACTCATTCAACCAATCCACGGTCAAGGTTATACTCTGCTATTCCTCGACCGGATGCACCTGTTATTTACATAGGAGCATTTCCTATTTTGACAGCTTGGCCGGGTCGTAGGTCAATATACAACAACACTAAACTAAATGATGTTTACTGGGTGTTTGGTTGTTTTTTTTTTATCAATATCTGTACATCTTGTCGGGACAGAAATCCAAAGGTTATTGTGTGATTTGATTATTTGACTCTGGTAGAATTTTTTCTCATCTGAGAAAAATCAAAGTTTGGTTAGAGATGCTTGAGTTTACTGAAAAGTCTTTCCTCTTGTCCTTCATGACCTGTGATCAAAATTGGCCCTTTCTCCTCCTGCGTGAGAAATAGTAATTGTCTTCATGTGCTAACAAACTAATAAGAAATTCAGACACTCCCATGTCTATGTAGTGTGACGCGAAAGATTTTACTTTTATCCCAGAACGGGGTTTGGTTTTCGCATGTGTGAAGACGGGGCAGACTGGCACTTGATCCCTTGTAGAATAAGTCTTCGTTCAGAGTTTTTTCCTCAGGCATATAAGAACTGGCATATTATGTGGGGGATTAATTTATGTCCAGACTGACCGCCGCTGGCAAGGGGTTCCAAATTTCACACTATACACACACCCACCAGGGCCACTAGATTTCCTCCCCAAGACAATGGAAGATATGGACCTCTAGGTTTAGACGTAATAATATCATATTGTAGTAGTCGGCAACTGCGGTTTCCCGTGTGATATTTTAAAGGAATTTATAGGACAATTTTAAGCAAGATAGCATAAGGCGAACAGAAGCTGAAAAGGAAGCATGAAGTTACAAATTCGTAGCAGACGCCACAAATAACAACTTAGACCACGTGGTAACATTAAAATACATTGATCTTTTACTACACATCGATATACACCGTCAAAGTGTCAAATATATAATAAATGAACAGTCCATGAACATAAATGTCTTTCTTCTTTTCTTTTCTTTCGTTTTCCTTCAAATTGAGAGAGAGAGAGAGAGGGTATATAAAATTGGGTATAAGGAAAAACAGTCCCAAGGGTACTTATCTTATTTTCTTTGATGGAGTTCCGTGGAGAATCTTTCCTCTTTTGTGGGCTAATAGACTTTATGCTATTTTTAACACTGGCTTGAAGAAAATGGCTTCTTCAATCCGAAATATTTTTATGTCTTCTTCTACCCGGAGTACTGGCTTTGGCTCCGTCTGCCACGAGCCCTGTCCAACAACTAACTTTTTTCTTTTCAATTTCCGCTGACGGGAGGGAGTCCCCACTTCCGTTTTAGGGTCCCAGCCAATCGTTTGGCTTCTACCTTCCCGTGTCAGGCGACCCGAGTGAGGTCACCAAGTATAAACATCTGGTCTCCCCTGTGACCCATATTCTTTCTTAAAGGTCATTCTCTGATGGCTTGCTACTGTTAATTCAAACAAGAGGATAGTAGTCATCCCACTTCCATCGTCTCAGTGGGAGACCACGTGACAGTATGACTTGCAGGAATCGTTGTCAATGATGACCTGGATTTTAAAATTCTGGAAGTCTTCTATCAACTCGATTACAGAAAGGTTTCCGAGCTGCCATAACTTCGTCAACCCTAGTGGACTCATCCAACTCTTTTTATATCTTCTGTTTTGTTTCCAGATTTACACCGAAACACGCTGAAATATTCGTATTAAAGCTTCCGGTTTGAATGCCAAACAGTACAGCGTGCCTTTTCCAAATTTCTCTTAGAGTGAATTGCATCACGGTACTGCTTTCCTCACAGTGTCCAACTAACTCGAGTTTGCTGTTCCACAAGTAAAGTTGGCGACCGCAGCCAAGTGTTACCAGAAGGCTCCCTTTTCAATAGCTACTACACCGAGGTGTAGGGGAGGGCGCTACTCCTTTCCCAGGATTGCTCCACTTTACCTTTGAAACGTACCTTATATTGCTGAGTGTTAAGCAAGGAGGTATCAAGTACCATTTTTAAAGTCTTTGGTATGACGCGACCTGGGATTGAACTCAGGTCTCCCGGATCATTGGCGAACACTCTACCCACAGGGCCAATGAGCCGGTGGTAAAAGCTCTCCGATGTAAAGTAAGTAAAGTTGGTGACTGAAGTCGAGGGTGGCCCGAAGGCTCCCTTTTCAATAGCTACTACACAGAGGTGTAGAGGAGGGCGCTACTCCTTTCCCTGGATTGCTCCACTTTACCCTTGATACGTACCTTATGTTGCTGAGTGTTAAGTAAGGATGTATCAAGTTCTATTTTTAAAGTTTTTTGTATGACGTGATCTGAGATTGAACCCAGGTGCTCTACATATTTATATAGATCATCATCATCATGTCACGTTGCTCGCACAGATTTCCCTAACTCTCTCTCTCTCTCTCTCTCTCTCTCTCTCTCTCTCTCTCTCCATACGTCTCTATCATCCATCGCTTCGGCAGGTCTTCCAAACCACATCCTGTGTCCGTACAGAGCTGTTGTAAATTAATTCTAGCTGGTCGTCCTACAATTGTGCCTCCGTGTGATAGGGTCCGTAGGAGAACGTCGCTTATGAATTTGCACACACACACACACACACGCGCATTTACTACACAGTAGACAATCCGGAAAGAAACAAAGCGTATGGTTCAAATTAATTTTAAATAGCGACAATTTACCCATCACACTCCGTAGATTCAAGTCTTAAGCACTTCCCAGCGTGAAATATATATCTTCTGGCTAGTTCCACCTAATCAAAAATGTTCGGTCGAACCTCGCTAGCATTTGGGTATCAGTAATGTTACTGGTGAGACAAATAAATAAGATTAGTCACTTCAGACACGCATTTAGGCTACAATTTCTCAGCACAATTAATATGTATTTTACTATAACTTGGCCGGCTTCTGAAACGAAGTGGCCCATTATTTTAGTCTGAAACCAGCGTATGTTGTTTCCCTCGGCGAACGCCCGTTGACAGGTCTTATTATCTCAAGACGAAGAGAACTCTTAACCTGGCGGCCTGCTGTTCCTTGCTCTACAAATCAGCGACTGCAGCCAGTGTATGACGTAAATTTAAGTAATTGAATACACATCCGTCGATGTGGGTGTCGGTCTAAAAGAATTTTGCGGTACCAAATCTTGCCCACCGCCGAGCAAAAATCCAGCCTCACCGTCAAGCGGTCTTCTTCGCCCTCACGCTTCAGTTGCCGCTGATCTACCCTGGAGCCAGTACCTGAGATGCCAGCACCAATAAACGAAGCCGAATCTTTATTAATTGACGCGTCGCAACGGCATAGCTTACATTAAATTGATTGGCCGAAGGGTATTTCGTTTTTCTGACGTCAATTGCTTGAGCCCAACTTGAAGCCTATAAAGGAATATTGCTCCCACGGACGAACGTTGTACTTCAGCAACTTTCACCCAACAAGGGCACTTCGTCAGTATCGTAGTTAACTAATCTCGCAAAGATTGGGTTGCGAGTTCGATTCTCACTAGAAGCTTCATACCTCGTCTAATGTCTAACTCTGGTCGTTTCGATTATTGTAATAATTAATGAAATGATCTTGAAGACCATTGTCAGTGAGTTCGTTTCTCTGTGGGTGCCAAGCAAGCTAAGCTTTGTTCTTTTAAGCTTTCTTACTTGCAGATTTTTTTCTCCTTTCTTCTTTCCTTTTTTTTTTTTTTTTTTTTTCCTTCTTGCAGGCTTCATTTTTCTCTTTTTTTCAGGATTTTTTCTTTACTTATTTCTTTCTTTTTCTGTCATAATTTTCCTTTTTTTTTCTTTTTTTACTTTCTTCATGCAATTTTCATTTTTTCATTTTTTTCCTTTCTTTCTTCGTTCTTTAATTTCCTTTTATTCTGTTTTTCTTCTTTTCTTCTTCAATTTCACTTTCTTCCCGTTTCATTATTTCACCCTGCTTTTGTTTTGTTTCATTTTCTTTCTTTCTTTCAACGTTTTTAATTTTTCTTTCCTTCTTTGCTATTTTCTTTCTTTCTTTCTTTCTTTCTTTCTTTCAACGTTTTTAATTTTTCTTTCCTTCTTTGTTATTTTCTTGATTTTTTCTTTCTTTCTTTCTTTCTTTCAACGTTTTTAATTTTTCTTTCCTTCTTTGTTATATTCTTGATTTTTTCTTTCTTTCTTTCTTTCTTTCAACGTTTTTAATTTTTCTTTCCTTCTTTGTTATATTCTTGATTTTTTCTTTCTTTCTTTCTTTCTTTCAACGTTTTTAATTTTTCTTTCCTTCTTTGCTATTTTCTTTCATTCTTTCCTTCTTTCAACGTTTTAATTTTTCTTTCCTTCTTTGTTGTTTTCGTGATTTTTTTTTCTTTCTTTCTTTTTTTATCATTCTTTCATACTTTGCTTTTTCTTCATATTTATTTTTTAAATTTTTTCTTCCACATTTTGACCTTTTCTTCTTTTCTTTCTCTCCTTTTTCTACTTTTTTTTTCTTTTTTAAGTTTATACTTTTTTTTTCTTCATTTATTTTCTTTCTTGGTTTTTAGTTTCTATGTTTTTGTTTTTTCTTTTATACTTCGTCCATTTTTCCTTTGTTTTCCTTTGTTTTCTTTTCTTTTCTCTTTTCAGTTTTCTTTCGTCCTTCTTTCTTTTCCTTTTTTTCTTTATCTCATCTTTCTCTTTCCTCTTCTAATCATTTTTTTTCTTTCGTTTCGCTTCCCTTAATAAACATTAATTGAGCTTTACAAATCTACAGGACAAGGGGTGTGTCCTCGTGGTGTAATGGTTAAAGCGATGGACTGCGGAATCGTAGTACGCGAGTTCGTACTCCAGTCGCGCTATTACGTTCACTTTCGGGCAAATACCCAGCTATGGGTTAAATAGTACCACTACTGTTCTTCTAGGAGAATAGCTTAGGCATTAGGGATGTCCTCGTGGTGTAATGGTTAAAGCGATGGACGTACTCCAGTCGCGCTATTACGTTCACTTTCGGGCAATAGTACCACTACTGTTCTTCTAGGAGAATGGCATTAAATAACCTAAAAAGAGTTGATATGCCATTAAACAAAGAAACCAAACCAAACCAACTACACGACAAGCCAAATCCTTTATCCCTATTTTTCTTCGTATACCTTTACATCCAAGACTCTTTACCCAACAAAATCCGACTTTCATTCTATCTAAAGTCCAGGTTAAAAACGCGTTAAGTTAAGTTTGGTTTCTCTGTTTAATGGCATATAAACCTTTGTCGGTCATTTAATACCAAAGCCATCCTTCTAGAAGAACAGTAGTGGTACTATTCAACCCATAGCTGGGATGATAAGGAGGTTCATGCCTTTCCCAAGGGGATTTGTCAGAAAGTGAACATAATAGCGCAACTGGAATTCGAACTCGCTTACTACGATTCCGCAGTTCATCGCTTTAACCATTACACCGCGAGGACACCCCCGCAGTAAGTTTAACCCAAAACCGAACTTTGAAAACCTTATTTATCCGATGCAAGTATCAAAATTTTTCTAGTTCCCCAATTCTACCTGCAGAAAAATAAATCTAAGAAAGTTTGCCTTCGGGTTACCCTTAACCAGGAATTTAAATCTTTTAACCAGGACTAATTTCCTCAAAAGGATATATTCTGGAAAAGCCATATTCTAGGTTTAAAAATATACGAGTGATATTTGCTTTATGAACAATTTTTATCCGAAAAATTCTCGTCCAAACCAATTAATGTTTTCTTATCTATATTTGTCGGGTGATGATACACAAATTTCTTCATCACCCCTTCAAGCTTCTAAACGCCCTCAACTATGAGATAAGTTTAGTCATGCTCTCCACCCTCGGATAACTTATAACGCTCGTCTAGTGGGTGGTACGGACCTCATCAGGAAACGCTCACCCAGAGCCATGAAACGAACATTTTACATCCGGTTATTCATAACATTTTTCTTTTTTTTTTTTAGCAAAAATGAATAGATATTTTTTTAAAAAGAGAGATAAGAAAACGAAACTTGATTGCTCTCTTAGTTAAGGTTAAAAACTTTTTAGTACGTTTAGTGTAGGTTAGGATAACAATATTTCCCCTTTGGAACTTTTTTCTTCTCCATATATGTACTAGGTTAGTTGATTGGGCTTTATTGTATATCAAACATTGTAGGTAATTTAATGCCAAATCATCTTTATACATACGTGGTGTCTTTAATAAGTTTCCAGACTTTTTTGTACTGGTATTTAAATTGTTGTAGACTCTTGAAAATTCACTATGTTATTGCTATACATCTTATGAGATGACTGACTAATTTTTATGATTTCAGGTTTAAATGAACAGCTACAGCAGCAATTGGAATACACCCTACTAAAGCCTGATTGTCACAGCTGGTGAATTTCAAAAATGCAATCTGGACTTTAGAAGAACGATATGCAATAAAATTCTGTTTTAAACTTTGAAAAAATGCCATGCGATATTATTTACCAACCCCTCCGCTCGGGCAGGATATGACACAAGGTCAGTTTTTAAGCGGAGTTTAACAGGTTTGAATTCAGAGTTTTCCTTCTCCTAGACTAGTTGCCTAACCAAGGCTGTGAAGAACCTAGTCAGTCCTACTATTTACCCATAGCTGGAGGGAGAATAATTGGATTCATACCTTCCCCAAGGGTATTAGTGCTATGTGAAATGCAATCAGTCTTGTCCAGGATTTGAACTCGTGTCGCCGTGTCCATTTCCTACGACGATAACGACTACACCACGGGCACCTCAAAAATGCCATGCGATGAAAGCTGGATCTACTGCTATGACCCAGAGATCAAGAGATAGAGTTCCCAGTGGAAGCATGCTGGCTCTCCCACACCCAAGAAAGCCAGACAGAGCAAATCCACTCACAAACTTTTGATGATCCCTTTTTTGACATCACTGGCATGATCTACACGCACTGGGTTCCCACTGGACAAGACAATCAATAAGGAATTCCGTCGGAATAGGCCAGCACTCTTCAAATCGGGTCAGTGGCATTTCCAACAGGACAATGCACCAGTCCACAACTCCATCCTTGTCACAGACTAAGATGGGCATCAAGACAGTTCCTCACCCTCCATATAGTCGAGACCTTGCTCCCTGTGACTTTTGGTTATACCCTAAGCTCAGAGGCTGTCGTTATGAGACAATTGAGGAGATGAAAGAGGCTGTGACGAAGGTCATTGACACGCTCACACAAGAGGACTTCCATGAGGCCTTCCAGAAGTTTTTGGAATGCTACAACAAGTGCATTGCAGCCGGAGGAGATTACTTCGAAGAGGACTAGAGTTTCATGTGTGTACTATCAATAAAAGTGCCCATACGAAAAAAGTCTGGAAACTTATTTAATGATCTCGTATTATGATTTGTGAACGAATAGTTTGTAGATAACATTTTTAAACGAGCCAGAGCTTATTTGTTTGCATACAGTTAAATGATTGTAAATATGATGTGTAAGTCAATAGTCAGTAATCTTATTTTTAAATGAGTCAGAACTAATTTGTTTGGATCCGAGTATTACTATTGTTTGCACACAGTTAAATGGTTCTAAATATTCGAACACGAATAGTTTTATTTAATATGAATCATTTGTTTGCATTCGTTTAAATTCCCTTTGATTGAATTGTTACAAAATTTAAGTTCTTTTTTTTTTTAACAATTCAATCTAACGTAAGCCATTTGTTTGCACACAGTTTAAATATTCAAAGCTCCACCATTGGAACCTCGCCATCAGATTGTTTAGTGTCATATCCACTATGTGTCCAAAATATGATATTCAACTGTATCTGATGGCGAGGCTCCAGTTTCAGAGTTTGAAGAATGTGGAGTCCACCTTCATTAACGCTACTCTCAAGTCCACTCTGACCAGAAGTAGTAACACCTTCTAAGGGTCTAATTTATGGATCAAATAGAACTATTCAATCTTTTACTAGGGATTATCATTAAACCGACAACGGGGTTTACTTTGGTTTGGTTGGGTTGGGTTGGGTTTTAAGGCATATCAACCATTGTAGGTCATTTAAAGCCAAATCTTTTTTTTATACATATATCGAATATATGATTTCTAAATACATTTTGTTGATAAAATTTTTAACAACCCTTAGTTCTTTTCTTTTTTTACACACCGTTAAATGGTTTCACTGAATTTCAAACAATCCAGTTTAGCATAAGTATGCAGTTTTTGTTAACACACAGTTAAATGTAAAAACAGTTCTATTTGAAACAATTCAGTTTAGCATGTCAACAAACTTATACGTTTCTAAGTATTGCTATGTATCAATTAAACATCAGTCATTAGTTTACACAGAGTTAAATGTAAAAATTGTTCTATTTCAAGCAATTCCGTTTAGCTTAGATTTTTTTGTTTACGCACAGTTAAATGTAAAAACAGTTCTATTTCAACTATTTCATAATTCATAGTTTAGCATAAATACGCAGTTTAAATGTCGAACAGTTTTATTTAAACCATAGATAGGAGCATATCAGTTGTTACCACTCTGAGCCAGAGTGGACCTGGGAGTGATGGCAATAAAGGGGTACTCCGCATTCTCCAAAGCACCAGCATTATAGAAGCCTCAATATCAGATTGTTTAGTGTCATATATCAGGACACTCGTTGGGAGAGGAAGGTCTTACCCCTCTGCAGAGATCCTGTCAGTGTATTCTGCAACCCCAGCCCACTGGGCACTCCCCAACTACGGCTTAAAAGATAGCACTAGTGTTCTTCTACAAAGATGGAGTTGGCATTAAATAACCCACGAATGTTGATATGCCATTAAACAAAGAAGCGAAATTAAACCAATACTATATCAAATATAATTTACCACCGAACAAAAAAAAACTTTCAACAATTTTTCATTGTATTTTTTCCGGAAATCCGTAAACTGAATTGTCGCTGATCCCAAAAACAATGCCGAATTCAAGGAATACTTCAAACATGGAAAATATTTGTTAAATTTCTGAAAATTTGAGCTGAATTTCTGGATGCTTGCAAATTGATTTTTGTCATATTCTGAAAATTTGAGCCGAATTTCTGGATGCTTGCAAATTGATTTCTGTCATATTCTGAAAATTTGAGCCGAATTTCTGGATCCTTGCAAACTGATTTTCGTCAT
>OY757928.1:86328908-86404287 GCA_963585895.1 Sepioteuthis lessoniana
CATGGGAATATCTTGGTCAGCTTGAGAACTTTTCAGGCGACCCTCGCATTGGATACGAAGAGAGACATCTAACTAAAAAAATTTCCAAGTGAAATATTTGATTAAAACAGTTACGGTTAATTGGAAACTGGCTCCGGGCGCATCTCAGAGATTGCCAACCACGTGTGGCTCTGAGCATCAGGTGGTCACGGTACGAAGAGATCATAAAACGGTCAGTTCAAAACACTTGCACTTTCTAAGAAATAATTAGTGAAATTAGTGACATATGAACGATTTTCGAGTCTAGATAAAAACTTGGATTTTAAAGACTAGCTTCTTAATCAGGAAGACAATCCTTTTATCAACCTTTTATAGAACAGGCACAACACAGTCTTGGTAACCATCACCCACCCCTCATTGAACCTTATGCCTGACTATGCGAAACTAAGAACAAACTGGTGATAGAATTAAAGAAGACAAAGAAAAGAAGACAGACAGGAAAGGGAAGAGGGAAATAAGGAAGGAAAGAAAGAAGAGAAGCAAGAAGATAAGAAAGGAAGATATGAAAACAAAGAAGGAAGAAATGAAGGATTTGGTTTGGTTCGGTTTTATAGGTTATTTAAGGCCAAAACCGGTTGATACATACATTAGATATATATGATGTGTAAATATAAGTCAACAAAGTTAAATGGTTCCAAGTATTGCTATGTATCACTAACAATTCAATTAAACTTCAGTCATTTGTTTACACGATAAAATGATCAAACAGTACTAACAATTCAATTTAGCAAAAGTCATTCGTTTACACTCAGTTTAAATGTCAAACAGTTCTATTTGACCAATAGGCGAACAGATATTACACACTGATCCAAGTCATACATGACTTAGAGTATCACTTTGGTCTCAGGCAGAGTGTACTGTAAAGTGCTACCACTCTGGGTCAGTGTGGACCTACGAGCAATGACAATGAAGGGGTACTCCCCATTCCCCAAAACTCCAGCATTACTGAAGGCTCACCATCAGATTGTTTAATGTCAATACAGGAAACTCGTTAGGGAAGTCTTACCCCTCTGCAGAGATGCAGTCGGTGTATTCTGCAGCCCCAGCTGACTGGGCTGAAAAAGGAAAGAGAAGAAAGAAAAGAAAGGAAGAAGAAAAGAAAGAAAAGAAAATGAGATTTGATGAGATTTCTGTTCTTCCGAGAAGTTGTCTTGTTTTCTCGAGGTTTTTCTTGCTTTTCCCACTTTTTCTTTCATTTCGGTTTGATGGGGTTTGCTTCCAATATTTCCCCGCACCTAAAATTCTGGTTTTCTCCTCGCGTACTGATGCTTTTTAGTTGAAACTGGGTGCTAACAAATCATTATGAAAAAAGAATATTTAGTTTACGCTATTTCATTGCCGGGTTGGTTGGTTGGGTTTTATAGCATATCAACCTTTGTAGGTTATTTAACGCCAAATCCATTTTTATGAAAATAGTTCTATTTCAAACAATTCAGTTTAGGATAATTTCGCTGTTTAAATGTAAGTACAGTTTAATTGCGAAAAAAACGTTTCTATTTCTAGCTATTCAGTTGAGTCAAGCAGTTCTAATTCTGATAATTCAATTTAGTATAAGTACAGATTTTGTTTACACACAGGTAAATGTCAAAACAGTTATATATTAAACAAATTAGTTAAGTGTAAGTACAGTTTCAATGTCAAAAACAGTTCTATTTCAAACAATGCAGTTTAGCAATCAATTTAAATGTAAATACGGTTTCATTGTCAAAAACATTTCTATTTCAAGCTATTCAATTTTGTAAAACAATTCATGAGTATGCCGTTAGTTCTATTTAACCCATAGATAGGGCCCTTATCCGGTGCTACCACACCAGGCCAGAGTGGACCTGGGAGCAATGGCAACGAAAGGGTGCTCCACATTCCCCAAAGCCCAAGCATCATTGGAACCTCACCATCAGATTGTTTAGTGTCATATCTAAGACACTCATTGGCCGGGTCTTACTCCTCTGTAGAGGTGCAGTCGGTGTATTCTACAGCCCTCCCCCCGACTGGGCAATATTTAATTGCGCATAAACTATTAGTATTTGATAGGTATGCTTGATGCCATATTACTGCGTGTGAATAAAAGATTATAGACAACTAAAAAAGTGAAGTCTTGAAAAAATGCATTGGAACATTGAAAATTTAATTACAAAATGTACAAACGAATCAACTTTCGGTATTGAATAACCCATTGGGAGTTGATATGCCGTTAAACAGATAAACCAAACTTAACCGAAGCGAGGCTGCAGAAGACAATCTGCTCCACTACTTCAATTTTCGGGCTGGCGGAGAGAATGTTTGGATTTCTGCCTTTCCTCAAGGTATTACTATAAACCGTAAACAGCTACATCCAGGATTTTGGTTTGAAAACTAGTTAATCTAGTCTGACTTTGAGAAGCCTTCCTATCAATCAACTTTTCCAAGCGGATTTTTCTGTGATACGAATGACACTCATATCAGAAGATGTTATGACAATTTGAGATCTACTCAAACCTACTGCAAGAAAGAAACCAAAAGATCAATATTAAGAGAGTGCTAATTCACTGCTGTTAATAGTATTAGAATTTGCAAGGAATAATAAAAATACGCATTTGTTATTCAGTTCGGTTCACGCGTCTGTGATCTCATCAATTTCGACCTTCCACGATTTCTTCTCACGGTCAAACAGACATGCGGATTGCATCCGTATATCCGGGTCACCAGTTTGACCCCAATCATTTGGTTTTATGCGGAGAAACTACCACGATATATATTGTTAGAATTCTCATTGAAACCGTAACCTAGCCAAATGACACATCATAGCGCGATTTTTATTAGAGCATTACACTTGAACAGTTTAACGAAGAAAAGAAAGCAATTTCCAGTAATTTGTAATTGAATAAAGGGGAAGCTGCTTTCACACTGAACATCGTTTTTTAATCATCCAAATTCTCGATATAACGGCGCTAAGTGTAAAATACTAATTAGAATTCTTTCATCATCATCATAATGTCGTACCGCCAGCACGGATATCCCTGACCCTCTCTCGCCACTTCTCCCAATCGTTCATCGCTTCTGGCAGGTCCTTTGGGCTACATCCCGTATCTTCATAGAGCTGCTGTATGTAGGTTCAAACTGGTCGTCCTGCTTTTGCTCGGCCATATGGGAGGGTCCATAGGAGTACATCAAGCCCTTCTTAAATAGATGGTTGGTTGATTGTTATAAGATTTTAACGGCATATCAACCCGCCTAAAGCTATTCAAAGCTTAGGGGTTACGGAATCGCATTCATTGTTACATATTTTCATATTGATTTTTGTGTAGTTCTTTCTGAAGAAGTTTGTTCTGTTTTATTTGGTTTGGGGGTGGGGGTGATTTTGCTTGTTTCTTTGTTTGTTTTTTGCGCACGGTCCTATTGAGTATAAATAATTTTCAAACAGATTTATTTGATGCGTAGATTGGACTCAAACCGGTACAATCACTCCAGATCAGAGTGGGCCTGGGAGTAATTGCAATGAAGGGGTACTCCCCACTGCCCTCTCCTCCAAAGCTGGGGCCTCTCTATCAGGTACAGTTTATTGTGATACTCAGGACATTTTCTAAATCGAAGCATTGATATAATCATGGATCGTTGTCACAAGGTCGTTCGGTGCTCTTTTTATAAACTGTTGAAACGTAGAAACATCGTTCAGATGAGTTGATTTCCAATCAACGAATTTCGCGGGTAATCTATTTTAATCAAGGGAGAACCGAAACGGAAGCCATTAAAATGTATCGTCCCATCTTCTAAGAGCAATGGGCCTCTTATATTTGATGTTTTTAAGAGTTTTACACAAGAGAAGAAAAAAAAAGGCTTAAGATAATGGTCTGTTTTAATGAAGCCAAATGATATGAAAATTGGAGAGATTTTCGCTGAAATCGCAACACTTACTCATCAATATACACTAACACATACAAACAATTAATTGCACATAAATAGCCAGTTTTTAGATAGATAGATAGATAGATAGATATGGACAGAGCGAAATTATATTCATGATATATATAGAGATAGATAGATAGATAGATAGATAGATAGATACAGAAAGACAGAGAGAGACAGAGAGAAATGGACAAACTAAAATTATATATATATTATATATATATATATATATATATATATATATATATATATATGTACATGCATACATCTGAAAAGCAAGTGATAGATAGATAGATATGAATAGACTGAAATTATATATATATATATACACAGATAGATAGATAGATAGATAGATAGATAGATAGATAGATATGGACAGAGCGAAATTATATTCATGATATATATATAGTGATAGATAGATAGATAGATAGAGACAGAAAGACAGAGAGAGACAGAGAGAAATGGACAAACTAAAATTATATATATATATATATGTACATGCATACATCTGAAAAGCAAGTGATAGATAGATAGATAGATAGATAGATAGATAGATAGATAGATATGAATAGACTGAAATTATATATATATATATATATATACACACAGATATATAGATAGATAGATAGATAGATAGATATGGACAGACTGTAGCCTAATGAGTAAAGTGTTCGCCAATAGTCCAGAAGACCGGGATTAAATCCCAGGTCGAGTCATACCAAAGACTCAAAAAATGGTATTTGATACCGCCTTGCTTAACACTCAGCATTATAAAGTAAGGATCAAGGGTAAAGTGGAGCAATCTAGGGAATGGAGTAGCACCTTCCCAAACACCTTGATGTAGTAGCTATTGAAAAGGGAGCCTTTGGATCACTCTCGACTAAGGTCGCCAACTTTACTTAGATAAATAATGGACCCAATTGACACATTTCCGCATGGCATATAAACAAATTCAATTAAATGTTATGTAACATACCCATGATACGGATATGTGAAACGTACATAGAATGTTCATAACATATATACATAGAACATAGTAATCCCGAAACACGAAAAATACGTAACAACTTCTTAGTTCAGGTACGAAACCTTTTATTACCTTTGAGTTAAAGGTTTCGACGTAAGGAAGAGAGATGCACAATCTTTCTATGCTGGCTTTTCCATCTGCCCCCGCAACACATGTGGCATCCGACACAAGGCCACGGCGAGCTAGCGAAAGTCACCCTTCTTCTTCGGACCGCTAGACTCAACTAACTGACTTTTTTCAAATCTCCCAAAATCCTCCGCGCACGCTTCCAGTGCATGATGTCATTCACATCCCCAAGTCCTATCTGGGATTTTTATTTTGACATCTCTGAATGACACATCCTCCCTGCGTGCGCGTGAACCCCAGCGCTCATGTTGCACCAAAATAACCCATGCACTGAGCCGAAAGGTTCTCAGCCTAACTAAACCCAAAGGCAAGATATATAGACCGAGATCCATCGGACATTATATTACAGTTATAAACTGAAATTTTTCGGTTTCTTTCTGACGACGTCTTCTATATGTTGTCAATGTTATTTTTTTTTACTAATTTCCGTTGTGCTTTTGCGAGTCACAAATCCAGCGCACATGAGACTATGTCAAGAACTTACACCGGACGCGTCATGGGTAAAAGAAGAGAGATACATGATCCTCACCACACAGCAAGAATCGGCATTACAAAATACGTGGCTGGGCAGTAAGCGACCGAAATGTTATGAAGTGCGAGGAAATTAGTCCCAGTAATCACGCAATGATTAAAAAGTTTAAGTATTCTTCCAATCTGTGACAGTCTCCATGACAAAGCAGGATATCTTCTGAGCTGTGGCTGTGTTAATACTACTATATGAATGCACCACATAGACGCTAATAAAATGCAGAGAGAAAAAGCTATCTGGTAACTACACAAGAACGCTACGAGCTATCTTGAACAAATACTGGAAGCAACACCTCACGAAATAACAGCTGTACGCCCACTGACCTTCCATCTCACACACCATCAAAGTAAGACGAATATGACATGCGGGACAATGGTGGAGAAACAAAAATGAACTCTAAAGTGACGTTCTTCTGTGGACCCCTACACATGGATGTGTCAGTGTTGGCCGACCCTAAAGAACTTATTTCCAACGGCTGTGATCGGACTCTGGATATGGGTTGGAAGACCTGCCGCAAGAGATGAATGATAGAGACGGATGGAGAGAAAGAGCGTCAGGGAAATCCGTGCTGTCAACACGACTTGATGATGATGATGATGACTCTTTACTTGCGTTTTTATTTTACACAATGACACGTGCATATGGTCTCGCACACACACACACACACACACACTCGCAGATAGATAGATAGATAGATAGATAGATAGATAGATTAGGTTCCTTTGTTTAACGGTGCATCACCCTTCATGGGTTATTTAATGCCAAAGCCATTCTTATAGAAGAACGGCAATTATTCTATTCAACCCATACTTGGGGGTTTAAGGGGGTTCATGCCTTTCCTAAGAGTATTAGTCCGAAAGGGAGCGTAATAGTGCGACTGGAGTTCGAGCTCACTTACTTCGCGACCGCAGCACAGCTCTTTAGCCAGTGCACCGTGAAAATTCTCTTTTTTTAAGTTTAATATTTATATGAAGTTGTGTACATAGCTGACTAACTTATATATTAAAAGGATGATATCTGGACGTCAAGATATCAGTCTAGACGAGTTAGTACTAAGTTGAAAAAGCCGTGAAGATAATCTCGATATTTTTAACGAGATGTTTTGGGCGAAACACTGGATTCTGCGAGTGCAATACCCTCTATATTCACAAGAACTAGCTTCGGGCGTGTTTCCTTAGAATTTTCAGATAAAAACAGATCACCCAAGCCTGGCCAGATGACCAGACTTAGTTTTAGTCAGCAATAAAAAAGGAAAGTGTCAAATACTGCACTTCGCCGTTCTGGTAAATAAAAAAACTTAAAATAAAGAAAAGCGTCAAAACTCGATAAAAACCTGAAACTTGCCAGAGAGCTATAAAAAAAGTTGTGACATATAAAGTTGACTGTAATACCAATCATATTTGGAGCACTTAGAACAAAGAGACTGAGAAAATTTGTTATCGTCCAGACAACAGTACAATCGTCTAGAATACTGAGAGGAATCCTGGAAAGCTGAGGAGACTTGCCGTCATGTGGACTTCAGTGAAAACCACAAGTTTGTTACAAATCTAAAGTTTTTAGTTAAAAATGGTAAAGAATGGAGATTAAAGGACTAATCGAAACCATCATAGCATTATTAGAATCGATCAGGATGCTTAGAAAAGTCCTGGAGAACTGAGGAGACTTGCTATCACTTGCAAACCTGTGAAAAACCATCAGTTAGACTTGGTGTATAAAATAATTCAAGACATTTGGAATAAATACAATATTAATGAACAACGAAGCAGTAATTGAAAATGTCTTCGGAATATATAAAATAAAAAATAAACTCGGTGACCCTAGTCAAGGGCCACTCGAAAGCTCCCTTTTCAATAGCTTCTGCTCCGATGTGTAGGAGAGAGCGTATGTTTGGTTGGTTGTTCGGGTTTTATGGCATATCAACTTTTGTCGGTTATTTAACGCCAAATTCTGTCGATCAATCACATGAAGGCTCCTATCGCTCTTGGGATTTGTACACAACTGGCTTACTAGTAGATGGTCAATGGCATATCAACCTTTGTAGGTTATTTAATACCAAAGTCATTCTCCTAGAAGAACAGTAGTGGTATTATTCAACCCATAGCTGGGAGGATAAGCGGGTTCATGCCTTTCCCCTGGGTATCTGCCCTACAGTGAACGTAATAGCGCGACTGGAGTACGAATTCGCTTACTACGATTCCACAGTCCATCGCTTTAACCCTTACACCACGAAGACACTCCCTGGAAGAATTGGAAATAAGAGGACGAGTGGAGAACATCCAAACTACTGTATAATTGAGATCGGTCAGAATACTGAGAAGAGTCCTGGAAACTTGAGGAGACTTGCTGTCACTCAAACTTCAGGGCATGACCAGCTAACGCTGATGTGAAAAACTCTTAAAGAATAAGAATAATAATAATAAACTACAGCATCATTAAAATCGACCATAATACTAAGAAGGGTCCTGGAGACATGAGAAGACTTACTGCCACTCCAGCTCCAGTGAGTAACCATCAGATAGCGCTGGTGTTAAAAACTCTCAAAGGAGTAACTATCATTATGAAAAGATAGACAAATACTTGAATCTTGCTAGAGGGCTGAAGAAAAACAACTGTGGAATATGAGAATGACGGTGATACCAATGATAGTTGGAGCCCGTGGAACGGTTCCCAAAGGCTTGGAAGAAAGGAGACTGAAGGAATTGGAAATCAGAGGAAGATTTGTGACCATCCAGATCACGGCATTGCTAAGACTGACTAGAATACTTGAAAGAGTCCTGGAAAAGCGAATCGACTCGCTGTCACTCAGACTCCAGTGAAAGACCGCCAGTTAAAAAGCGATGAGAAAACTCGAAAGAAGAAGAAGAAGAAGAAGAAGAAGAAGAAGAAGAAGAAGAAGAAGAAGAATTGGAAATTGGGAATGAATATAATATTAATCAGTTAGTGTTCCTTCACCATTTTTTTTTAATAATCAAGATCGAAACATCAAGAGATTTGTAAAGGAAGTTTTTAAAAAAATAAAGCAATGTTGACAACAGATGGTTTTTTTACTGTTTATCTTATCATAATCAATATCTTTCCTGAATTTCTAACGTTTTAATTATTTGCCAGCCACGAAATATCAGCTCATTAGATCAGAATGTAAAGGCTACGAGCTGTCGAAAGAAAAAAAAAAAAGAAACAGAACTAAACAACGACAGCAAAAAAAACAAAAAAAAAAACAGAACGTCGTTAAAAATGTCAACCTGTCTTAATTATTAGGAAGAATTTGTCTGTCTATTCGTCGTTTAGAGAGAGTCAAAAAGTTAGATGTACAACTACCAAATTTCCAATGCATTTAATTGTAAAATCTTTTGTTATATTCATTTTGACGCAATGAATAATAAAGACGAGGGAAGACTTCTATATAAATATATACACCTCTCACTTTATTGCAAGGGTTCGAAAAGGGTTACTCAAAGTTTGCGTGTGAGAGGAAGCTGGAGACCGAACAGAAACTGCAATATTTTGACCCCACACTCTTATGACTGTCAGCCTTCCGGTGAATCACCTTGAATGGCATTTGGGCCGGGTCGAAGGTCAAAACACTACACTTTTGCAATGTTGGCGGTGTCCCAGAAAAATCGATATCATTTTCGTAAAGTAAAACAATTCTTCGTCTAATATGTTAAAATTTTTACAGAAAGTGTAGGTTATGAAAAAAACATATTAACAATAGTGCTACAAAAAATAGAGAAATTTATTTCTTTGTTGGGAGTTGAAATGTAGAAGGGTATACAGCGATTTGTGTATCAAGTCACGACCGTAAAGGCCAGTTCTGGCAGCAGCGTGGATAAAAATCTTTATCCAACTTGAGATGGTAATATGACACCGTTGTTTGAAGATCAAACGAACACCGCACCGCTGAGAAAACAGTTAGTACGTTTCACTCCGGGTTGGCGTGAGTAACTGATCTGTGTTCTCTGGAAAATGGTGTGTTTTTATAGCATCAAGGTGGATCCCGCGCGCATGGGTTGACTTTCCAAAATTCTTTGGGCGCGTATTTTATAGACCTCCTATTGGTCCTAAAAACCATTTTCAATTGTTTTTTTTTTAAACATCTGCGTGGGCGTTAGTTGGAGATCTTTACGCCAATTTTGATCCGTTTTTTTCCAGAAAATTCTTTTGACGAGGAAATTGCATCATATCCTATAGAAAGTGCCGCAGAAATCACTCAAAATTTTGTATTCAATGTTTTTGTTTTCGTTTTTTTTTTCTTTCTTTTTAGGAATAAAAATACCATTCTCTGGGAAAGAAAAGGCGTTGAAACATTAAACAAAGAATTTTGAGTCGTTTCTTCATTTGCTGTTTAAATTTGGGATTATTTGAACGAGAATTGGTCAAGTTATTAAATTACGTAATGATATGAATTTTTCTCAAATTCCTTGAACATCTCAAAAAATATCGATTTTTTAAAAACACCCTGTATATATTTCTATTCAAAAAGGTTTGGTTTGGTTTGGTTTGTTTGGTTTTATGGCATATCAACCTTTGTAGGTTATTTAACGCCAAATCCATTTTTATGTAAACAATCGGTTCAATTAAAAACAGTTCAATTTAGCATAAGTACACAGTTTAATCGTCAAAAACATTTCCTTTTCAAACTATTCAAGCAGTTATATGTAATAATTCAGTTAAGTGTAAATACAGTTTTAATGTCGAAAAACAGTTCTATTTCAAATAATTCAGTTAAGCATAAGCACGCAGTTTAAGTGTAAGTACAGTTAAATTGTCAAAAACACTTCCATTTCAAGCTATTCAGTTTACTCAATTCATTTTAGCATAAGTATGCTGTTAGTTCTATTTAACCCATAGATAGGGCCCTATCAGGTGTTACCACGCTGGGCTTGAGTAAACCTGGGAGCAATGGCAATAAAGGGGTACTCCCCATTCCCCAAAGCACCAGCACTGCTGGAACCTCATCATCAGATTGTTTAGTGTCATATCCAGGACAGAGGTGCAGTCGGTGTATTCTACAGCCCCAGCCGACTGGGCAAGACGTGTTTTGATGATAAAAATATAAAAATCTTTTGCAATATATTTTATACTAAAATTATTTCCAAGTAATTTTTTTTTGTAAAATCTTTAGAAACATATCTGTATCTATATTTGGTAAGAGGTAGGGTCTTCGTGGTGTCAATAGTTAAAGCGATGGATAACGGAATTGTATTAAGCAAATTCGAACTCAAGTCTCGCTCAGTCGACTGGGGCTGTAGAATACACCGACTGCTTCTCTGCAGAGGGGTAAGAACCCTCTCCCCCAACGAGTGTCATGGATATGACACTAAACAATCTGATGATGAAGTTCCAATAATGCTGGGGCTTTAGAGAATATGGAGCACCCCTTCATTGCCATTGCTACCAAGTCCACTATGACCTGGAGTGGTAGCACCTGATAGGGCCCTATCTATGGGTTAAATAGAATTATCGGCATACTTATGCTAAACTGAAACCGTACTTACATTTAAACTGCGTGCTTATACTAAACTGAATTATTTCAAATAGAACTGTTTTTTGACAGTGAAACTGTATTTACACTAAACTGAATTGTTTATCATAGAACTGTTTTGAAATTTAACTGTGTGTAAACAAAATCTGTATTCATACAAAACTGAATTATCTGAATTAGAACTGCTTGACTAAACTGAATAGCTTGAAATAGAAATGTTTTTCACAATTAAACTGTGTATTCATGCTAAACTGAATTGTTTGAAATAGAACTGATTATTTACGTAAAAATGGATTTGGCGTTAAATAACCTACAAAGGTTGATATGCCATAAAACCCAAACAACAAACCAACATTCAGTCTCGTTATTACGTTCACTTTTGGATAAATACCCTTAAGAAAGGTATTAACTCCCTTATCTTCACAGCTATGGGTAAAATAGGGCCCTATCAGGTGCTACCACTCCGGGCCAGAGAGGACCTGCCCAGCTATCACTGCTATTCTTCAACAAGAATGGCTTTTGCATTAATTAACCCTCGAAGATTGATATGTCATTAAACAAAGAAACTGAAGCCGAATTCACTTTAGCAACGCACTTTTTTGATAAAATCAAGTTAATGCATTTTAAAATAAAATAAAAGTTAAGTAACTTTTGCCGTAATTTTTTAAAAATTTAATTTCATGAAGTTATTTCTTTTTCTTTTTTTTTTTTTTGTTGCGTACAAACACGAAAAAAGTCCAATGAACAATAAATGTAATAAAATCTCTTTTAGAATATTCTAAATTCAATTTTATATTCAAAGAAATTTATTTTAATTCATTTTATTAATTCATATTAGGTCTAGTGAGTAAAGTGTCCACCAATGGTCTGGGAAACCTGGGTTCAATCCCAGGTCGCGTCATACCAAAGACTTTTAAAATGGCACTTGATACCTCCTTGCTTAACACTCAGCAATATAAGGTATGTATCAAGGGTAAAGTGGAACAATCCAGGGAAAGGAGTAGCGCCCTCCCCTACACCTCGATGTAGTAGCTATTGAAAAGGGAGCTTTCTGGTCACCCTCAACTACGGTAGCCAACTTATTCGTAAAATGTTTAAATGATTAAATATAGAAATATAATGTTTGCTCCCTTATTGATAAATCATTAAAGATTACAGCTTATTTACAAATAGAGTCATAACTTTGTGAATGCGCAATCGTGGTATATGTATTTACCCAACCCCTCCGCACCAGCAGGTCCAACACAAGGTCAATTATTTTAAGCAAAATTAAGAGTTTTCCTTCTCTTAGACTGCTTGCCACACCAAGATTGAAGAGCCCAGTCAGCGTGGCGTGATGGCTAATGAGCTGGAATCCAGCAACGAGGTAAGTGAGCTCGAACTTGAGTCGCGCTATTACGTTCACTTTCGGACTAATGCCCTTGGAAAAGGCATGAACCCTCTTATCCCTACCATCCAAAGTGCTGTTCTTCTATAACGGTGACTTTGACATTAAATAACCCATTATGGTTGATATACCATTAAACAAAGAAACCAAACCAATCTTCTTATATATATATATATATATATAAATTGACCATTTGTAGAAATATTAATATCTATCTATCTACGTATCTTTCTGTCTGTCTGTTACAGTTTTATCATATCTATCTATCTATCTATCTTAGTTTTTCATAGATATCTATCTACCAGTAAGGCAGACTATCTCAATCTGGGAATTTATATATATATATATATATATATATATATATGTACGAGGTTCATTAAATAAGTTTCCAGACTTTTTCGTATGGGCACTTTTATTGACAGTACACACATGAAACTCTAGTCCCCTTCGATGTAATCTTCTGCAGCTGCAATGCACTTATTATACTATTACAACAACTTCTGGAAAGCACCATGGAAGTCCTCTTGTGTGAGCGTATCAATGACCTTCGTCACAGCCTCTTTCATATCCTCAATTGTCTCATAACGACAGCCTCTGAGCTTAGGGAATAAGCAAAAGTCACAGGAAGCAAGGTCTGGACTATAGAGAGGGTGAGGAACTGTCTTGATGCCCATCTTGGTCAAATAGTCTGTGACAACGATGGAGTTGTGGACTGGTGCATTGTCCTGGTGGAAATGCCACTGACCCGATGTGAACAGTGTTGGCCTCTTCCCTAGAAATCTCTGGCTGAACTCTCTTAAAACCTCAACATAGTAACCCTACCCCTAACCCTGTAGCCAATCAACTCAGGTGTATTGACTTCCTTACTCCTCCCACACCTCTTATCATCCCTCACAGACTCCCTGCCTTCCTTGAATCTCTTATACCACTCAAAAACTGATGCTCGATTCATGCAAGATGTTCCAAAAGAAGTATAAAGCATTCCATACGTTTCTCTGGCATTTTTTTTTCAAGTTTAAAACAGAATTTTATCACATATCGTTCTTCTAAAGTGTCCTGACGTCCAGATTGCATTTTTGAAATTCACCAGCTGTGAAAATCAGGCTTTAATAGGGATTATTCCAATTGCTGCTGTAGCTGTTCCTTTGAACCTGATATCATAAAAAATTAGTCAGTCGTCTCATAAGATGTATAGCAATAACATAGTGAATTTTCAAGAGTCTATGACAATTTTAAATGTCTGTAAAAAAAAAGTCTAGAAACTTATTGAAGGCATCACGTATATTCATTTTAGCCTCTCTCTCTCTCTCTCTCTCTCTCTCTCTCTCTCTCTCTCTCTCTCTCTCTCTAATAAGCTTCCTTCCATTTTTTTTTTAAATCTAAGTATATCGGCTATTTTCGACCAATCACGCCATTTGTAGAGACATTAATATATTAATGAAAACGAAGACAGCAAGCAATACACCCAACCATAATGCAATACGTCGCGCCCAATAGTTCGTTCTCTTTTTTCTTAATCTCTGGAATTCCGGCACGCATTGTTAATTGAAAGACATCTACCAGAAGCTTTGTATTTGACAGTTCCGAGACGTGTTTTTCGAAACAGCGTGACAAGCTCTTTCACCGTTCCCCGAGCAGCTGATGACGTCATTGGTCTTTTGAGGTGAAGGTTGGTCAGAGTTCTTTAGTAGGTGTTGCTGGGGGTCATTTCTCGCTCTCAACAGTGGTATTACACGTCCTTCTTTTCTTCTTTCTTTCTTTCTTTTTCTTTTTTTTTCCCTCGGCTTTTACGAGACAAAACAGAGACAACATGTCATGTGATTTCTTGTTGGAGGCTGAAGGCGGGTAGAGGTTAATGCTTTTCCTCAATCCTCTCTTTCTCTCTCTCTCTCTCTCTCTCTCTCTCATCCTTTTATCCCTTCTCACTCTTTTCTTCTTCTTTTTTTATATTCGTCTCTTATTACTTCCTCTTATTTTGTACTGTTTTTTGTCTTTATTTCATACGAGATCAGGAAATATATTTCTCGAGCCTTTTTCTCATTTTTCTTTACCTCCATTTTAAGATTGTTGTTTGCTTTCATTGTACTACCCACTTTATTTTATATAAAATCTATCTATCAATCTATTCTCTCTCTCTCTCTCCCTCCCCCCCTCTCTCTCTCTCTCTCTCTCTTCTCATTTTGGGTGTCTTTTTTTCATGCTAGGTGAAAGAAAAATTTCACCCACATTTTTTTCTCCGTTTCCCTTCTCTGTCTCTCTTTCTGCCTATATATATATATATATATATATATGTGTGTGTGTGTGTGTGTGTGTGTGTGTGTGTGTTCATCTCAGCCTCATTCGTTTTGGCTTATTCACAACTTATCTCTTTCTCTTGGTGAGGGTAGCCCAAAGCCGAACGATGTTTTGCCCAGTCGGCTAGAGCTGTAGAATACACTGACTACACTTCTGCCGAAGGGTAAGACCCACCCCCAAGGAGTGTCCTAAATATGACACTAAACAATCTAATGGTGAGGCTCCAGTAATGTATGAGCTTTGGGGAATTCGGAGTACCCCTTCATTGCCATCGCTCCCAGGTCCACTCTGGCCTGGAATGGTTGCACCTGATAGGTCCCTATCTATGAGTTAAATAGAACTAACTGCATACATATGCCAAACTGAGTTGTTTGAATTAGAACTGTTTGACTAAACTGAATTGTTTGAAATAGAACTGTTTTTGACATTGAAACTGTACTTACACTTAACTAAATTGTTTAATATTGAACTGTTTTGACATTTAACTGTGTATAAACAAAATCTGTACTAATACTAAACTGAATTAGCTGAACTAGAACTTTTTGAATGAATCAAACAACTTGAAATAGAAATGTTTTGACAATTAAACTGTGTATTCATGCTAAACTGAATTGTTTGAAATAGAACCGACTATTTGCATAAAAATTGATTTGGCATTGAATAACCTACAAAGGTTATTTGGCATTGAATAACCTACAAAGGCCATAAAATCCAAACAACCAAACAACCAACTAAATGGAACCCTAACAGGTATTAGCAATCTGGGTCAAAGTGGGCCCGGGATTAATGGCAATGGAGAGGTTCTCTACACTTCCAAGATCTCCATAAGTGAAGCTTCGCTAACAGAATCAGTTTAAAGGCACATCAATCCTTTATGGTTATTTAATGACATCCTGTTTATACTTACATTACATATGATTTTTAAGGGAATAGTTTGTAGGTAGCATTTGTTAGCACACAATTAAAAGGTTTCAAGTATTGCTATTAAATACTAATAATTCTATTTAATATTAATCCTTTTTTGTACACAAATAAGGTGTTTCAACAAATCCTATTTACTGTTTGCACACCAGAACTGGTGTTATATTCTCATATACAGGTTCATTCAAAAAGAATCATAACGACACGATAAATAAATAGACGAGCGAAGATTTCTTTAGAAAAATATATATACCTCTCACTTTATTTGTAAGTGTTCGAAAAGGGTTACTCAAGGTTTGCGTGTGAGAGGGAGTTGGAGACCGAACAGAAACTGCAATATTTTGACCCCCACTCTTATGGCCGTCAACGTTGTGTCTTTTTCGTTCTCCAGATGCTCAACCGGAGGCCCAGAGACCCACTCTGCTGGGTGATGGCTTTCTTTACTGCATCTTATCAGCATCTTCTCTGGACCCCAACTCATCAGGGCCTCAATGGCCCCTTCGGCCTGATGTGGCTTTCCTTACCACATCTCGTCTATAACTCCGTTCGATCTCTAACTGCAACTAACTTGACTTCTGTCTTGACTGAGTTCAACGCCCACTCAGTCACCTACTCGATCTTTGGAATGGCGTGTTTGATCGTCATCAAGCGGAAATAACTGTCATGCAGTTCACAGGTCTCTCTCTTCCGGTGCATCAGTCTATGAGTGTACCATGAGAATTTTTTTTAGCTCGTCCCATTTCATCAGCCAATTTCCGCCCACGCGATTTCCTCTCATAACTGCCATTAGAATGTGTCACCTCCTTCCGGTGCATCACCTTGGAATGGCATTTTTGGCCGGGTCGAAGGCCAAAATACAACACTGGTACCAAGTGATTTCCATCTTTTTCGTTCTCTACATTCTCTCAAGGTCAGATGAAAACGTTTGTGAGAAACTTCCAGAGCTAGACAACCGGCTGAATGTTACTTTAGAGGAATCATCAAGCTATCTGATAAATGACAAAAGATGATTCAAAATTATAGCGGATATGTAATATGTATATGGCCGAGGGATTTCGTTTTATATATCCTGCCTTTGGGTTTAGTTGGGCTGAGAACCTTTCGGCTCAGCACATGGGTTAGTTAGGTGCAAACATGAGCGCAGGTGTTAACGCGCATGCAGGGAGGGTGTGTCGTTCACAGATGTCAAAATTAAAATCTCAGATAGAAAATTGTGACTTGGGGATGTGAATGACGTCATGCACCGGAAGCGCGCGGAGGATTTGGGGGATTTTGAAGAAAGTCAGTGAGTTGAGTTCTTAGCTCGGAAGAAGACGGTTGACTTTCGCTAGCTTGCCGAAGCCAGGCCAGTGGCCTTGCGGCGGGTGCCACATGTGTTGGGGGGAGGGGTCAGATGGAAAAGCCAGAATAGAAAGAATGTGTATCTCTCTCCTTATGTCGAAAAACCTTTAAACTCAAAGGTAATAAAGAGTTTCGTACCTGAACTAAGAAGTCGTAAGTGTTTTTGTGTTTTGGGATTCCTATGTTCTATGTATATATGCAATGAACATTCTATGTACGTTTCACCTATTCATGTATGGGTATGTAACAGATATACTATTCATTGAAATTGATTCATTGTTAAATCATTCATGAATAAATTATATTTTACTAAAACAGAAATCATTTATGACTTTACCCAATATTATAAAATACATTTCTAACAATATTGTTTTGTATGATGTTATTCCCTTTATCCCGAGTAACATCGGGTTGTCCTTCTAGTTAACAACTAAAAACAAAACAAATTCAGTTCTGAGAAATCTATGAACAAACAGGTGGGAACGTTCACATAAATTACATAGGCTGATAAACAAACAATTCTGAAAGGTGAACTTATATATATATACACACACACACACACACACATATATATATAAGTTTATATTGGAATTTCGCCGATTAGGTGGAAGTTAGGATATGATAATCATATTCATTCTTTCTCTCACGAACGCTTGAGAAATCAAACAGCTTTATCCAAACATTTTTGGAAGTTGAAAAATAGAGGTTTAACTCCAAAGATTCAATGGAAAATTTTGAAAAAATCTACAACTCCTTGCTGCTTTGATGGTAGATGTAATTTGTGACTGGAAGAAAAGATACAAATTATGTTGTACATTGATCCTGTTAGCCTATTAAATCAGAGATATGATTTTATTACAAGATGTAGGCAAAGAAATAAATTTAGATTGTTTTGAAAAATAATTGGATAAATAAATAAATAAATAAATATGATTTATTAAATTGATAAATGAATTTAAAAAAGTAAGTAAAGTTGGCAGCTGTAGTCGAGGGCGACCCGAAGGTTTCCTTTTTTAATAGCTACTACACCGAGGTGTAGGGGAGGGCGTTACTCCTTTCCCTTGATTGCTTCACTTTACTCGTGATCCGTACCTTATAATACTGAGTGTTAAGCAAGGAGGAATCAAGTACCATTTTTAAAAGTCTTTGGTATGACTCGACCTGGGATTGAACCCCGGTCTCCCAGAACATTGGCGAACACTCTACCCACTGGGCCAAAAATCTAAAACTAATGTTATCCACGGTAAAATAGAGCATTGTCCCAGTGGGTAGAGTGTTCGCCAATGATCTATTTTACCGTGAATAACATTAGTTTTAGATTTTTTTTATTTCAATTTAATAATTAAAGTTTGATGTACTAAAATGATATTTTTTATATAAGTGTTTGAATGTTTTGACATGTATTTTTATCGCTGTAAAATTTTCCTCTGTTAAATTTGATGTATGATGAAATCGGATGTTTCTTTAAATGCCAAAATTAAGTTAATACATATTGCTATTTAAATTGGAAGGTTTAATATTTACATAGGAGAAATAAGGTTTGTTTTTTGTTGTTGTTGTTGTTTTTGTTTTTTTGTTTTTTTTTGGGGGGGGTAAGTCTTGTAAGTGTGAAAGAGTAATTTTAATCCATTTTCTTGTTTGATCTGAAGTCCTGTTAATTTTTTTTAACATTGATTTATATCAATGCTTTTTAACAAGATGGAAATAAATTTATAATATTGATGTGAGCGATTATTGTTTTTTTAATATATATATATATATATATATATATATATAAGCTGGAGGGTTGATAATTATTAGAAATACATAATAAATTTTCTTAAAAAATGAATGAATAAAGTTTTGTGTGTGAAGAAATGTCAATATTGTACGTATGTGAAAATGAATTATAAAAGAAATGAAAGTTTTTCAAAGGGATTTATATATTTAAGAAGTTTTACTCAGTTATTGGATGGATATAATCAAATATATTTGTGTATAAGCCAGTCAACTGAGGAAATTCTCTGCTGTATTATATTTTGTGGTGTCACATTTACAGTGACACAACATTTGAAAATGTTTCTTTCCCAGAGGACATGAATCAAATCTCAAGGCATCTTACTCGTAAAAGACACTGACACTTTCATTCTCTCTTTTTATATACAGCATTGACAATGCTATTAATACACATAGGATGTCCTGGATATGTATCAGTCTCTAGTTATATATGACTGGCACCTTACTGGAGGGTAAGAAAACCTCATGAGTTCAGTTCTCACTGGACACCTCTCGCTTATATTCCTATGCAAGACTAAATTGAACTGAATATATATATATATATATATATATATATATAAGTGTTGGCTGTCACTAAATCACTTTGTGGGTATGTGTCGAACCAAGTGCAATATAATATGGAGAGTGCTCAATATCTAGGATAGAGCTATTATAAAATAAATAAATAAATAAATAAACATATATATATATATATATATATATATATATATATATATATATATAATCAATGGAAAATATTCTGCAACCCTAGGTTTCATGAAGTTTTTTTTCATGAAACCCACTTTAACATTTAATTGTCGTAGAATCTTGAATGTCAAAACAGTTCTATATCCAACCATTCAGTTTAGTGTAAGTACAGTTTCAATGATACAAACAGTTCCGTTTCAAGCAATTAAGCACGCAGTTTAAATCTAAGTACAGTTTAATTATATATATATATAGCTATGTGGTACCTTCAATAGGTTTCCAGACTTTTTTGTACAGGTATTTAAAATTGTCGTAGACTCTTGAAAATCCACTATGTTATTGCTATGCATCTTAGGATTTCAGGTTCAAATGAACAGCTACAGCAGCAATTGGAATACACCTTACTAAATCCTGATTGTCACAGCTGGTGAATTTCAAAAATGCAATCTGCACGTGAAGAAGAACAATATGCAATAAAATTCTGTTTTAAACTGGGAAAAAATGCCAGAGAAAGGTATGGAATGCTTCAGACTGCTTTTGGAGCATCTGGCATGAATCGAGCATGAGTTTTTGAGTGGCTTAAGAGATTCAAGGAAGGCGGGGAGTCTCTGAGGGATGATGAGAGGTTTGGGAGGAGTAAGGAAGTCAATACACCAGAGTTGATTGGCCAAACGCTTAGGCTTAGGGTTACTATGTTGAGGTTCTTAGGGAGTTCAGCCAGAGATTCCATCGGAAGAGACCAGCACTCTTCAAATCGGGTCAGTGGCATTTTCACCAGGACAATACACCAGTCCACAACTCCATCGTTGTCACAGACTATTTGACCAAGATGGGCATCAAGACCGTTCCTCACACTCCCTATAGTCCAGACCTTGCTCCCTGTGACTTTTGGTTATTCCCTAAGCTCAGAGGCTGTCGTTATGAGAGAATTGAGGATATGAAAGAGGCTGTGACGAAGGTCATTGACACGCTCACACAAGAGGACATCCATGGGGTGTTCGAGAAGTTGTTGGAACGGTACAACAAGTGCCTTGCAGCCAGAAGGGAATACTTCTAAGGGGAGTAGAGTTTCATGTGTGTACTATCAATAAAAGTGCCCAGACGAAAAGAGTCTGGAAACTTATCGTATGCTCCTCGTTTTTCATCTATATAATTTTATTAAGATCCTTTCAAGTTTCCTGGTTGGAATTGGGGGATTAATTTACTAGAATTTTGGTAAATTCATCCACCAATGTGTATATTATTTAATCAAATATGCTTAAATGAAATAGTGCAACTCAACTACACACACACACACATACATATATATATATATATCATGCTTATATATGTGTGTGTGTGTGTGTGTGTGTGTGTTATCGCCCCGAGCAAAAATACTATATCATAACGGGATATTTATTCGTGAGATGTGACACGAGGTCAGTTTAACGCTAGAACCCTCCCGAGTGAGAAATATTAAAAAAATTTTCCAGACCCATCGGCACGCGCCCTCTCAAAGGATGAGTGCTGACGAGGCTGGAAATTTTTACTACTGCATCATGCAATAAATTTGACTCTAATTTTTTTTAGACGAAAGGTAGCAGCTGTTTGGCGAGACAGCCAGGTGTGTGTGTGTGTGTGTGTGTGTGGTTAAATCTCGTACAAAAAGAGACGTATTCGTTAGTTACCTGCAGAATGTAATGGTTAGTGAGTTCAGTTCTCGCCGGGTCCCCATACTAGTGGCTCTGTGCCAAGCTAAGCTGAGCTTAGTGAAAAAAAAAACTTACAAAATCTGTGTTCATTACGTTAAAATTTCAAGCCATCCAGAGCGGCTAAAAGATGGCGGGAAAACGATCGTACAATCGAGGAGATCACTGATGACGTTAGTGATGAAATAAAAGAAGATTACGTGATATGTCGGAAATATAAATGTGTGCTTGATTAGGGGGTCACTTTTGTTGCTCTGTGAGATCAAATATTCGTCTATCTCTTTACAGTCGGTCTGAGAAATATCTGAGCCGATCAGGGTTAAGCCGAGAATCAATAATTGAGGGTGGATTAGAGAAAGGAGTGCTCAGCAAATGATTGGGTGCCAGGGAAGGAAGACGGGGGACGGGTAATTTTACACATTCACATGAAACACTAGCAGTTATAGCTTAGTAGTAAAATAGCGGGCGAGTAAGAACAAGGGTTGGCATTCAACATTATGAATAATTGGAATCACTACTACGAAAGATTATTTGGCTTGAAAAAATTGTGGTGAAAGATTTCTTCACACTCTAAAATCATTAGCACAAATTCTTCATAGCTGTAAAACCATTTCTCTAAACTGTACAACAGAGCGCATTGCACACACAAACCCACACACGCACACTCACATACACATGATGGTGAGGCTCGGAATAAGCGGATTGAATCCCCCAGCAGAAGAATAAGACTCCCCACAAGTGGCCGAGGTGTGACACTAAACTGATTCTGATGATGAAGGTACAAATCTGGGGAGTGTGGAGTATCCCTTCATAGCTATTACTCCCAGGTCCACTCTGTGTCCTATCTATGGGTTAAATAGATCTGCCTAAAGAAGTATTCGCATTCGATAGGACCCTGCGCAAAAAAAAAAAACTCTTTTGAAACTAGACGAATAATGTGAATATGAACGTACAATGAACACGATTCCCGAAACTTTGGGCATAAAATAACCCTAGACGGGTTACCATGCTGTTAAAATCAATCAATCAATCCATTAAATATGACAAAAGTTGAATTTTTCAAGCGCAAAAGAGCTGGCTTGAATTCAGAGTTTTCCTTCTCCTTGACTGGTTGCCTAACTAAAGCTGAAGAATCTAATCTTCCCAACTATTTGCCCATAGTTGATGGGGAACAGATCGACTTATGACTTTCCCAAGGGCTTTAACGCAAAGTGAAGTGTAAACAGCCTTTGCCAGGATTTGAAATCGGATCGCCAATTCCATTTTTTTTTTTACTACAATCACAGTTACGCTTAACGTGCCTCTACAAAAAGTTGTATAAATGCATAGATTTTACTTTAAAAAAACAGCTGATTTAAAAATTAAAAACTTCAATTCAAAAACAAAAATGGCCGAACAAACTAGAACGACTAAAATAGTATTCAATACACGAATACTGCAGAACCAGAATAATATCATAATAAATAATATCATAAGGATAATATCAATAATATTAAAATTATTATTCATAAAATAAAATAATTATGGTAATATTAAAAAAAACAAAACAAATACAAACATGTAACTCACAAATTTAAATTTTACAATTTATCGATCATTAATTCAGTGTCACTGAATGATCCAGGAATTGAAAAACGAAAAATTATGGGAATTAATTTTTAATTTATTGTGGACTTCCTATCCGAGGTCACAGTAAATCACCTGAAGAAGGCCAGAGGTGAAATTTGGCCGAAACGTAGTGAAAGAAGAAACAACACAAAAAAACTACCAAGATGAGGACAAAAAATCCGCAATATATAAAAATTAATTCTCAGTTTAAGGAGCGGGGGGGGTATCCTTGTGGTGTAATGGTTAAAGCGATGGACTGCGGAATCGTAATTCGTACTCCAGTCGTGCTATTACGTTCACTTTCGGGCAAATACCCTTAGGAAAGGTATGAACCCCCTTATCCTCCCAGCTATGGGTTAAATAGTACCACTAGTGTTCTTCTAGGAAAATGGCTTTGGCATTAAATAATCTAAAAAGAGTTGATATGCCATTAAACAAAGAAAACAAACCAAACCAAACCATCAGTTTAAGATCATTTACTACAACAAATTTAAAACCTCCAACGTAATTATTTCCAATAACTCTTCCCCGTCCACTGAACTTCTTGCTAGGACAAACGTCATATATATGTTCAAATGTCCCTTGAGAGATTGTCTCCAACGAAAATAATACGTATGTTGGTCTTACCACTACGACTTTTTCAAGACGTCTTACAATGCACCTTAATGATTCTAGCTTCATAGCCTTACATTATTAAAACCAACTTTATTCCCAAATCCAAATTTCGGAAAATTCTAGTTAAAATACCACTATAATAGCCCACGAAATTAATAAGCTATGACTACAAATCCTAGAATCTTTACATATAAAAACAAAAAAAACTAAAGTTAATGGAATTAACTTTGAAAATAGCGACAATGTTTTGAAATATCTTTAGTCCATTTTTTAAACACTATATTTTTCTAGATAATATTCTATTTCCGTTAATAGCGTTGTTTTGAATTTGTTCGATGTCATTGGCATCTCAGTTTTATCCAACTTTGTGTTTACATAATTTGGTATTGTTATAAAAAAGATACAAAAAACATTTTTTAAAAAATACTCTTTACACATGCAAACAACCCTGGATGATGGCTATGAAAGGTTCGAAAGCGCTCGGGATAATTTTGGTAAATTCATCAATCAATTCCAACCTAAAACTGAGACACTTGACAGGAAACTTGAAAGGATCTTAATAAAACTATTTACACAACATGTGTCTTTATTATTTAATTAAACATGCTTAAATGAAAGACTACTGCCCAACTACACAGACATACACTCACACACACGCACACATATATAATCGATCTCAGCAAAAACGGCATATCATAGTGATATATATATATATATATATATATATATAATTGTTAAAAAAAATGATATTGTTATATATGGCTTCTTGTGGAGGTATTTGATTAACAGAGGAGGTTATATCTCACGTCGATTGAAACATCAGGTGAGAAAGTTTGTGTTTTGTGTTTTAGCAGTAGCAGATCGGCATTACGACAGAACGGATATGTTTTTGTTTGTTTTTGTTTTTGTCTTTTTGATGGGGGGGGGATGACATGAGTTAGAAAACCCTCATAAGAGATTCAATAGAAAGTTTTAGAAGATGCAAAGCTTTCCTTCCCTCCCGATGATGGACAATTTGGCAACTCTCTGAGATGGCCGGCTTGAATTATTAAATCATTAATAAACGTTGAAACCAAAATATAAATGTGAGTTTGTTAATTTCTTTCGTCCCCTGGGATCAAGTGACAACTTTCAAGAAAGCTGTTATGCCAGATTATTCAGCAAAAAGAATACATTCTTGAAGTATTAATTGACTATTAATGATCGTTACCAAATAGGAATTGGGATTTAAAACTATGTAATCGCTAGGGGAAAAAATTGAACATTAAATGACTTAACAAGGGTTGACATGCTACAAAACCACCCAAACAACTATATATATATATATACAATGGCCTAATATGTTGAGTGTTCATCCATAGTCCGGGAGACCGGGGTTCAATCCCAGGTCGAGTCATACCAAAGACTCAAAAAATGGTGCTTTATGTTCCCTTGCTTAACACTCTGTATCATAAGGTACAGATCAAGGGTAAAGTGGAGCAATCCAGGGATTGGAGTAGCGCCCTCCCCTACACCTCGGTATAGTTGTTAATTTCAATGCACCTCTCGGGTCACCCTCAACGATGGTCTGCTAACTTTACTTATATATACGAGGATCATTAAATAAGTTTCCAGACTTTTTTCGTATGGGCACTTTTATTGATAGTACACACATGAAACTCTAGTCCCCTTCGAGGTGATCTCCTCCGGTTGCAATGCACTTGTTGTACCGTTCCAACAACTTCTAGAACGCCCCATGGAGGTCCTCTTGTGTGAGCGTGTCAATTACCTTTGTCACAGCCTCTTTCATCTCCTCAATTGTCTCATAACGACAGCCTCTGAGCTTAGGGAATTACCAAAAGTTACAGGGAGCAAGGTCTCGACTATAGGAAGGCTGAGGAACTGTCTTGATGCCCATCTTGGTCAAATAGTCTGTGACAAGGATGGAGTTGTGGACTGGTGTATTGTCCTGGTGAAAATGCTACTGACCCGATTTGAAGAGTGCTGGCCTCTTCCGATGGAATCTCTGGCTGAACTCCCTAAGAACCTCAACATAGTAACCCTAAGCCTAAGCGTTTGGCCAATCAACTCTGGTGTATTGACTTCTCTACTCCTCCTAGACCTCTCATCACTCCACACAGACTCCTTGCTTTCCTTGAATCTCTTATGCCACTCAAAAACTCATGCTCGATTCATGCAAGATGGTCAAAAAGCAGTCTGAAGGATTCCCTACGTTTCTGTGGCATTTTTGTCAAGTTTAAAAAAGAATGTTTAAAAAACGTATCGTTTTTCTAAAGTGTCCTCACGTTCAGATTGGGTTTTTGAAACTCATCAGCTGTGACAATCAGGCTTTAGTAGGGTGTATTCAAATTGCTGCTGTAGCTGTTCATTAGAACCTGAACTCATAAAAATTAGTCAGTCATTTCATAAGATGTATAGCAATAACATAGTGAATTCTCAAGAGTCTACAACAATTTTAAATGCCTGTACAAAAAAAGTCTGCAAACTTATTGAAGGCACTACGTCTATGTGCTGGGGGAGGAAGAGATCAATTAAATCACATGTGTATATCATGAATACATCAAATCTGCTGCAGAAAATATCTTTAAAATAACAAAAATATTATATATATAAAATAAATCTAAAAAGATGAACAGTTACATTCAGCCTTTTAGAAACAACGGATTTATTTATTTATTCATTTTTGCTTTTCTCAAGAGAGTCCGAATAATTCGAAATTATATCCTTCAATTCTTACGTTTAAGTTTATTTATATAAATTCTTTGATAGCAAGAGGTTCATTTTTTCTTCTTTATTTCTTTTTTTTAATTATCATTGTAGAGTGTAAATAGACTGTTCCATTAAATAGTGGGAACTTCAATAGCGATGGGGATAATATTATGATTATTATTATTATTGGTTTTTTAGTTTAAGTTGGTTTTACGTTGGTTGCGTTGGTATTTCGTTGGTTGTTATCCCCTCGCTAAATGCTAATGGAAAATAAAGGTGGTGGAGAAGAACGAAGACGTCGTTAGGTTTTGTATGAAGGTTTTAATGGCAGCATGAAGTAAGAGGTTTACGCTGGTACTCGACGAGGCTCGTAGGAAGGAAAGAAGGTAGGAAGTTGTTAGAGTGTATCATTCTAATTTGTTTTTAACTAGGATCCCTTGGTCTAGAAGAATAGACACAAGGGGTCCATAAACTAGATGGCTATCCTCATAGTGTATGATGCTGCAACTGCTATTCAGGAGCAGACGAATAGACGTCCGTTCCCATTGAGGATTTCTGAGGGAGAGAGAGATTCGCGGGCTTTCTTCAATTTTTGGTGCTGCTAAGAAATATGGTTCGGGCTGAATAGGACAGGTCATCCTGATTGGGTGAAAATGTTTGGCGACTCTAACGGTCAAATTAAATTACGCGCCAAACAAAAATACAAGTTTCTTTCTGCTCTACATCAAAAGGCAAACATTGAACTTACAGAAACTACCTCCTCCGATAATATAAAATAGCCTTGTCTTTAGAGGCAAAACTTTGTTTTTCCGCTTGATACAGAATAAAATTGTTGCTATTTTACAATTATCTAATGATTGAAATATTGGTCCATAGAAATATTCGGCAGCTCTATAAACATCGACAAAACGACAGTGCAGATTAAAGTAAAATAAAAGTAAAGTTAGCGACCATAGTCGAGGGTGACCCGAAGGCTCCCTTTTCGATAGCTACTACACCAAGGTGTAGGGGAGGGCGCTACTCCATTCCCTGGATTGCTCCACTTTACCCTTGAACCGTACCTTATAATGCTGAGTGTTAAGCAAGGTGGTATCAAGTTCCATTTTTAAAGTCTTTGGTATGACTCGACCTGGGATTGAACCCAGGTCTCCCGGGCCATTGGCGCATACTCTAACCGCTGGGCCATTGAAATTACTCTAATCATAAAATTAAATTATTGACGGAATATTGATAAAGATTACCCCGATGGCTCAGTTGTTTCAAAAGCCAACAATATCGTTTTATTGGTTTAAAAGAAGATATGCCATGTGTGACAATACACCGTCGGCCGGTCCTAACTATCTCAACCAACCAAACTACTCATGGCCATTAGAATCGTCTAATGGTTTTTCTCGTCTCCAGCCAGGGGTATTTCACATTTCTCTACCAACACACAAAATACAAACCCGAAGGGGTGGAAGAAAAGAAGAACAAACAATCGGGCTTGGGTTAGCTCCAAGCGCAAGAAGGGGAAGTCTGTGACACTTTTGTGCAGCTCTCCGTGCATTTACTGGCTAACACGGGCGTATATTTGCCACTAGGAATGTTGACTCATCTTCTCACGTTGATGAATCCGGCATCTGTAGGTCAACAGGTCCTAGCAGCCGCCTTTCTGACTTTTGTTGAATGGTCTCCTCTCTGCCCGACTCTCATCTCCTGACTGACCTGTTCTGTCGACTGGTCTCTTCTGCTCCCTTCTGCTGACTGTGTCCTTCTGCCCTCTCTCGGACCTTCCTTCCCTCATCCTTCCGGTCTCGTGGGAGATCTCACCCGCAAGCCCTTTGTGTGGGTTTCGCACCAAAACAGAAAAGGGGATTCTCTGACTGGCACCCACACACACCCACACAAGTATCATCGCCAAGAATAAAAATATGATATTATATCTTTATATATATACGTGTTCCTCGTTGTTAATAACGACACAGCTGAGTATACAACACTCACTTACTTCGAGGTTGCAGTCTAACACTTTTGCCATTACGCTGCGGGTAGATGGAAAATTATAGTCAACTAATCTTGCTCGTTTTGCTACAACCTATCGCTTGGCGAAACGGTTATCGTCCTTAGAAATGGAATCGGTGACACGAGTTCGAACCCTCGACGGAGATGTTTGCGTTTCATTTCGCATTAACACTCTTGGAAAAAAGCGTGAATCTATATGTTCTCTTCCGAACTATGGGTAAAGAGTTAGGTAGATTAGGTTCTTTAGCCCTGGTATGGCAACCAGACTAGGAGAATGGACTCTGATTTCAAATCTGCTTAACTCTGCTTATCACGTGATTTTTCGTGTCTCTGTAAGTTAGCTTTGTATACTCTGTAAATTGATTGAACTCTGTAAATTGATTGAACTCTGTAAATTTGCACCCCAGTCGACATTCTACAATAAAGCAACACTATTTCTTTTGTAAGTAAAGTTTGTGACCTTAGTCAAGGGTGACCTGAAGACTCCCTTTTTAATAGCTACTACACCGAGGTGTAAGGGGGGGCGCTACTCCATTCCCTGGATTGCTCTACTTTACCCTTGATCCTTACCTTATAATGCTGAGCGCTAAGCAAGTTGGCATCAAGTACCATTTTTTGAGTCTTTGGTATGACTCGACCTGGGATTGAAGCCCGGTCTCCCAGACCATTGAGAACACTCTACTTATTAAGATCATATGTCACTTACAAAACATAATGGATCTCTAAGCGAACCGCTTTAAAATAAGTGATAGCAAATTTATTACTCGTTACATATCAATGTATTTATAAGCGACTTTTTGATAGAGGGTGTCGATAATTCAAGCAATGCTATCACTTTTTATCAAGGAGATGATTTGCGTGCAATCAACATGTGGTTTGTTTTTTGTTTTTGCTTTTGTTTGGTTTTGTTTTATTTTGTTTTTATATCAGCTGGTTACTTTTATGCGTTTGCTCAAAGCTATCACTCAAGCAACACCTCTAAGTATACAACCATCTTACGTAAATCACATCAAGTGAGCTTCTTACGTGGTTCACCTGGGCTCACAATCGTGGGTGGGTTCTCTCCTAAAGAGAGCAAGGGAAGCTGGGTACAACTGGAGAGTTAAATACCATTGAAAGGCATCAAGCCAAGCAAGAATTTTGGCAAAAGAAAGAAAGAAAGAAAGAAAGAAAGAAAGAAAGAAAGAAATAGTTAACAAGAAAGAAAGAAAGAAAGAAAGAAAGAAAGAAAGAAAGAAAGAAAATGATAAAAGAAAGAATCAAATAAATACAAAAGAAAGAAAGAAAGAAAGAAAGAAAGAAAGAAAGAAAGATAAAAAAACAAAAGAAAGAAAGTAATTTAAAGAAAGAAAAACGAAAAGAGAAAGAAAGAAAGAAAAAATGAAAGAAAAGAAAAAGTGAAAAAAGAAAGAAAAAATTATTAAAGAAAGAAAAACGAAAAACGAAAGAAAGAAAGAAAGAAAGATGAAAGAATATGGTCAAAAGAAAGAAAGTAATAAAAGTGAAAAAAAAAGTGAAAAAAGAAAGAAAGAAAGAAAGAAAGAAAGAAAGAAAAGTGAAAAAGAAAAAGTGAAAAAGGAAAGAAAGAAAGAAAGAAAAAAAGAAAATGATAAAAGAAAGAATCAAATAAACACAAAAGAAAGAAAGAAAGAAAGAAAGAAAGAAAGAAAGAAAGAAAAAGAAAGAAAGAAAGAAAGAATCAAACAAATAGATAAATAGAAATAAAGAAAGAAAGAAAAACGAATAACTTTGCCAAAAACAGTTTCTTTTTAATTTTTTAATCTCAATATTGCAAAATGCCAAATCCTGTACACACATTCCTGCGTCACGATCCCGAGATAGTGAAATTCAACTGGCTACCGTTACTTTCTTTGATATATTATAATACGTATACAAGGAGTAATCAACATTTAGATATCAAACGTACGATAACCAGTCATTCTAACTTTCCTCGATAAAAGTTCTTACAGATTCAACACGTTTTGAAACTATAATTGTGACTTTCAAGACTCAAAATCCACAACGGGCTGGTTGTCCAAAAAAAAAAAAAAAACATTTACTGAATCAGAGACGCTAAGATTAGCACCGAAAAGTATCCCACTTAACGATGCCAATCGTGAGGGGTGGGTTCATGATTGTTTCCGAATTAGTATTTAAATCCAATCAAATAATCTCATAATCCAGTTGATCATCGATGTACAATGCGAGGGATTCTTGGAATTTTCTCGGGGTTAAACCGTTAGGAAAAAGGGTTAATAATTTTAGAATTGCTTTTTTACACACACACACACACACACACACACACACACACACACACACACACACACACATACACTTGAAGTGGATTAATGATTTTAACGATGATGACGTCCCGCTGATTTTTTCCTTTAGTTTTTTTTCGATTTTCGTATAGGCCTTGCCAATTCTCTATAGGGACATTCATGACCCCCAGGTTTCTTTTAATCTGGTCTACGTATCTTAATTGATATATGTGCTTTAGTCAAAGAGGCGACATCTCCACACGAAACGGCTGCCCTCCGAAACTAGTACACAAATTCACCTACCTAGGAAACAGTGTCTCATCAACCGAGACTAGCAAAGGCACGAACAGCTATCTATAAGCTATCGGTCATATGGAAGTCAGACCTGGCCGATAAAATGAAACGCAGTTTTTTCCAAGCAACGGTCGTATCGATACTGCTGTATGGGTGCACTACATGGATGCTAACTAAACATATGGAGAAAAAACTTGACGGCAGTTACACAAGAATGCCCGTGGAGTAATGGTTATCGTCGTAGAAAATGGACACGGCGACACGAGTTCAAATCCTGGACGAGACTGTTTGCAATTTGGTATATTGTCATCTACAGCATCATAACGACACAATAATAAAGACGCAGGAAGACTTCTTTAGAAAAAATATACCTCTCCTTTATTTTAAAGGTTCGAAAAGGGTTGTGTGGGGTTCTACTGTGAGAGGGAGTTGGAGACCGAACATAAACTGTAATATTTTAACCACCACTCATCTGGCCTTCTACGTTGTGTCTTTCCCGTTCTCCAGATGTTCAACCAAAGGCCCAGACGCCCACTCTGCTGGGTGATGGCTTTCTTTACTGTATCTTATCAGCATCTTCTCTGGACCCCAATCCACTCGGGAACCCGAGCCACGAGCCCCTTCGGCCTGGTGTGGCTTTCCCTACCACATCTCGTCTATAACTCCGTCCGATCTCTAACTGCAACTGTCTGACTTCTGTCTTGACTGAGTTATATAATAGTTCAACGCCCACTCAGTCGCCTACTCGATCTTTGGAATCGCATGTTGGATCGTCGTCAAAGCGGAAATAACTGTCATGCAGTTCACAGTGCATCAGTCTATGAGTGTACCATGGGTATTTTTTACCTCGTCCTATTTCATCAGCCAATTTCCGCCCACGCGATTTCCTCTCATAACTGCCATTAGAATGTGTCACTTCCTTCCGGTGCATCACCTTGGAATGGCATTTTTGGTCGGGTCGAAGGTCAAAATACAACAATTTCACATAGAACTAATACCCTTGAGAAAGGTATGAATCCAATTATTCTCCCTCCAGCTATGGGTAAATAGTAGGGCAGACTAGGTTCTTCTGCCTTGATGAGGCAGCTGGTCTAGGAGAGGGAAAACTCGGAATTCAAACCTGTTAAACTCCGCTTAAAAATTGACCTTGTGTCATATCCTGTCCGAGTGGAGGGGTTGGTAAATATCATTACACAAGAATGCTGCGAACAAGTCCTGGAGGCAATACCCCACATAGCAGTAGTTGTACGGCCACTTACCACCCATCACCAAAACTATCCGAATTAGACGAACCAGACATACGGGACACTGCTAGAGAAGTAGGGACAAACTCATAAGTGATGTACTCCTGTGGACCCCTTCACATGGACGAGCAAAGGCGGGACGACCAACTAGAACGTACACACAACAGCTCTGTGTCGGTACTGGATGTAGCCTTGAAGGCCTACTGGGAGCGATGGACGATAGAGAACGGGTAGCGGGATAAGGTCAGGGATATCCATCCTGATGGCATGACATGATGATGATTGACCCTTCATTTAGTTTAGAGTATAAAATCTATTTTGGCAGTCTGCAGTCCTCAAGTCTGTTCAAGTGGCTAGCCCATCTTAGTTTGCGTGAGGCGAGTATATTATATACACCAGGGAGCTGTAGCAGAAAGAAACTTGAATTTTTGTTTGGCGCGTAATTTAATTTGACCGTTAGAGTCGCCGAACATTTTCACCCAATCAGGATGACTTGTCCGATTCAGCCCGAACCGTCTTTCCTAGCAGCACCAAAAATTGAATAAAGCCCGCGAATCTCTCTCTCGCTCAGAAATCCTCAACGGGAACGGACGTCTTAACGTCTGTTCCTGAATAGCAGTAGCAGCATCAACCATTATGAGGAGAGTCATCGAGTTTACGGACCCCTAGGGTCAATTCTTCTAGACCAAGGGATCCTAATTAAAAACAAATTAGATGATACACTCTAACAACTTCCTACTTTCTTTCCTTACTACGAAACCTCGCAGCATACCAGTGTAAATCCCTTTACTTTATGCTGCTATTAAAACCTTCATTTAAAACCTAACGACCTCTTCGTTCTTCTCCACTACCTTTATTTTCCATCAGCATTTAGCGAGGGGATAACTACCAACGAAATACCAACATAACCAACGCAAAACCAACTTAAACCTAATAACACCAATAATGATAATAATAACAATAATAATGTTATCCCGTGGTGTAATGGTTATCGTTGCAGGAAATGGATACGGCGACACGAGTTCAAATCCTGGACGTGACTGATTGCATTTCACATAGCACTAATACCCTTGAGAAAGGAATGAATCCAATTATTCTCCCTCCAGCTATGGGTAGGACAGACTAGATTCTTCAGCTTGGTGAGGCAACTAATCTAGGAGAAGGAAAACTCTGAATTCAAACCTGTTAAACTCCGCTTAAAAAGATTGACCTTGTGTCATATCCTGTCCGAGCGGAGGGGTTGGGTAAATATGATAATAATGTTATCCCCATCGTTATAAATGGCGACCTTCCGGCTTGTGAGAACATGCAACCACATATAAAAAATACTTAAATATACCACTACAAAATGGAAATTAAATATCAAAAACACAATATCTCCTCCTACAGAGCTTAGATTTCTCCAGGATGAATTTATTTTGGATATGCTGCCATCACTTGACATTTAGAGTTTTGCGCAAGTGATGCATCACATTGAAGGGAAGTCTGTGGGCATCCGTTTTGTATTGTGTCCAAGTTCCAATGCCGTACAGGAGGGTTGAGAGAACTATGGCGTGGCACACTACATATTCAGGTTTTATGTAGAGGTCAAGCACAAGTTACTAGTAAACTTTTGTGCATCCTAAAAAAACCTTTTCAACTTCCTCTGCGAAATACGTACCCTCATCATCATCTTGTCGTGCCATCAGCACGGATATCCCTGACCCTCTCGCGCCACCTCTCCCTATCGTTCATCGCTTCCGGCAGGTCCTCAGGGCCACACCCCGTATCCTCACAAAGCAGCTGTATGTAGGTGCGAGCTGGTCGCCCTGACTTTGCTCGGCCATGTGAAGGGGACCATAGGAGTACATCACTTATGAGCTCGTCCCTACTTCTCCAGCAGTGTCCTGCATGTCTGGTTCGTCTAACTTTGATAGTTTTCGTGATGGGTGACTGGTGGCCGTATAGCTGCTGCTTCGTGGGGTGTTGCCTCCAAGACTTGTTCAATATTGCTTGTAGCATTGTTGTGTAGTTGCCGTCAAGCTTTTTCTCCGTCCGTTTCGTTAGCGTCCATGTAGTGCATCCATATAGCAGTATCGACACGACCGCTGCTTGGAAGAAACTGCGTTTCATTTTATCGGTCAGGTATGACTTCCATATGACCGATAGCCTATTAATAGCTGTCTATGCCTTTGCTAGTCGCGTGTTGATGTCTGTCTCGGTTGATGAGACACTGCGTCCTAAGTAGGTGTGTTGTATTTTGACCTTCGACCCGGCCAAAAATGCCATTCCAAGGTGATGCACCGGAAAGAAGTGACACATTCTAATGGCAGTTATGAGAGGAAATCGCGTGGGCTTAAATTGGCTGATGAAATGGGACGAGCTAAAAAAAATTCCCATGGTACACTCATAGACTGATGCACCAGAAGAGAGTGACCTGTGAACTGCATGACAGTTATTTCCGCTGGATGACGATCAATCATGCCATTTCAAAGATCGAGTAGGCGATTGAGTGGGCGTTGAACTATTATATAACACAGTCAAGACAGAAGTCATACAGTTGCAGTTAGAGATCGGACGGAGTTATAGACGAGGAGTGGTAGGGAAAGCCACATTAGGCCTTGGGGCCTTGGGGCCCTGATGAGTTGGGGTCCAGAGAAGAAAAAAAAAGTAAGATCTTTTTTCCTTGCAAATAAATTGAGAGGTAAATATTTATATAAAGAATCTTCGCTCGTCTCTTTATTATTGTGTCGTTATGATGCTGTAGATGACAATATAACAGGTGAACTTGTTAACTAGTTTCAGAGAGCAAAGAAAAATTGCCATACTAGCAGGACATCACCCAGGATTAAAGGGCCCAACAAGCGTAAAACCTCAATCTAGTAACATGGATTTGAAGAACAATGTTGTACAAACCTAACTCAAACAGACCAGAACGGAGGCGTGCCATAATATCAAAAGAATTCTTAAAATATAACATTGATTCTGAGTGAGATCAGATTCCGTGAAAGTGACAGTATAAAATAAAAAGTTACGGTCATAATGGACTTAGAATATACTTATGGATGCTTATAATGCAACAATGTAAAAAAAAATAGTGCTTATAATTATTGACAATACAAAAACATTTCTAATTTAGCGAGAGTTTTTGTAGGATGATTTTAGCTGGAGAAGCTGATTTGTTAGTAGCGAGAGAAAGTTTGTTTGTTAGCGAGGATAGGTTGTAACGTATGTGTGTTTACGTTGTGTTGTTTCCTCGCTGAGTGTTGTAAGGCCCTCGCTAAGTTTGTGAGAAATAAAAGGTAGAATGATGAAGAAGTATGACGAAGGTCGAAAGGTGTTTTTAGAAATAGGTTTTTATTTGCAGCATCTAATATGGGGTTTGCTTTTGGTGCTGCAAGACTCGTGAAGGGTTGTGAGTATTGAGGCGAAATTGAGTTATGAGATGTTGAGAAGGTTGAGATGGCAGCGTGTGTCGTCGGACGTGTGAGGGATTGTGTTCGTTCCATTTTGACGAAAGACATATTGCAGTTGTAGGAATTGAACTTTGGATGTCACCGTGAGTTTCGTGTCTGGTATTTGGGGAGAGTAGGCGTTATCTCCATTAAGGTGGCCCAGAGGTGAATTGAGAGCTAGCGTGTCGAGAGCGGGATTGCGCTCAGATCAACATAGCCAATTTTGGGGTGACATAAAGTTGTGCCTGTGCGAGGCATGTTGAATGTATCTAATTTATGTTCAACTGGGATTCCTTGTAAGGAATCCATAAATTAGATGGGTTCCCTCGTGTATCCATGTTGCTGCTGCTGTACTAGAGCCGCAGTGAGATGTCTGCACTGAGCGGCATTGTCCAGCTAAAAAGCATCGCTATTGAAGAACGGCCAATGTGACGTCTGCACTGGTCGGCGTTCTCCAGCCAAAGAGAGTGTGTTTGGCAGCTCACCCAATCTTGTTGGCCGGAAATGAAGGTCCGGGCTGAATAGGATAAGTCATCCCGATTTGGTGAAATTAAGTGTCGAATTAAATTGCGCGCCAAACCAAAATACGAAATTTTTCCCTTCTCTACACTAAGATTTGCGGGCTATACTTGTTAGTCTCCATGATATGATAATATGTGGGAAATGGTACTTACGGTCGATGGTTCTGCTGTATAATTAGTATGGTGTCGGTAATGGCTGATGGATGGTTTGGTAATAAGAAAGCTGTTAGAGAAACAGGTGGGATATGGCAAAAAGACAAGTAGGAAGTACTGTGAACATAGATGGCAGAAATATATATAAATATGAAAATGATATTGGTGCTTAAAAATGAGAAGGGTAAAAGAATTTAGTTGATGTTTTGGTTAAGTGTTTGGGTCGAATTGAGATAGATCTTTGTTTTCTTGTCGACATTTTGGGATTATCTCGGATTTGTAGTTTAAAGTGTATATTGTGACGGGTGGGTGATTATCGCAACTTTTCTTCTACGGGAGCGGGAAAGTTTCAACAGACAGAAGTGGGTTGGGTGTGGCTCTTGCGATCAGGAATGGTCTTCTAACAAGTATATCTGAGGATTTCAAACCAGTTAGTGACAGACTTATCCCGTTGAGCTTTCGATGAGTCAACAGAAGATACTGAAGTCTAATCGCTGCTTAACTCCGACTATGACTTACAGATCAGAAATATATATATATATATATATATAATATAGATATATAATATATATAAATAATATCAATAACATATATAAATACTACATACGAAATAACATAATTAGCATAATTGGCCAAGTGGGTTGAGAGTTCACGAATCGCCCGGGAGACCGGGGTTCAGTCCTAGGTCAAGTCATACAAAAAACTGAAAAAATGGTATTTGATGCCGCCTTGCTTAACACTCAGCATTATAAGGTACAGATCAAGAGTTAGTAGAGAAATTCAGGGAAAAGAGTAACACGCTTCGCTACACCTCGGTGTAGTAGCTATTGAAAAGGGATCCTTCAGATCGCCTTCGACTACAGTCCCCAACTTTACTTACTTCTTTTATATATATATAATACATATATATCAAAATATAGATAATAAAAATACATCTATAGATAATATATAAAATTGATAAATAATATATATATATATATATATATATATATATGAATAATACATCTGTTGTGATATATATAATATAGATAATATATATGATAGCATATATATAATAATACGTGGAACATTCAATAAGTTTCCAGACTTTTTTGCACAGGCATTTAAAATTGTCGTAGACTCTTAAAAATCCACTATGTTATTGCTATACATCCTATGAGATGACAGACCAATTTTTATGAGTTCAGGTTCAAATGAACAGCTACAGCAGGAATTCGGATACACCCTACTAAACCCTGATTCTCACAGCTGGTGAATTTAAAAAATCCAATCTGACACTTTAGAAGAACGATATGCAATAAAGTTCTGTTTTAAACTTGGAAAAAAATGCCAGAGAAACGTATGGAATGCTTCAGACTGCTTTTGGAGCATCTTGCATGAATCGAGCATCAGTTTTTGTGTAGCATAAGAGATTCAAGGAAGGCAGTGAGTCTGTGAGGGATGATGAGAGGTGTAGCAGGAGTAAGGAAGTCAATACACCTGAGTTGATAGGCCAATAGGTTAGGATTAGGGTTACTATGTTGAAGTTTTAAGGGAGTTCAGGAAGAGATTCCTAGGGAAGAAGCCAGCTCCCTTCAAATCGGCTCAGTGGCATTTCCACCAGGACAATGCACCGGTCCACAACTCCATCCTTGTCACAGACTATTTGATCAAGATGAGCATCAAGACAGTTACTCAGCCTCCCTATAGTCGAGACCTTACTCCCTGTGACTTTTGGTTATTCCCTAAGCTCAGAGGCTGTCGTTATGAGACAATTGAGGAGATGAAAGAGGCTGTGACGAAGGTCATTGACACACTCACACAAGAGGACATCCATGGGTCGTTCCAGAAGTTGTTGGAACGGTACAACAAGTGCATTGCAGCTGGAGGAGATTACTTCGAACGGGACAAAAGTTTCATGTGTGTAGTATCAATAAAAGTGCCCATACGAAAAAAGTCTGGAAACTTATTTAATGATCCTGGTATATAATTACCCAAAATGCCTCGAGCCTCGTCGACATTCTCCTCAATAAGGGCGCCTCAGTCGATAAACCTAACCCTTCCAAAGAGAGTTAAAGCCTGAGGGGACGGTTCCCTGAGGCTCGAGGCATATCCAGAGATGAGACACACCCGACCAGATCAGTGCTGTTGATACCACGGCTGGTCGAAGAGTATCCCATCAACTGGATCCAGTTGCTTGAAATTAACCATGTTTAATGGCATATCAACCTTCATTGTTTATTTCATGTCAAAGCTATCTTTGTGGAAGAGCAGCAGGGATTCAATTTAACTCATTATTGGTAGGGTAAGGAGGTTTATGCCTTTTCAAAAGGTATTAATCCAAAAGTAAATCTAATAGCACGACTGGAGTTCGAACTCAGTTACTTCGGGGCCACACTCCAACACTTTAGCAACTACACCATGAAGACGTTGTATGGTACTCCGGCGATATCTCTAAGTAAATTTCTTCTTCTTCTTCTTCTTCTTCTTCTTCTTCTTCTTCTTCTTCTTCTTCTTCTTCTTCTTCTTCTTTCTCTGGTATGCTTCTTTTTCTTCCATTTCTAATATTCTTCTTCCTATTTCCTTCTTCTTCTTCTTCTTCTTCTTCTTCTTCTTCTTCTTCTTCTTCTTCTTCTTCTTTCTCTGGTATGCTTCTTTTTCTTCCATTTCTGATATTCTTCTTCCTATTTCCTTCTTCTTCTTCTTCTTGCATTCTTCTTTTTCTTCTATTTCTGATATTCTTCCTATTTCCTTCTTCTTCTTCTTCTTCTTCTTCTTCTGGTATTCTTCTTTTTCTTCCATTTCTGATATTCTTCTTCCTATTTCCTTCTTCTTCTTCTTCTTCTTCTTCTTCTTGCATTCTTCTTTTTCTTCTATTTCTGATATTCTTCCTATTTCCTTCTTCTTCTTCTTCTTCTTCTTCTTCTTCTTCTTCTGGTATTCTTCTTTTTCTTCCATTTCTGATATTCTTCTTCCTATTTCCTTCTTCTTCTTCTTCTTACTATTATTATTACTCTTAGTAGTAGTAGTAGTTGTAGTAGTCCCTTATTCCCCATCTATGTCTCGAATAGTACCACTCCCACAACTTATAAGGATGGCTTTGACATTAAATAACCCACGAAAGTTGATATGCCATTAAACAAAAAAGACTAGCCAAAACCAAGTAGTAGTAGTAGTGGTAGTAATTTCTTCTTTTTTCTTCTTCAAGTTCTTTTTTTTTTTTCTTCTACTTTTTATGGCTCCTCCTCTTCTTCCTCTTCCACCTATTCTTCTTCGTTGTTGTCACTCTTCTCTTTCTCCTGCCCCACCCTGAAATAAATCTCTTGTTAAACACAAACGTGAACACTTTGCCCAATTGACTTCTCTCTCCATCTTGTTTCCATAGTGATATCTCATCCAAGTTCCTTTTTTTTTTTTTTTTTTTTTTCTAACAGCCGACAGGCTACGATATCTTCATTGTAGGCCACCCAGATAAAAAGAGATCATAGGTTCAGACCTCGCCCAGGGCTTAAAAACCTCGTATCACGTACCACAAAAAAAAAAAAAAAATGAACGAACTAGCAAACACGTTATTCACTAAAAATCAAGCAAAGTTGGTGGCTTCCGGCAAGCCAGGTTTATAGACAAGACAAAAAGAAAAAAAGTTTACATAAACATATCTTCCGAAAAGAAATGTGGTTTGTTAAACACCTCATATGTAAGGTCTCACACCCCCATTAGAAAAAACAGTGGACATGAACCAATCATCTGATGTTATTCCATATATATTTTCTTGTGCAATTTTCCTTTTACACATAACTTTTTTTTAGAACGACCCAAAGAATGTACCTAAAAATGTAACGTAGCGGGTAATTCAGCATTTCTGAACCATAAATATCTCTCCCTCTCTCTCTCTCTCACACACACACACACACACACATATATTTGAATCATTATTATCATTCTCGAGTCGTACAGACAGCACAGAGTTCCCTGACTCTCTCAAGCAATCCACCCCTACAATCCATCGCTCTTGGCAGGTCATGTACAAAAAAACTGATATATGTAATCCCTTGCTAGTCAGTCAACACAGGTGTGTCCAAGTGTTGTAGTCCATAAGAGAACGTCGTTTATGTGTTCATCCTTACGTTTCCAGCAGTTCCCTACATGTTGTGTTCGTCTTGGATGGTTGAAAGATGGGAGGTCGGTGGCCGCACAGCTGCTGTTTTGTAGGGTGCTGCTACCAGGCTCTGTTCAAAACAGCACGCAGCATGTTTGTTTAGTTCCCACCTACCTTTTCCTCCATGCATTTCATTAGCGTCCAGATAGTAATTCCATAGCGTAATCCTGACACGGTTACTACTAGGAAAAAATCCCATTTTATTTTATTAGAGAGATCAGGGTTCCGCATGATCGATAACCAGCCAATAGAAGTCCACGCCTTCATTAGGTGTATATTAATATCACTTTCTGTTGATGAGATGTTGTTCCCGAGGTATGTGAACTTTCAATTAATTTTAGGGGTTTGTGACTTAGAGTGGAGATGGCTCCTTTTTGTTTCACACTAATGAATTCTGTTTTATTTGCGTCGCGGAGATGCCAATGCATCCTACTGCTTGCTCTAGGCTATGCAGTTGGGATTCGGCTCGAGCTTGTGCATTTACGAAAACCGCTAGATCATCTGCGTAGTCTGCCTCTGTCATAGTTCAAGGGGATAACTTCTGAGTCTTGTCTTTTTTTAATTTGAAACCAATTTCTTTTATTAGATCAATTGATGCTTGTAGTACGTAGTCCAGACAGATTATAAAGATATATGATGGTAATATATCTCCTTGTAAGACACCAGTAACAATGTCGAACAAATCAGTGTTACCACCAAGAGAGCGAATCATTGCTTCTTGTATTTTTGTAAAGCGTCATTATTGTGGAAAAAAGTTTCTTTGAGAAGACTATACGCTAGTAATATATGGTTTATCTTTCTTCTGTGTATGAAATCAAATGCCTTGGTAAAATCTACGAACAAAAATGTTGCTTCGAGATGTTTTGCATATACTTCTTCGTTGATTCAGCATATAGTCAAAATTTGTGAAGATGTGGATCTGTTTCTTCAAAAGTTGTTCTGATTTTTTCGGAGAATTTTCTCGACTTCGGGTCGGAAAAGCAGAGCATAATAAACTTTGGCTGCTATAGCAATAAGTGTTATGCCAATGTAGTTCTTAGTGATTCCGGGGTCTCATTTCTTGAAAAAAGGGAGAATGGAGCCTTTCGTTCATTTCTTTATTGTGTTTTCATTATTGCATAATCGAAGAAGTATATCGTCAAATTTTCTTATCTTCCATACACCAGGAAATATTTCGTCGAAGTTTGCCGCTTTTCTGGTTTTAATCATTCTTTTTAATGCTGCGTCAAATTCTTCTTCCATAAACTATTCTTGTTGGGGAAGTGCCCGTGGTGTAATGGTTATCGTCGCAGGATGTGGACACGACGACACGAGTTCAAATCCTGGACGAGCCTGATTGCATTTCCCATAGCACTAATACCATTGGGAAAGGTATGAATCCAATTATTCTCCCTCCAGCTATGGGTAAATAGTAGGGCAGACTAGGTTCTTCAGCCTTGGTGAAGCGACTAGTCTAGGAGAAGGAAAACTCGGAATTCAAACCTGTTAAACTCCGCTTAAAAATTGACCTTGTGTCATATCCTGCCCGAGCGGAGGGGTTGGTAAATATGATAAACTATTCTTGTTAATGTCAAGTTGGCAACTAATAATTTTTTCATAAGTTTAGCAGTAATTTCTGAAAGGTTTCTGAACAGATTCTTAAAATGTTCTTTCCACTCCTGAAGTTTTTCTTCTTGACTGGCAGCTTTTAGTTTTGCTCTCGGGATGCTTTTCCTCTGCTCACTTCATTTACTGTCTGCCTTGATTGTCTATCTTTTAACGAATTTCTGATTTTATTGTTCTTTACGGTACGTGTTAGTTCGTTCTCTCTGTGCTTTCTTAAGTTTCTACGTTTGCTAGATTTCTTTTTTTAAGTAAAGATATTTCTTTGATGCTATCTCTTTTTTCTCGAACTGCAATTGTCACTTGGTTTGATTGGTACGCGCTCGGCTGCTGTATCTTTATGGACGGTAACAAAGATTATATATATATATATATATATATTCATACGACGTGTGAAAGCACGTGCGACACCCTGTCCTCATCAGCCGCCAACCAGGAGAGATAACACAGTTTCGGTAACTCAAGGCGGTACTGCCATTCCTGGCGCTACCAAGCAGCTTTTGCCACCAGACAGGGTATTAAGAGAATTATATATATATATATATATATATATATATATACGCCAGATCAATTAAGAGTAGAGACTACTTTGGACGTTAATCTTCATTTTTAGTGAGCAGTTAGTGATTTTAAAAAGACAAACAAAAAAAAAACGCGTTTACTTTCGGCTGTTAATGTTATTACGCGTTTACAATCACACGGGAATGGTGATTCCGCGTGTATTTCCTTCATGCTGAAAACTTCTCGCCGCGGTCTGAAGACGATTTGACGCAAATATATATCATCATCATCATCATCATATCGTGCTGGCAGCACGGATATCCCTGACCCTCTCTCGCCACTCCTCCCTATCGTTCATCGCCCTAGGTAGGTCTTCAGGACAACAACCTGTATCCTCACATAGCTGCTGAATGTACGTTCGTGCTGGTCGTCCTGCTTTTGCGCGGCCATGTGTGGGGATCCATAAGAGTACATCTCTTATGAGTTCATCTCTGCTTCTCCAGCAATATCCTGCATGTCTGGTTCGCCTAACTTGAATAGTTTTCGTGATAGGGGGCAGGTGGCCGTACAGTTGGTGTCTTGTGGGGTGTTGCTGCCAGGACTTGTTCAGGATTGCACGCAGCATTCTTGTGTAATTGCCATCTAGTTTCTTCTCCAGCCGTTTTGTTAGCGTCCATGTAGTGCATCCATATAGCAGTATCGATGTGACCGCTGCCTGGAAGAAACTGCGTTTCATTTTATCGCTTAGGTCTGATTTCCATATAGTCGATAGCCTATTGATAGCTGTCCATGCTTTCGTTAACCTCGTTTCGATGTCCTTTTCGGTTGATTCGACGCTGCTTCCTAGGTACGTGAATTTGTCTACTAGTTTAAGAGGGGTTCCTTTTAGAGTGGAGATGTCCCCCGTTTGGTTATAGCACATATATTCCGTTTTGTGTGCATTAACATGGAGGCCTATGCTTGCTGCTGCTCGTTCCAAACTATGCAGAAGTGTTTCGGCTTGGTCAGGTATATTTGCCAGTATCGCTATGTCATCGGCGTAGTCGGTGTCGGTAATTGTTGCTGCGGGTATCTTCTGCTTCTTTTCTTCGTCAGTTCGAATCCATTCTCTTTGATTTTGTCAATCGATGTTCTAAGTACGTAGTCTAGACAAATGATAAAGAGATACGGAGCCAGCGTGTCCCCTTGTAGTACTCCTGCTACAATGTCGAAGTATTCTGTGTCTCCATCTGGTGATCGTACTTTTACTTTAGTGTTTCTATAGAGAATCGTTATTGCCGCTACGGTTTCTTTAGGTATGCCGTACGCTAGTAGGATTTGTTCCATCTTTCCTCTGTGAATGGAGTCGAAAGCCTTGGTAAAGTCAACAAATATTAATGTCGCTTGTAGGTTCTTTGCCCGTACACCTTCAAGGATTCTGCGGATGGTTAATATTTGTGAGGTCGTGGATCTATTTCTTCGGAAGCCATTTTGGTTTTTTTCTAAGTATGTTGTCGATTTTGGGTTCTATTCGGTTTCGCAGTAGGGCATTGTAGATTTTGGCAGCTATGGATGTAAGTGTTATGCCTCGGTAGTTTTTGGCTAATCCGAGGTCCCCCTTTTTAGGGAAGGGGAGTATGCATCCCTTCGTCCATCTATCTATCGATATATATATATATATATATATATATATTCATATATATATATATATGTGTGTGTGTGTGTGTGTGTGTGTGTGTGTTATATAACTAAGGAATGATTTTTTTTATATTAATCATTTTTCGTTAATTATATTTTATCATTTAGTTTGGTAGAGCTTTGAACCATTCGGGTCTCAGTCCAGATACATAGTCAGTTGATGTAGTTTACGCTCGTGCACAAAGGATATGACAATCACCAGTGTCATAATAAACCCCCAGACAAGAAATGGGGCTGAAGTGTGGATGACGTCATGCCCAGAAGACATGGTCCTAAGAATTCGACCGTTGAAAGAGAGAGTTGGGTTTTCTACCGTTGAAAGATATAGTTTGTTTTTTTTTCGGATCTCTACCGACAGAGATCTTAAACATCACAAGATGCATCACGCGTTGGGGTGGAATCAGCATAGTATGGTTAGCAAAGACTTTTAAGAATTGTGTCTCTCTCCTTGTGTCGCCATGGACCGAAGTTAGAAACTAATAAATCCGTTCGTATCTGAAACGACAGAGTCCGCCTGTGTATTGCATATGCATATGTATTATATACAACACACACACACACACACACACATATATATATATATATATATATTGGTATCCTGATTTTCGTCAATCTTGACTATCATGGTTTCGAGTTACGTCACTGATCCAATGGGGAAAAATTACCTTGAGTTACGAAAATTCCGTCGCTTTATAGCAGAAAATTGTACACCCCTGCTGATGTCACGTATACTGGTTACTGCCAATATAACATAAGCCTCTCACTCTAAAGACGTCGTATTTCTCATCGACGCGCAGCTCAATTCGAATTTCGCTGTGAAATTTCACTCCCTACACAACAGCCGGAATGGTGGGGCGTTTATAATTCGAAACTGTCCGAATGGCACTGCTTCTGTCATGGATTGCCTTGCTTGATATTTCGAAAGTGTTGTGATTCTTAAATGGGTGTTTCCCATACTGTGGTAATCTCTTCTGATGACGAAAATTCTGAACAGGAAAAGTCGATCTTTTCTCTGGAGGGACAATAACGCCAACTAATTAAATATAAACAGTTTAATAACTATATCAAGTGAAATACAATCATTGTTGTAAGGCATCAACAGATACACCACACAGAATACATCGTCTAGACTGGTTATATGTGTGTCGGCCTTAAGTTAACTTTAGCAACTTAATAAAATGCTTAAGTCATTTATTCATGAGTGTGTAAGAATGTGAGTTGGCTGGTTGAATCTTTTATGGTAATACGGAGTTATATCTCGGGTATCAAAATTACGTGTGAGTTCTGTGTCTCTCTCAATATGAGTTGCTCCGTCCTCTTCGCAGTCTAAAGACAAACTAATTTGTGACGTCAAAACCTTGTCATTATATACACATCTCTTCATAATCCAAATCTATTCTCACGTTGAAAACATCTCAAATCAGCAATTATTCAAGTTAAGTTCAAAGGGTCATTCCTTTGTTAGCAAGAATTCCATTTCATTTCACTTACTCAAAATCATATTTCCAATATTGTCAGCTCATAAGTAGCTGTTACCTCTCTATCCTTCTTCCAAATTCAACAACACACATTGACCTCTAGCTATTCGGGGTCAAATCTGTCTATCTGTTGTGGCGGAATCACCTACTAATGGACTCAACCACTCTCCATAATACCGGAAGACGCAGCAATACGATGTCAGTCGAGGTCCAGAAGCTAACCACGCCCCCGCGCGGTTAAGCGAATTAGCTTACTGTCCTATGTTCTTGTAACCATCCTTTGTTCTTGTAAATTTATACCTATACTATAACCGTGATGTTCTGTTCTCTTTGTGACCCCTTCCAGGGCCATAAAAATATCTTAATATCCTACTTGTTCTCTTGGTAAATCATAAAAATCTGATTTTTCACATTAACCCAATCCAGACAATTATGAAGAAAAATCTTACTACGATATTCTCAATAACAAGTTAGTTTGTTAATCATTTAACTTCGTCAAAGTGGTAGGCGAATCATTTTACATAATGAGATCGTTGTATGGAGTTATGATGGGAGAGCTTTATATATATATGTAGAGAGAGACAGAGAGAGATCCAGTGCGGCGAGCAAAAACATTGAAAAATGCTATAGGAATTAGCCCACTTCTTTTACTAAATTAACACCCGCTGAACGCTCTGCGTAGTTTTCATTGTAGTCTTTGCCCAAATTTCCTCTCATCGGAAAGTGTCATATCATTTTATTGCGGAAAGACAATACTTCAAATTGAATTTTGCGTATCAGTGGAATTCTATTCAATTCTAATCTTTCTTTCTTTCTTTCTTTCTTTCACTCTCAGTTTTTATTTTCTTTCTTTTTCTTCTTATCTTTTCACTATTCTTTCTTTCTTTCTTTCTTTCTTTTTAGTACTGGTTTCATTTTATCATTTCTCTTCTTTTAAGATTTCTTTCTTTCTTTCCCTCTCTATTTTTATTTTCTTTCTTTTCTCCTTCTTCTTCTTTCTTTCTTTCTTTCTTTCCCTCTCAGTTTTTATTTTCTTTCTTTTTCTCCTCATCTTTTCACTATTCTTTCTTTCTTTTTTAGTACTGGGTTCATTTTATCATTTTTCTTCTTTTAAGATTTCTTTCTTTCTTTCTTTCTTTCTCTATTTTTATTTCCTTTCTTTTCTCTTTAACTCTTCACTCTTCTTTCTTTCTTTCTTTCCCTCTCAATTTTTATTTTCTTTCCTTTTCTTCTTATCTTTTCACTATTCTTTCTTTCTTTCTTTCTTTCTTTCCCTCTCAGTTTTTATTTTCTTTCTTTTTCTCCTCATCTTTTCACTATTCTTTCTTTCTTTTTTAGTACTGGTTTCATTTTTTTATTTACGTTCTTTTGAGTTTTCTTTCTTTCTTTCTTAATTTTTATTCTTTTTTTTTCTCTCTAACGTTTCACTGTACGTTTTTCTTTCTTTCTGCTTTTCTCTTCCTCACAATTTTTTCTTTTCTTCCTTTCCTTTTTCTTTCTTCCTTTCTCTCTTTAATCTGTAACCTTTCTTTATTTTCGTCTTTATTTTCCTCTTTCTTTCTTTCTTTCTTTCTTTCTTTTTGTATTTTTTCCTCTCACAATATGTTCCTTAAGAATCAATTAAAGAAAGAGAAATCGTCTTCTTACAAATTTCAAATATTCATCTCAACGGGGATAAAGTGACCCAAAATTAACCTTAAATTGGTGAATGATAAAATTGAAGCACAGAATACGTCAAACTTCGTAAGTGAATGTATTGATTTTGTTCGGAATATATCTTTTATAACAAACAATATGCACCTTTCTTCGTAGGAATTCGAGCCACTGATATATATATATATATATATATATATATATATATATATATATATATATATATATATATATATATATACGTGGTGCCTTCAATAAGTTTCCCAACTTTTTTGTACAGGCATTTAGAATTGTCGTAGACTCTTGAAAATTCACTATGTTATTGCTATACAATTTTTATGATTTCAGATTCAAATCAACAGCTACAGTAGGAATTCGAATGCACCCTACTTCCCCACCCTCCCTATAGTCCAGACCTTGATCCCTGTGACTTTTGGTTATTCCATAAGCTTAGAGGCTGTCGTTATGAGACAATTGAGGAGATGAAAGAGGCTCTGACGAAGGTCATTGACACGCTCACACAAGAAGACTTCCATGGGGTGTTCCAGAAGTTGTTGGAACAGTACAACAAGTGCATTACAGACGGAGGAGATTACTTCGAAGGGGACTAGAGTTTCATGTGTGTATTATCACTAAAAGTGCCCATACGAAAAAAGTCTGGAAACTTATTTAATGATCCTCGTACGCACGTATATACATATGTACGTATAGTTGGTTAGTTGTTTAGGTTTTATGGCATATCAACCTTTGTAGGTTATTTAACACCACATCCATTTTTGTGCAAATAGTTCTATTTCCAATAATTTAGTTTATCATAAGAACACAGTCTAATTGTCAAAAACATTTCTATTTCAAGCAATTCAGTTAAGTCAAACAGTTCTAATTCAGCTAATTTTGTTTAATATAAGTACAGATCTTTTTACACACAGTTAAGTGTCAAAACAGTTTTATATTAAACAATTCAGTTTAGTGTAAGTAGAGTTTCAATGTCAAAAACAGTTCTATTTCAAACAATTCAGTTTAGCATAAGCACGCAATCTAAATCTAAGTACACAGTTTAATTGTCAAAAACATTCCTATTTCAATAGTATATGTACCGATTTTGTTTACACACTTAATTGTCAAAACAGTTCTATATTAATCAATTCAGTTTAGTGTAAGTACAGTTTCAATGTCAAAACAGTCAATTTCAAACAATTCAGTTTAGCATAATCACGCAGTTTAAATGTAAGTACAGTTTATGAAAATAGTTCTATTTCAAACAATTCAGTTAAGAATGAGTACGCAGTTTTAATGTAAGTACGGTTTAATTGTCAAAAACACTTCTTTTTCAAGCTAGTAAGTTTAGTCAAACAATTCAGTTTAGCATAAGTATGCCGTTAGTTCTATTTAAGCCATAGATAGGACCATTATCACTCCGAGCCAGAGTGGACCTGGGAGCGATGGCAATGAAGGGGTACTCTGCATTCCCCAAAGCCCCTGGATCCTCACCATCAGATTGTTTAGTGTCATATCTAGGACACTCGTTGGGGGTGCCTTACCCCTCTGCAGAGGTGCAGTCGGTGTATTCTACAGCCCCAGTCGACTGGGCAATATATATATATATATATATATATATATATATATATATATATATATAAAGTAAAGTTGACAATCGTGGTCGAGGGTGACCAGAAGGCTGTCTTTTCTATTGCTACCACACAGAGGTGTATGGGAGGGCGCTACTCCTTTCCCTGAATTACTCCGCTTTACCCTTGATACGTACCTTATAATGCTGTGTGTTAAACAAGGAAGTATCAAGTACCATTTTTAAAGTCCTAGGTATGACGCTACCTGGGATTGAACCCAGGTCTCCCGGACCATTGCTGAACACTTTACCCACTAGGCCAGATAGAGAGAGACAGAGACAGAGAGAGACATAGAGAGAGAGTGTGTGCGTGTGTGTGTGAGAGAGAGAGAGAGAGAGATTGAAAAGTATTTCCTTATTTTAAAATATCTTTTTTTAAATACTCATAAATTATCGATAGGAAATAAATTGGAAGTTACTTTTTCATCACGTGTGTGTGTATATGAGTGCGTGTGTGTCTATCTGTCTGCGTCTCTTTGCCTCTGTGTGCGTGGTTGGGGGGGGGGGCAGGTATGTGGGGGATGGTGCTACAAGTAAAAAGTGATAGTCAAAGATTTTAGCGTTTTATCTAAAATGTCAAGACAAAGTAAACCCCACCACCCAAATTTTTGTTTTTAACAAGTAATCCCAAAACCTAGCAACATCCTTATCTTCATTGTTCTATTCGCTATCAACTCTGATTTAATCACCAAAGTAAATATTAAGATATTGATAAAAAAAAGTGTCAAAGTAATTACAGATTACATATAAAACAACTGCACGATTACCAATAAGATATAAAGAGGTGTGTAACCACCTTTGATGGTGTAACGGTTAGCAAGCTTGACTAGCAGACCTACACGAGTGAGTTCGAGTCTCATTGGTTGCCCCATTCTTTCGGTCTTGAGCCACATCGAAGCAAAGAGCTTCGGAAATTTCTAAACAGGTGTGTAACGTCCAGTAATCTTGACATAAAAGTAGAAATCGAAAAATACATACTTATCGTGGTTGATAGATCTCCTGTTATAACTAGCAAGGATACCCGGCGTTGCCCACGTATTATAACACCAGCAATTTACGCGTCTTTTTTTTTTTAAATCAGAAAATAATTGGGTTGAATGCGACATCAACCCTTGTAGGTTATTTAAAGCCCGTGGTGTAATGGTTATCGTCGTAGGAAATGGACACGGCGACACGAGTTCAAATCCTGGACGAGGCTGATTGCATTTCACATAGCACTAATACTCTTGGGAAAGGTATGAATCCAATTATTCTCCCTCCAGCTATTGGTACTATTTACCCAACCCCTCCGCTCGGGCAGGATATGACACAAGGTCAATTTTTAAGCGGAGTTTAACAGGTTTGAATTCAGAGTTTTCCTTCTCCTAGACTAGTTGCCTAACCAAGGCTGAAGAACCTAGTCTGTCCTACTATTTACCCATAGCTGGAGGGAGAATAATTGGATTCATACCTATCCCAAGGGTATTAGTGCTATGTGAAATTTGAACTCGTATCGCCGTGTTCATTTCCTACGGCGATAACAACTACACCACGGGCACCTCCATTATTGGTAAATAGGAAGGCAGACTGGGTTCTTCAGCTTTGGTGAGGCAACTAGTCTTGGAGAAGGAAAACTCTGAATCCAAACCTGTTAAACTATGCTTAAAAAATGACCTTGTGTCATATCCTGCCCGAGCGGAGGGGTAGGTAAATATGGTTATTTAAAGCCAAATCTTGTTTATTCACACACACACACACACACACACACACACACATATATATATATATGTATATAGGGTGTCCCAGAAAATGTATACACATTAAAAATAATTTAAAAGTAAATGTGTATACATTTTTGGGACACCCTGTATATATATATATATATATATATATATATATATATATATAAGTAAATAATGGATTGTAATCGGATAGTTTATAAAGAAAAATTGATAACAAGGTAATCCAAGTAGAAGTTGAGAATTATTGAGAAACAAAGTCGACACTATAGCGTTTCGGTTCTACCAAACCATCATCAGGACTATGAGGGGTTATATTATATTACACATCCATCGTTAACTTAACATCACTTTTATAACCCCTCATTATCCTGATGATGGTTCAGCAGAATCGAAACGCTATTGTGGCGACTTTGTTTCTCAATAAATCTCTACTTCTACTTGGATTACCTTATATATCATCATCATCAAGACGTGCCGCCAGCACGGATATCCTTGACCATCTCTCGCCACTTTTCCCTATCGTTCATCACCTCCGGCAGGTCTTCTGGGTTACATCCTGTGTCCTCACATAGCTGCTGTATGTAAGTTCGGGCTGGTCGTCCTGCTTTTGCTTGGCCATATGTGGGGGTCCATAGTAGTACGTCACTAATGAGCTCGTCTTTGCTTCTCCAGCAGTGTCCGGCGTGTCTGGCTCGTCTGACCTGTATAGTTTTCGTGATGGGAGGTAGGTGGCCGTACAGTTGGCGTCTCGTGGGGTGTTGTCGCCAGGACTTGTTCAGTATTGCTCTTAACATTCTTGTGTAGTTGCCGTCAAGTTTCTTCTCCAGCCGTTTGGTTAGCGTCCTTGTAGTGCATCCATATAGCAGTATCGATACAACTGCTGCCTGGAAGAAACTGCGCTTCATTTCATCGGTCAGGTCTGATTTCCATATTATTGAGAGCCTATCTATAGCCGTCCATGCTTTCGTCAGCCGTGTGTCTATGTCGTTTTCTGTTGATGAGACGCTACTTCCTAGGTAGGTGAATTTGTCCACTAGCCTCAGAGAGGCTCCATCTAGAGTGGTAATGTTGCCCGTTTGGTTGTAACACATATATTCAGTTTTGTGCGCATTGACATGGAGGCCAATGCCTGCTGCAGCTCGTTCCAAGCTATGCAGTAGTGTCTCTGCTTGATTAGGCGTATTCGCCAGTAACGCTAAGTCATCAGCGTAGTCGGCGTCTGTGATTGTTTTTGCGGGGTACCTTTTGCTTCTTTTCTTAGTCAGCTCGAAGCCATTTTCTCTGATTTTGTCGATCGAAGTTCTAAGCACGTAATCTAGACAGATGATAAAGAGGTATGGGGCTAGCGTGTCTCCTTGTAGTACTCCTGCAACAATGTCGAAGTATTCCGTGTCTCCATCTGGTGAACGTACCTTTACTTTTCTGTTTTTGTAGAGGATCATTATTGCTGCTACGGTTTCTTTTGGTAGGCCGTATGCTAGTAGGATTAGTTCCATTTTCCCTCTGTGGATGGAATCGAAGGCCTTGGTAAAGTCGACAAATAGTAATGTCGCCTGAAGGTTTTTTGCCCGGACGCCTTCTAGGATTCTACGGATGGTCAATATTTGTGAGGTTGTGGATCTATTTCTCCGGAAGCCATTTTGGTTTTTCCTATATATATATATATATATATATATATATATATATATAATTTGTAAAAGAATAGTTTGTATATAACATTTTTAAAAAGCCAGAGCTCGTTTGTTTGCGCAAAGTTAAATGGTTTCAAGTATTGCTATCTAACACTAATAATTCTGTTTTGTATTAATCGTTTGTTTGCCCACGGTTAAATGATTTCAATTATTCTAATCTAACACTAATAATTCTAATCAATATTAATACTTTCTTTGCCCACAGTTAAATGGTTTCAAGTATTTCTATCTAACACTAACAATTCTAATTAATATTAATTATTTCTTTGCACACAGTTAAATGGTTTAAAGTATTGCTATCAAACACTGACAATTCTAATTGATATTAATCATTTCTTTGCACACAGTTAAATGGTTTAAAGTATTGCTATCAAACACTGACAATTCTAATTGATATTAATCATTTCTTTGCACACAGTTAAATGGTTTAAAGTATTGCTATCAAACACTGACAATTCTAATTGATATTAATCATTTCTTTGCATACAGTTAAACGGTTTCAAGTATTGCTAACACTGATAGTTTAATTTAATATTTTTCATTTGTTTGCACACAGTTAAACGGTTTAAGTATTGCTATCAAAGACTATCAAAGACTTTAATATTAGTCGTTTGTTCGCCCTCAGTTAAATGGTTTCGACTATTATTATTGAACATTAATAGTTTTATTGCACATAGTTAAAGGTTTCATGTACTTCAATGTAACATTAATAATTCATGTAAATTGAATTACCACGACCAGAAAATCCGCCTAACACCTACACACGATATACTGAACAGCTGTTTCGACCTTATTAGGTCTCATCAGCTGTGTATACCGTAATCTCCACCACTGGAGATCGAACCAGCGACCACAGATTGCAGTGCTGAAACTCTACAACTGAGCCACTAATTTATAACGCATATAAGGGACACCAAATCAACTAGTTTTGGTAATTGCGCGGCCAAATAACCTAAATGTGTCTTGCTAGTTACATCCGTACTCTTTCCAGAGGACACGGTCACCACCCCCAGGGCCACGTCTTTCCAAGAAGCTTAGAAATACGAATCAGCGTAATTATTATACCTCAGGGGCAAGAGAATAGATGTACATATTTTTTATTTTTTAAATAGAGGAATTAATATTGTGAATTGATTATTTAAAAAATGATAATATGTACATTAATAATTCAATTAAACATCAGTCAATTTTTACACTGTGAAATGGTCAAGCAGTTCTATTTAATTCATAGATGGGGCCCTAACACGGGTCAGTGTGAACGTGGGAGTAATGCCAATTAAGGGGTACTCCGCATACCCCGACGCTCCAGGACAGAAACCTCACCATCAGATAGTTTTGTGTCCCATCCAAGACACTCGAAGGCGTACTGGTGTGGTAATACTCCTCCGAAGAGATGCAGTCAGTGTATTCTACAGACCAAGCCGAACCCATCCTCGTGAAAGAACAGCAACGGTACTATTTAATCCAAAACTCGGGGGGTTAAGGGGGTTCATGCCTTTCCCTAGGTATGTTAATCCGCAACTGGAGTCCAACACTTTAATCTCTACGTCAGAGACTCCCTCTTCAAATGTTTAAACCAAGATCTTCATTATTTAGAATTACGACGACGACGTATTTCAACATCATTATCATTTAAGGCTGCCACCCGTCTCTATGTGTTATATTGTCATCTGCTGATTCATGCAGAAATATACATATATATACTGGATATATACCGATGCAATAATAAAGACGCACGCAGGAAGACTTCTTTAACAAAATATGTACCTCTCACTTTATTTGTAAGGGTTTGAAAAGGTTATTCAAGGTTTGCGTGTGAGAGGGAGTTGGAGAAGGAACAGAAACTGCAATGTTTTGACCCCACTCTTATGGCCGTCAACGTTGTGTCTTTCTCATTCTCCAGGGCTGCTCAATCGGAGGCCCAGGGGCTCACTCTACTGGATGATGACTTTCTTTACTGTATCTTATCAACAACTTCTCTGGTCCCCAAACTCCATCGGGGTTCCTGAGGGCCCCTTCGGCCGGGTGTGGCTTTCCTTACCACATCTCGTCTATAACTCCATCCGATCTCTAACTGGAACTCTTCAGGGGCCCCAAGACCCCTTCGGCCTGATGTGGCTTTACCTACCACATCTCATCTATATCCCCCTCCAACTCTACTGCAACTGCAACTGCAAATCATCAGGGGCTCCAAGAGCCCCTTCGGCCTGATGTAGCTTTCCCTACCACATCTCGTCAATAACTCCCACCGATCTCTAACTGGAACTCTGACTTCTGTCTTGACTGAGTTATATAATAGTTCAACGTCCACTCAATCGCCTACTCGATCTTTGAAATGGCATGATTGATCGTCATCCAACGGAAATAACTGTCATGCAGTTCACAGGTGACTCTCTTCCGGTGCATCAGTCTATGAGTGTACCATGGGAATTTTTTTTACCTCGTCCCATTTCATCAGCCAATTTCCGCCCACGCGATTTCCTCTCATAACTGCCATTAGAATGTGTCACTTCCTTCCGGTGCGTCACTCTGAATGGCATTTTTGGCCGGGTCGAAGGTCAAAATACCACATATGGTCTATCGCTCCCGGGAGGTCTTCCAGGCTGCATCCCATATCACCACAGAATTATTGTACAGGGTGGAACGATAAAATTATCGTCCTAAAGAAAACAACACTACAGCTTTATTTTAAAACTTTTATTGAAAAAATCAATTCAGCTAACTTGATTATGCGGTAGAGTTGACATCAATTCAATGTAGCCTCCTTCAGCCTCAATCCCCGCCTCGATACGGATCTGGAACTGGGAGCATGCTTTTTCCACAAGCGCCGGCGGGAGCTCGGCGAATACTCCGCGGATGGCAGCGATCAGGCTGGCTTTGGTGTTGTGGGAGGTCATGTTGGTGATGTTCTCGACGTATGACCAAACGAAGTAGTCCAGCGGATTCAGGTCGAGGGAGGAGGGGGCCTGTGAGCGAAGGGTTCAAAGTCGTAGCGCTCCTTCTGAAACCAAGCCTGGGTCTCTTTGGACTCGTGGGTCGGCGCTGAGTACTGCTGCTACACCCAGGGTCTGCCACCGGCCACCTGATTGCAGCAGCGGATCACCACACTCTTCAGCACATCCAGGTACACTTTGGTGTTGACTTTCAAGCCAACTTCGCAGATGTGAGGTGGCATGATGTGACCCTCACTTGAAACCACACCAAAGACCATAACCGTTGCCGGAAACTTTGTTTTCATCATCCTGGGCACATCCCTGTTATTCGTGGCAATCTAGATTTGCATTTTGAGGGTACTGGCAATGGTCCTGTTGTCATAACTTGGATCGGTAGAGAGCATGAGTTGTACAGTGGCACATCTCTGATCTCGCTCGTTGAACATTGTGTCACTTTCAGACATGATAGAAGGCTCCTATCGCTCTTGGGATTTGTACACAACTGGCCAACTAGTAGATGGTCTGCAACAAAAAAAGAAAACCGGTTTTCATTTTACGGAAATGGAATCATGTCGTCTTTTCTAGGGCGACATTTTTATCGTTCCACCCTGCATATAGTTTCTGGTTGGTGGTCCTGACTTTGCTCGTCCATAATCAGTTCGTCCTTACTTCTCCGGTAGTGTATCGCATGTCTGGATCATCTAACTTGAATAATTTTCGTGATGGGTGGTAGGTTGCCGTACAGCTACTGTTTTGTGGCTCCAGGATTTGTTCAGTATTGCTCATAGCATTCTTATGTAATTGCCGTCAAGTTTTTTCTCAATACATTGAGTTAGCATCTATGTAGTGCATCCATATAGTAGTATCGATACGACAGTTACTTGGAAAAAAATAAACGAAATGTTTATAATGTACCCATTCTGCTGTTTTTGTTTGTTTGTTTTGTTTTGTTTTTCTTTTTTCAATTTAATTCAGTAATTTATAAATTATTTTACATTGTCTTTAATTGGAATCATTTTGAGATGAGGCTTCTTAATCTGAGAATTATTTTTTTATTTATCTATTGCGGACATTTTGTCCTCATCTTAGTAGTTTTTGTGTTGTTTCTTCTTTCAACTACCAAGATGAGGACAAAAAGTCCGCAATAAATAAATAAAAACTTAATTCTCAGATTAAGAAGCCTCATCTCAAAATGATTCCAGTTAAAGACAATTACAAATTCGGTACGGACCCGTGGCGCAGCGGATAGAGGCGTTGAGTCTCTACGGTTCCAGGTGAGCATTGTCAGATGATAGCGGTTTCAAATCCTCCCCAAGCCGGCCAGAGGTTTACTTGGTCAAAAACGTGGTGCGATAGACACCAATTATGGAAGGCAGTAATTACTGGGGATACGGTTACAAGACTCATCATTCCTATCCGAGGTCGCGGTAAATCACCCGAAGAAGGCCAGAGGTGGAATTTGGCCGAAACGTTGTGAAAGAAGAAACAACACAAAAACTACCAAGATGAGGACAAAAAGTCCACTATAAATAAAAAAAATAATAATAATAATTCTCAAGTATTTTACACTTAAGATTGTTCAAATGGATAAAAAGAAATCTACGTTTAATGACCTTTTCTTTTTGTTGATATGAATTCGAGTTCGTCACTTGTAAATGACCTTTTAAAAAAAGAATAAAATGGCTTTTGGAAAATCAAAAACAAAAAGTGAGGCTATATTTCAATGCTGTATTTTATTTTAATTCAATACTTTTCCTTCCAATGAAAGTATTCGACGTTTAAAATTGTTGAAATGGATAAAAAGTTTAAATTAGTTTTTTCAACCAAGGAAGAAAAAATTCTATTGTACATAAAATTATTTTTTTCCTCGTATATTAAAAATAGATAAGCAACAGTGTACAAAATCATAAACAATATTTACGATTGATGTTTTTGGGACAATTTATAATTGCAATCTACTTGGACGCTAACTCAACGGCTGGAGAAGAAGCTAGAAGGCAATTACACAAGAATGTTGCGAGCAATATTGAACAAGTCCTGGCGGCAACACCCTGCAAGGCACCAACTATACGGCCACCTGCCTCCCGTCACGAAAACTATACAAGTTAGACGAACCAGACATGCAAGACACTGCTGGAGAAGTAAGGACGAACTCATCAGTGATGTATTCCAACGAACCCCCGCATATGAATTCGAGTTTGTCACTTGGAAATGACCTTTTAAAAAAAGAATAAAATAGCTTTTGGAAAATAAAAAAATAAAATTTTTTTTACATTGTCTTTAATTGGAATTTCACAATTATCTACGGCTGGTTAGAGCAATAAAATATTCGTTGAAACAGTGGGCATCTCGGGGGGGTGTAATGGTTAACAAGCTAGACTATCAAACCTTCACGAGTGATTTCGTGTCTCATTGGGTGCCCCATTCGTACGGACGACCAGCACGAACATACATACAGCAGCTATGTGATGATACGGGATGTAGCCCTGAAGACCTGCCAGAAGCGATGAATGATAGGGAGAAGTGGCGAGAGAGAGTCAGGGATATCCGTGCTAGCGGCAAGAACATGATGATGATGATGATTATTGCAATGTTAAATATTTAATTCTAATTTTATCCGATCCAATTGTTTGCTACTGTTTATGAATAAATAATGGTTAAAATAATAATTTTGAGTTCTTTTTTTTTTACGAAGAGGTTTGTTTATATCATAAATAGCGAAAAGAATGTGTATATGCGAAAATAATTTTTTTGTATAAAAATAAAAAAGAATGTTAAAATAATTGCGCAGGAATATAAAATTAAACTTTAAGAATCCCATATTAAATTTCATAGAAGAATTAGATAATTAAATTGAACAAAAACGGAACGTACTTTGCTGTTGTAAAATGACTTTGCAGGGAAAAAAAAGTTGATGTTGTTAACAGCCATTCAGTAGCGCTTTATAGTATTGAATGGCTGTCACAATGGGGGGGGTTAACTCAGAATAATTTGTCTCTGGTTTAATCTTTTTGGTCAATTTTGGCTTAGCTATAAATTCATGATACAATAAGAATAATACCGACTGAAAAGCGGTCTTTCGTATCAAATTGCAGTTTTCCATCACCAGCCATCTAGGTATCCATAAGGCTTCAGATACTTCAGACACAGAAAGATGTAATCGACTTTACAAAGTAAATGTTTCACGTAGATAAAGCATGATTGAACAGAAGGTGCCCGTGGTGTAATGGTTATCGTCGCAGAAAATGGACAGGGCGACACGAGTTCAAATCCTGAACAAGACTGATTGCATTTCACATACCACTAATATAAATCCAATTATTCTCCCTCCAGACTGTTTTCTTCAGCCTTGGTGAGGCAACTAGTCTAGGAGAAGGAAAACTCTGAATTCAAACCTGTTAAACTCCGCTTAAAAAATTGACCTTGTGTTGTTATACTCTGCCCGAGCGGAGGGGTTGTTAAAAAAAGGAGGTGCCTGTGGTGTAATAGTTATCATCGTAGGAAATCGACACGGTGACACGAGTTCAAATCCTGGACGAGACTGATTGCATTTCACATAGCACTAATACACTTGGGAAAGGTATGAATCCAATTATTCTCCCTCCAGCTATGGGTAAATAGTAGGACAGACTAGGTTCTTCAGCCTTGGTGAGGCAACTAGTCTAGGAGAAGGAAAAGTCTGAATTCAAACCTGTTAAACTCCACTTTAAAAAAATTGACCTCGTGTCATATCCTGCCCGAGTGGAGGGGTTGGTAAATGTGTCTAAAGCACGATTGAACAAGCGACAAAAATGTAGGAGTCGAACAAAGCAGATTACCTTATTTCAAGTCTAATTGGTTAAACAAGAGACAAAATTACCTTGTTTCAAATCATCTCAGGCGAACAAGGGACAGAATTAAACTGTTTTAATTTACCTATGTCGGGCCAGGGACGAGGTTTTCTTATTTCAAACCGCCTGGCTCAAACGATAAACATGCTTTTCTTGTTTCAAATCGACTAGTTCGAAAAAAAAACAAGCCTTTTCTGTGTTTTTTTTTGTTTGTTTGTTTTTTTGTTTGTTTTTTGTTTTTTTTTTTGCATTTCAAACCAAATGTTTCGAACCACAAACTAAGTGTTGTCTTATTTCAAATTACGAAGAAGAGATGAAGCCATTTTTTTTTTTAAATTTCAAACCAAATTTTCTAACAACGAATTCGGTGATTTTATTTCTGTTGTGGACTAGCCTATTATATCTTTCTTCATGTGTAGGTAAACTGGTCCATGACGAATTATCTACGGCTGGTTAGAGCAATAAAATATTCGTTGAAACAGTGGGCATCTCGGGGGTGTAATGGTTAACAAGCTAGACTAGCAAACCTTCACTAGTGAGTTTAAGTTTCATTGGGTGCCCCATTCGTACGGCCTTGCACCCCATCTAAACAAAAATCTTCATAAATTATTATTCGTTAGAAATGTGGGTATCTAGGGTGGTGTAATGGTTAACAAGCTAGACGATCAAACCTTCACGAGTGATTTTGAGTCACATTGGGTGCCCCATTCGTACAGTCTCGCAACCCATCTACACAAAAAGCTTCATAAATTATTATTCGTTAGAACATTGGGTATCTCGAGTGGGGTAATGGTTAACAAGCTAGACTACCAAACCTTCACGAGTGAGTTTGAGTTTCATTGGGTGCCCCATTCGTACGGCCTTGCACCCCATTTAAACAAAAATCTTCATAAATTATTATTCGTTAGAACAATGGGTATCTCGGGTGGTGCAATGGTTAACAAGCTAGACTAGCAAACCTTCACTAGTGAGTTTAAGTTTCATTGGGTGCCCCATTCGTACGGCCTTGCACCCCATCTAAACAAAAATCTTCATAAATTATTATTCGTTAGAAATGTGGGTATCTAGGGTGGTGTAATGGTTAACAAGCTAGACGATCAAACCTTCACGAGTGATTTCGAGTCTCATTGGGTGCCCCATTCGTACGGTCTCCCACCCCATCTAAACAAAAATCTTCATGAATTATTATTCGTTAGAACAGTAGGTATCTCGGGTGGTGTAATGGTTAACAAGCTAGTAAATTATTATTTGTTTGAAATATCAAACGTTAAGAATAATGGTGATACTAAAGTGATAACAATACAACAGAAATAATCAGTCGTACTTTTCGGAGGCCGAGTGTGAACCGTCGAAACACTCTCCTACAACAACTAATCCGGATATAATAGTATATTGATACAGTCAAGATTCTGGTATACAACAATTTCAAATTATCTTGGTGGAACAAATCGTCCGGGTCAAACTATGGATAAAGCTACATATCAAACTTCCAGAGTCGAAGAACTAACATGGCTATCATTTTTCCAAATTGTCTAACCACGTCTGTCATTGTGAGTGACAGTGTTGCCCTCGCCAAAACGGTGTACACTCAAAAAGCAGGTCAAAACAGGAATTCAAATGTTTACTCTTGTAATATTACGGATGGGCGCCATCATTGAACTGCGGCGGTCTCAAAGTTGTAGAACGTTCGAGCACATCAGTTGTCATCAGTCATTGGGTACATAGGTCTGACGATCAAAAATGTCACGAACCTCGCTCGTGCAGGCAGAGTGACCTGTAGAGTTCAAGCGTGATTTTAATATAATCATGCGTGAACTTTCACGTGCTGCACTACTGTTTCACTGGTGATCATCGAACCTTCGGGAACCTTCGAATTGATCCATCAAATCGCTATATAAGGAAACCAAGTAACGAGATTTTAGCAGTTCAAGACAGGTTTCCAAACAGGTTACAACAGAGGTGCACGACGCCCTGACCCATGTCATACCCCAGCATGTCATAGCAAGCAGACTGATGTGATAAGTATCAACAGGTCAACGATAACAACGCCGCCGTCATCGCCAAGAAGAGGAAGGTGAACCTTTCCTACGTACGCAAGCTGAAGTGCACGGTGGGAAAGAGTGATACAGAAAGAAGACGTTTGAGAGCGACAAAAAAAAAGAGAAAGCCAGGAAGAACGCTATTAAACAAACTTTTTAACTACAGTCCGCTGTAGTCCCCAAGAATAAAAGCGACTACTATTTTCTTCCTTGAAATTCAAGTTTTGAGTGTTTCCTTTTTGCGAATTCATTTCTTTTAGACACAACGTTTTTTGGTCCTATGCTACACTCTCTGTTTTATGAATAAGATTTCAGGTTACTCTCTATTACTGTAGGACAGAACATTTTTTTTCAGCTCCCAAACAGTATTTTCCTATAGAGTCACCATCATTACTTATGCATTTTCGCCGGCGATAAACAGGAGTCATCCCACAGGTACTAGCAGGAGTAACCTGCTTTTCATAGTAGCGATGATAAGGTAAAATATTGTCTGCGTAGTCCATCTTTCATCGACCCAGGACACGAGTATGAGTTGAACAAGACACTCTTGTTTTCATGGGCAGACAAATGTAGTGAATGCGGGTTGTCATTCACATGGCTATTGTGACTGCTCTAATGCATTATACAACTCCTAACTATGCTTACATCAGCTGCTTTTGTTTTTTGGGATTTTTTTTTCTTTTTTCGTAAACTTTCCACAAGTGTCGATGAATTTCAATGAAGTCATTCATCCACAAAAGATTAAATGAAATATCTTTGCTTTCATGTTAGTCGCCATTTTTCCTGAGTGCCGCCCAACTGCAATCTGTATCAAGGCAAAAAATGGTTTACGAGCGAGAAATTTTATTGCCATACCACACGCCTCTGAATTTGTGGGAGAACAGGATAAAATAAATTCATGATCAAATGAATGAATTATTTGCATTTAAAAATTTTTTCAAATTTCATCTAAATTTCATAGAACATAATTAAATAGCAAGCGTTACTTTTGGTACAACTCTCGTGCGCATTGAAAAATCTATTTCAACGTTGGTAAAAATAGTTCGTCGGCAATGGTGGCGACAATATGGAAAAATAGTGGGGGGGTTGTTTGTTTGGTTGGTTGGTTGTTTTTTGGAGTTTTTGTTTGTTTGTTTGTTTGTTTGTTTGGTTGGTTTGTTGGTTGGTTTTTTGAAGGTTTTTTGTTTTCGTTTTTGTTTTTTTTGTTTGTTTTTTGTTTTTGCTTTTTTATTGTTTTTTTGGGGGGGGGCTGAAAACTTGCTTTATTCGATGGAGTTATTTAGGCTCCTGTATTCATTCTAGTTTTCATGTAAATAAATGGAGCGATTCTTGTATATTTTGGGTATAAACATATAATTTTTTGCAAAATACATATGATAGTTTTAAATTTTGGTACAGTCAATTGTGATCAAAAATATACACCAAACGTAAAGTAAAAACCTTCTATGATGAGACAAATGTTTTTTGATGATACAAATGTTTTATGATGAGACAAATGTTTTATGATGATACAAATGTTTTATGATGAGACAAATGTTTTATGATGATATAAATGTTTTATGATGATACAAATGTTTTTGTGATGAGACAAGTGTTTTACCATATTTCAAACTACCTAGTAGAGCCAAAGTTTTTTTGGATTTTCAATGATGATTTTTAGCAACTTGTATCTCCGTTTTATATCATTGATTTGATACAATTTGTTTTCTCGTTGGTGAATTGTTTATTCCTTATTTGACACATTCGATAATGAATGGTGGAAAAAGAATATAATTGGAGTCATTTCACGATGCCAATGGAAAAAGAAGTTTAAGGGTAGCAACAAAAGAAATGAATGATGAAGAAAGCAAAAAAAAAAAATATCAAAAAAACTGGTTCAGACGTTTCAAAGAAGATAACACCAGTCTCGAAGACAAAGCAAGCTTCTTTTGTTTAGTTTCTTTATCAACCTTCGTAGATTATTTAATGCCCAACCCATCCTTGTAGAAAAACGGTAGTAGTATTATTTAACCTGTAGGTGGGGGGATAAGGAGGTTTATACCTTTCCCAAGGGTACTTGTTCGAAAGTGAACGTAATTGCGTGACTGGAGTTTGAACCCGCTTACTTCAAGGCCGCTGTCCGGCACTTTAGCCACCACGCCACTATGGAAGATGAAGCCTAATTTAAAATGCTTGAACAACAGCCAAATACTCGTACATTATCGGTAAAACTTAGTTCTTCACAAATCAACGTCAATCGACACTTCTATAAGTTAGACCATGTGAACAGAAGCTGAAATACTTAAAACACGAAATACGAAACAATATGAGAAAGTGCAAAATTTTAACTCATGCCAGTAACACAGACTTACGCAAACGGTAACGTTTATTCTTTCGTTGCTTCTGACATTCTTTCTTGTTTATTAATCTTGGACCGTTCGGAAACTTTTGTTTATCTGAAAAGAAAAAAATACCGACTCCATCTGGCAAATTCTATCAGCGTTGACATTTGCAGAGAAGGCATACGGGGTGCGTCAGGTATTTGAGAACACATCTTACATCATCATCAAGACATACCAACAGCATGAATTTCCTTGACTTTCTCTCGCTATCCATCCCTCTAAGCAATCGTTCATTTAAAGTCTTCTAGACAGCATTCGGTGTCAGTTAAAAGTTGATGAATGTAAATTTTTTCTGGATACTAGTGTGTTCAATTAAAGGAATCCATAAGGGAACGTTGCTAATGAGTTTGTCCTTGATTCTCTTGTATGTCTTACTTGGATGGTTCGTGAGATGGGAGGTAAGTGGTCGTACAACTGCAGTTTTGTAAGTTATTGCTTCCATGATTTGTTTAAAATAGCACACAGCATTACTTTTAACAAGCTATAAATCTCTATTCTCTACAATCATCCTCTCGTCAGTGTAATGATGCTAATCTGTCACTTTTCTGTTCTTATTTTCATAAAAGGTGGCTTAACAATGGAAAAACAAAACAAAAAATACAATAAAATAGATTTTTTAAAACTTCTGCCCTTGCCAATAGAACTCTCCTAATGGTTAAACGTTCCTTATAAAAGACACGTGATAAGAACAGTTGGCTCTCTTTCTTTCTTCCTTCTGACCCAACGTAATTGTCACGTGTTTGTTGGATCCTAAAGCACACAGATCTTGAAGACAAAACCAGAAATGATTAGAGCTAACGCTAAATAAATCTCCTTATCAGCAGTACTCCTCTTTGGTCCTTACTGGACTAGATGAGCGATCGGAGAGGTCTAATCCGATCAGTCGGCTGGACATATCAAGCCCTGGCACCTATATGATTGTCCTTACCGTATTCTTCAAATTGCTCTCGTGGCAAACATCCAAACGTTTTTACCTTAAGGTTCCTAGAAGGCGGTGGCTGAGGGTCAGGCGCGCTGAGAAAAACAGGACTGGGTATGACTCAGAAGTTTGCATCTTATAGTGAGGCTGCTGTTCCAGAGCTTTGGGGAATGTGGAGTTCTCTTTCATTTCCATTACGTCCAGGTACAATCTGGCCTGTGGGGATCCTGTTAGGGTCGCATCAAATAGAACTGTTCAATAATTTCCAAAGGATTATTATTAGTGATTTAAAATCATACTACTTTGCGCAAATTGTTCGTATTTGATAGGAATACTTGATAAATAGAATTACTAATGTTAAATAGAAATACTTGAAACAATTTCACTGTGTTGACAATTATTTGTATTTGATAGAATTATTAGTTTTGAATCGTAATGTTTGAAATCATTTTACTGCGTACCAAAAAGAGAGTTCACCCACGTTTAAAAATAAAGTTACCAGCAAACTATTCACTTACAAATCATATATATATGCGTAGGGCCTTCAATAAGTTTCTTGACTTTTTTGTATAGGTATTTAAAACTGTCGTAGACTCTTGAAAATTCAGTATCATATTGCTATACATATTATGAGATGATAGACCAATTTTTATGATTTCAGCTTCAAATGAACAGCTACAACAGCAATTGGAATACACCCTACTAAAGCCTGATTGCCACAGCTGGTGAATTTCAAAAATGCAATCTGACACTTTTGAAGAACGATATGCAATAAAATTCTCTTTTAAACTTGGAAAAAATGATGCCACAGAAACAAATGGAATGCTTCAGACTGCTTTTGGGGCATCTTGCATGAATCGAGCATCAGTTTTTAAGTGGCATAAGAGATTCAAGGAAGTTAGGGAGTCTGTAAGGGATGATGAGAGGTGTGGGAGGAGAAAGGAAGTCAATTGATTGGCCAAACGGTTAGGCTTAGGGTTATTATGTTTAGGTTTTAAGAGAGTTCAGGAAGAGAATCCTAGGGAAGAGGTCAGCACTCTTCAAATCGGGTCAATGACATTTCCAGCAGGACAATGCATCAGTTCACAACTCCATCCTTGCCACAGACTATTTGACCAAGGTGGGCATCAAGACAGTTCCTCAGCCTCCCTATAGTCGAGACCTTGCTCCCTGTGACTTTTGGTTATTCCATAAGCTCAGAGACTGTCGTTATGTGACAATTGAGGAGATGAAAGAGGCTGTGACGAATGTCATTGACACACTCACGCAAGAGAACTTCCATGGAGTGTTGCAGAAGTTGTTGGAACGGTACAACAAGTGCATTGCAGACGGAGGAGATTACTTCGAAGGGGACTAGAGTTTTATATGTGTACTATCAATAAAAGTGGCCATACAAAAAAGTCTGGAAACTTATTTAATGATCCTTGTATATGATTTGGTGTTTAATAGCCCACAAGAGATGATATGCCATAAATCACCAATGAATCAAAAAATAGAGTCGTTGTTGTGATGGGATGCTTTCCATTGTTGAGTTCAAGAGTTAAGGTTGACCGGTTAGTCGACTTTGGGCCGGAGCTTCTGGGTGACTTCATTTAGACTAGTCAGTTGAAAAAAGCCACCAGAAATTTATGTTAAGAAGTACACGTCTCTCATCGATATGACAGTTTGAGGAGGTGCCCGTGGTGTAGTGGTTATCGTCGTAGGAAATGAACACGGCGACACGAGTTCAAATCCTAGACGATCCTGATTACATTTCACATAGCACTAATACCCTTGGGAAAGGTATGAATCCAATTATTCTCCCTCCAGCTATGAGTAAATAGTAGGGCAGACTAGGTTCTTCAGCCTTGGTGAGGCGATTAGTCTAGGAGAAGGAAAACTCTGAATTCAAACCTGTTAAACTCCGCTTAAAAAATGACCTTGTGTCATATCCTGCCTGAGCGGAGGGGTTGGTAAATAGGATATGACAGTTTGTGACGTAGTAATTTACGAATCTTTTTTTGCTCTAACACAGATGCCTTATGTTGTTAGCAGTATTCGCCAATTGTCCGGAAAACAGGGGTTCAATCCCAGGTCGCGTCATACCAAAAATGATACTTGATGCCGCCTTGCTTAACATTCAGCATTATACGGTATGGATCAAGGGTAAAGTAGAGTGATCCAAGGAAAGGAGTAGTGCCGTCTTCTACACCTCAATGTAGTAGCTATCAAAAAAGGAGCCTTCAGGTCACCCTCGACTAGGCGGTCGCCAACTTTACTTACTTTACTGTTCCGATGTCTTCACACTTCTAACAATTAAACTTATAATTTCTTTGTGGGGGTTAAAGAAGAAATTTCAAAAGTACAATAACGTAAAGTAAAGTTGGCGACCTTAGTCGAGGGTCACCCGAAGGTTCCCTTTTCGATAGCTACTACACCAAGATGTAGTGGAGGGCGCTACTCCTTCCCTGGATTGCTCCACTTTACTCTTGATCCGTACCTTATAATGCTGAGTGTTAAGCAAGGAGGCATTAAGTACCATTTTTTGAGTCTTTGGTGTGACTCGACCTGGGATTAAAGCCTGGTCTCCCGGGCCATTGGCGAACACTCTAAACGCTAGGCCAATGTCCGAAGAATTAAAAATAGATATAAAATAAGCACGAAATAGAATAAACAAATACAAAAATAGCAATTTCTCTTGGGGCCTCTGACATGAAGCTAAATCCACGAATGTCTAAAAAGATGGGCGTCTTGAAGCCAAAAAGAAACTCTATCGCAGTACTCTTGACATATCTCTGAGCAGACGTCCTTTTTCTCTCGACAGCCAGTTTGAGCACGCATGTCTGCTAAGGCCTCTGGCCTAGCTGCGAATTGTATCTCTAGCACGTAGCAGCCTCAGCTGAACATACCGACTGACCACAAACACACATAGCGGACCTTCAAATCTATTATACTCGATGCCAGCGATTCACAATTTGCCAAGATGATTCCTGAGATTCCTCTAACGCCTTGATCAGCAAGTGAAGTTATTTCTTCCGTTGCATATTGAACTCCGACCCGGCCAAGCTGTCAAAATAGGAAATGCACCGGTGTAAATAACAGATGCATCCGGTCGAGGAATATCAGCTTGAACGTGGACGGGTTGAATTGAGTGCGATTTGTGAGGCTCACAAGAAGAAGGTGGGTGTCGAACAATTATATAACCCGGGTGAAGACAGGAAGTCAGTCAGTTGGAGATAAGATGCGGTAGAGAGAAGCAGCAACCAGCAGTTGCAGTTGGAGATTGAGATCAGTTGAGCAGTTGCAGTTGGAGATCAGAGTTTTGAAGCAGTGTTTCGGATCGAGCAGTGAGAACCAGCTCTCAGCGAAGAGCTGGGCCCAAGGCCTCCGGTTGAGTAGCCCAGGAGAACGAGAAAGATATTGCTATGTCTGGAGGAGCTGGTGAGATCAATATGTTGCAGTTTTTGTTCAGTCTCCAACTCCGTCTCACACACAACCCTTTCGAATAAAGTGAGAGGTATATTTTTCTAAAGAACTGTGTCCGTTCGCCAATATTATTGTGTTAAATATGTGTATGGTTGCATATGTATTATCTGGCTAAACAACACTTCAGTTTAGGGAAAACATTCTCCACCACAAAATAGTCGTAAACCCTGAAAATGAAATTTGACTTTAAAAGTATCCCTGTTTTTTTGTTTGTTTGTTTTTTGTTTTTTGTTTTTTTCATGTCCGTTCTTAATTCTTTAATTAACAAGTGAATGGGGACAAAAAGAAAATTCAGTTACCAACGTCATAGTTTCCCAAAACACATCCAAAAATATTCAACCCAATCGCTTAACTTATGTTCTGTATTTTCTTAGTCTAGCGCACAGGCCTTAGGTTGCTTACGGCACATGCTGTTCCTATGTTGTCACCCTTCTAACAATTAACCAGGCTTCTCATTGCTTAACTTTTTTTACGTATTTGTTTATCTTTGTTTAGTCTTGCACACAGGCCTTAGGTTGCTTACAGTATCTGCAGTCCCAATGTCGTCACCCTTCTAACAACTAAACAGGCTTATCATTGCTTAACTTCCTTATTTGCTTAGCATAGACCACAGGTTATGTTGTATCGTGGTAAGGAAAAGATACACAGTGAAAATAAAGCTAATTATTTATTAATTCAAGTGGTTACAGTCCGACTAATATTATAAGTCTCGCGCTGTTGGTGTTACGTCCGAAGTTGGTCTTACTACTGACCGAGATCGTCAGAGTTATCTCTCTGCTTCTCTTTCTACTTCTGCTCCTGCTTCAGCTTCTCTTTCTGCTTCTCCATACTTAAGAGATACGGCGTCTTTTATACTTCCATGATACCGGAAGTCATGTGGTACGAGCCACTATACAACAGGTTACTTACTATGTCCACCAGTATTTTTCAATTGTTAAATTAGTGATATACTAACAACTGAGCTGGTTCATCGCTGTCTGTTTGTTTTTAATGACATATCAACCTTAGTAGGTTATTTAATGTCAAATCCATTTTTATACAAATAAACAGTTCTATATTAAACAATTCAGTTTATCATCAGCTCACAGTTTAATTGTCAAAAACATTTCTATTTCAAGCTATTCAGTTTAATCAAACAGTTTTAATTCAAACAATTCAGCTTAGTATAAGTATAGTTTTTTGTATACAAACTGTCAAAACAGTTCTATTTCAAACAATTCAGTTTAGCGTACAGAAATAGTCCAATTTCAAACAATTCCGTTTAGCATAAGTACTCAGTTTAGATGTCAAAACAGTTCTATTTCAAGCAATTCAGTTATGTAAAGGTACACAGTTTAGTTCTATTTAACCCATATATAGGACCCTATCAGGTGCTACCACTGCAGGCTAGAGTGGGCCTGGGAGTGATGGTAATGAAGGGGAACTCCGCATTCCACAAAGCTCAAGTATTACTGAAGCCTCACCATCAGATTATTTAGTGCCATATTCAGGACACTCGTTGGGAGGGGTTTTACCCCTCTGCTGAGATCCAGTCTGTATATTCTGCAGCCCCAGCCGACTGGGCCACAAGACACTCTTTAGAGGGAGTCTTACTCCTCTGCAGAGATGCTGTCGATATATTCTGCAGACCTCCCCCACCCGCTAGTCGACTGGGCCACAGGACACTCCGTTGGGGGAGTCATGCCCCTCTGCAGAGATGCAGTCAGTGTATTCTGCAGCTTCAGCCGACTTGGCCACAAGACACTCGTTGGGGGAGTCTTATCCCTCTGCAGAGATGCAGTTGGTATATTCTGCCCCCCCCCCCCAACTTGCCGATTATTTCTTTGTGACTTTACCGTACGATGATTTCGCGGGATAATTGACGTTCTCTCGTTTTTAATGACTTTTCTTTCTCTCTTTCTTTGCTTCCTTTTTTTTTTAAATCTCCCAAGTTTTTTAATTAGTCTGGCACATCCGCTTTGAGCTGGTCTTGTCACCTGACTGCTCATTATTTTAACCTGTCCTGTCTGAAGACAAGAATACAACCGAAAAGGAATAAATGATATACCAATCCCAGATGGAAACCACTGATACTAAATATTCGCTTCCTCATGAAAACAAATTTAAAACATGTTCAATTTAACGCAGGGAGCTCAGCCGCGTACGAATCGGTAAGGACAAACAGTGTTCAGTCTTGGGACCGGTTTCAATGAGAGGTCAGTCTACTCGAACCTTTTTCTTATTTGTATTTACCCAACCCCTTCGCTTCGGGAAGGACATGACACAAGGTCAATTTTTAAGAAGAGTGCAGTTGGTTTAAATTCAGATTTTTCCTTCTCTTTGAGTGATTGCCAAACCAAGGGAAAAGAACCCAGACTGCCCTACTATTTACCCATAGCTGGGGCGAGAACAGACTGATTCATGCCTAGCCCTTGGACTTTAGCATAAAGTGAAATGAAAAAGCCGCGTCCAGAACTTGAACCCAGAATTTGAAATTGGCAGCAGTTCTAGTATGGGATTCCAGTTCGAAGGTCGAGTATCGAAGCCCTGGACCTAGGCAGAGGTTCAGGAAGAGAATTTTGATCCAAGACAGAGCGCACAGATATTCTTACCCGAAGAACAAATGCCAATCCATAAATAAATAACAGTTTTTTACGGGTACTATGCCACTTGATTAGATAAAGTTAATCCGACAGCGGAGAAAACAAGTGAATCTAAAAAGAAAGCGGGTTATTACTTGTTAGGAGATTGGAATAATTTAAGATGGTGACGTCAGCCATCACCTTGGAAACCATATTTGAATAGAAAAAAGCTGCATGACTGTCCGGTCGACTTAAAAGTATTTTTTTCGGATTTCTGCACGGTGACATGATTTTTTTAAATTTTTTTTTTTTACAAAACAATTTAATTGGTTAAGAAAATAAACTCACAAATTTACAGTTTTATTTGATATTCAGGAAATAGTTAAGTAACATTCCAAATTTTTAGTTTTGAGTATTTATATAAATCAGAGATATGCTTATTATTTCAAAAATGCTATCATATAGTAAAAATTTATAACTCTCTCTCTCTCTCTCTCTCTCTCTCTCTCTCTCTCTCTCTCTCAATATATATATATATGTATAAAGAAGTAGTGCCCTCCCCTACACCTTGGTGTAGTAGCTATCGAAAAGGGAGCCTTCTGGTCACCCTCGACTACGGTCGCCCGCTTTACTTATATATATATATATGTGTGTGTGTGTGTGTGTGTGTGTGTGTGTGTGTGTGTGTGTGTATAAATATATTATGTTTGGTTTGGTTTGGTTTGGTTTCATGACATATCAACCATTGTTGGTTATTTAATCAAATTTACCAACCCCTCCGCTCGGGGTGGATATGACACAAGGTCAATTTTTAAGCGGAGTTTAACAGGTTTGAATTAAGAGTTTTCCATCTCCTAGACTAGTTGCCTCACCAAGGCTGATAAACCAGTCTGACCTACTATTTACCCATAGCTGGAAGGAGAATAATTTCCCAAGGGTATTAGTGCTATGTGAAATGCTATCAGTCTCGTCCAGAATTTGAACTCGTGTCGCCGTGTCCATTTCCTATGACGATAACCATTACACCACGGGCACCATTGTTGGTTATTTAATGCCAAATCCTGTTGATACATGTATTTTAAATATGATTAGTAAACACATTTTATTGATAACATTCTTAAACGGTCCTGAGCTCTTTTTTGCACGCAGTACTGCTATAACTATTACAGTTACAATTTAATATCAGTCATTTGTTTGCACACATAGTTTGTTCTATTTGACATAGACAGGACTCTATCAGGTGCTTCTACTCCAGGTCAAAGTGGACCTGGGAGCAATTGCAATAAAGAGGTATCCACATACCCCAAATACCCAAGGCAGGAGCCTCGTCATCAGATTGTTTGGTGTCATATCCAGGACGCACGTTGGAAGGGGTCAGACCCCTCTGCAGAGATGCAGTCTGTGTATTCTACAACCCCAGCCGACTGGGATATATATATATATATATATATATATATATATATATATATATATATCGTGTGTGTGTTTCAAAAAATTTGAGCTGTGAATATTCGCCTAAGTATATAGTCTTGGCAAATGAAGCTAAATAAGGTTTGTGTTGAACTTAAATCTTATTCGTTAGAATTTGGGTTTCATGGATGATTTTATATGTTTTTGACCATCTTTTCCGATACTGGTGGCCGGGGCCAGATCTCTTTGACCCTTTACAGACAGCCTTCCTCTTTGAATTTTTTTATGCCAAGTTCAAATCTGCATTGCAGTTGGTGCATATTCCCTGAAATCTGTCACAATTGCTCGCAGCAGAATCTTCTCCGACTGTGTTCGAGCATACTCTGTCACTGAAAACGCCTTTTTTTCCCAGCGAATCGAATTTCAAAATCAGAAAAGAAACAAGATTAAAGAAAATATTAAACAGAATTAAGTGTTTTTCCTACACACACTATTAAATTTAGAGTTACCTAGTATACAGAGTGTTTCAAAGACAATGATATCATTTCGTAATCGAATAACAACCAGATAAATTCTCGTTCAAAGGTTGTCGAATTTTAACTGTATGTATTGAAACAACAAAAAAATTTGTTTAATATGTAAACGTTTTTCTTTTCCAATGAATGGCATTTCAATACTTGAAAAGAAAAGAAAATTACATTAAATATAGTGTTTTAAGTCGTTATACTGTTAAAATCTGAGATCGTTTAAACGAGAATTGGTCAAAGAATTAGATTACGAAATGAGATCTATTTTTCTGAAACACCGTATATATATGGATGACAATATATATATATATATATAGTCATCCACAGACGTTAGACTTAGTATCATACTGCTCAGCCAACAAGCGTACCACGTCAGCTAGGGAATTATAAGGCATTAAGTAGTAGCTTTCGTTTTGTTTAGATTTATACCTTACCAGATACCAGAGTGCTCAATTCGTTCAAAGATCTTTGCATTATGCGAGTGGCAGCCGCAAATTCCTTCGCTAGAGTGCTCAAAATCTATGGGGGAGCGTATATATCATCATCCACAGACAGACTATTTCGTTGTATCACATTGTCGGTAGACACGTAGGACGCTTGAAGCTGGGATCAAATATATATATATATATATATATATATATATATAATTTTTTGTAGTAAGTCCAAAGAGAGAAAGAAATATTTTAAAATGAGTAGGTCGGAAAAGAAATTGGTGTTTTTTTAGGATTTTTTTTAAAATCAACCAAGAAATTACAAATCTCTTCGTGGACTTACTCATTTTAAAGTATATATATATATATATATATATATATATATATATATATATATATATACTGGGTGTTTTAGAAAAAATGGCTATTATTTCGTAATCTAATATCTTGACCAATTCTCGTTCAAAGAGACAACTCAAAATTCTATGTTTATTTTTTTTCTTTACAATTATAGAAATATCATTTACAGGAAAAGAAAAGGCATTTAAACATTCAATTATGAGTTGTTTCTATTCACGCTGTTAAATTTCGAGATCATTCAAACGAAAATTGGCCCAGTTATTAGGTTACAAAATGATATCAATTTTTTCTGAAACACCCTATATATATATATATATATATAGCTGCAGGACAAATTATCAAGATGACTGTTTTTCTGTTCTGCATAGAGCTAGGGACAAAGTACAACTTAACGAGGGAATCTATATTGCTATACATCGTCCCTCTCTATGTAGACAGAGAAGCAGTCACATTTTGAATATATTAGGGGGCGCATTAGACATGGTGTGACATGAATTTTTTTTTCCCGTCTCCCAGTCCTTTTCCAATTTATATTAATTACCTGTTTTTACCACATTATTGCATGAATAGAGCCGGACGAAAGGGCCCTCGCAGTTTCATTTTTTAAAATTGTTTTCCCCCTCTCTACCGATGATTCCGTTAATCCTTTGTTTGTACAGGGTGGAACGATAAAATTGTCGTCCAAAAGAAAACAACACTACAGCTTTATTTTAAAACTTTTATTGAAAAAATCAATTCAGTTAACTTGATTATGTAGTAGAGCTGACATCTATTCAATGTAGCCGCCTTTAGCCTCAATCACCGCCTCGATATGGATCCGGAATTGGGATCATGCTTTTCCACAAGCGCCGGCGGGAGCTCGGCGAATACTCGGCGGATGGCGGCGATCAGGCTGGCTTTGGTGTTGTAGGAGGTCATGTTGGTGATGTTTTCGACGTATGACCAAACGAAGTAGTCCAGCGGGTTCAAGTCGAGGGAGGAAGGAGCAATGAGAGAAGGGTACAAAGTCGTAGCACTCCTTCTGAAGCCAAGCCTGGGTCTCTTTGGACTTGTAGACCGGCGCCGAGTACTGCTGCCACATCCAGGATTTGCCACCGGCCATCTGATTGCACCAGGGGATCGCCACACTCTTCAGCACATCCAGGTACACTTTGGTGTTGACTTTCAAGCCGACTTCGAAGATGTGAGGTAGCATGATGTGGCCCTCACTTGAAACCACACAAAAGACCATAACCGTAGCCGGAAACTTTGTTTTCATCACCCTGGGCACGTTGAACCGTCCAGATTTGCATTTTGAGGGTGCTGGCAATGGTCCAGTTGTCATAACTTGGATCGGTAGAGAGGATGAGTTGTACAGCGGCGCATCTCCGATCTCGCTTGTTGAACATTGTGTCACTTTCAGACATGATAGAAGGCTTCTATCGCTATACAACTGGCTAACTAGTAGATGGTCTGCAACAAAAAAAGAAAGCCGGTTTTCATTAAATGGAAATGGAATCATGTCTTTTCTAGGGCGACAATTTTATCGTTCCACCCTGTATATAGTTTCTGGTTGGTCGTCCTGACTTTGCCCGCCCATTATGAGTTCATCCTTACTTCTCTGGTAGTGTATCGCATGTCTGGCTCATCGAACTTGAATAATTTTCGTGATGGGTGGTAGGTTGCCGTACAGCTGCTGTTTTGTGGCCCCCAGGACTTGTTCAATATTGCTCATAGCATTCTTATGTAATTGCCGTCAAGTTTTTGCTCTATACCATCTTAGCATCCATGTAGTGCATCCATATAGTAGTATCGTAAAGTTGTTTTAGTTGTATGTGGAAGGAAAATGAAAAACTCATGGTTGAATCCATTTTTTATCATAAACTAGAATTATAACAGAAAATAACATGTATCCAATACTTATGCGTGTCACTATATATATATATATATATAAATCGTATGTTTCAGAAAAATTGATATCGTTTGAAATGTAATATAATGGCCGAGGTATTTCGTTTTATGCCTTTGGGTTTAGTTAGGCTGAGAACCTTTCGGCTCAGTGCATGGGTTACTTAGGTGCAACATTAACACAGGTGTTCACGCGCACGCGCGGGGCGGACGTATCACTCAGAGATGTCACAATAGCCCAGATGGGAAACGGGGCTACAGAGTGCGGGTGACGTCACGCACTGGAAGCGCGCGGAGGATTTGGGGGATTTTGAAAAAGTCAATGAGTTGAGACCTGCCTCGGAAGAAGACGGTTGGCTTTCGCTGGCTCACGGAGGCCTTGGGCAGGTGTCGCACGAGATGGGGGTGGGGCAGATGAAAAAGCCAGAATAGAAAGAATGTGTATCTCTCTTCTTATGTCGAAGAACCTTTAAACTCAAAGGTAATAAAAAGTTTCGTACCTGAACTAAGAAGTCGTGAGTGTTC
>OY757928.1:86404487-86481987 GCA_963585895.1 Sepioteuthis lessoniana
TAAGATAAAGAGTAAATATAATTGGTCTCTCCGTTATTTTTTATTTATTTATTTATTTTTATTTATTTATTTTATTTTATTTCTTTTTTGTTATGTGGAATTATCTTTTATAGTAACCATTACTGTTTGTAACTGTTTAGTGAGTATTTTTAATTGACAACGGAGATTGTACAAATACCAGCTGCTCTTCATGAAGCACACATGTTAATCTACGTATTTAAAGAAGTCTGCTTGCCCAAATAGATAAAGTGGTGAACCGCAGCCCTGAAATAAAAGAGTTCGAACCCTTGTAGCGCTTTTTACCTTCACTTTTGAACTAAATATTATCACTATATCTTTTTTCTAAAAGGATGGCTTTGGCATTAAGTAACCCATGAAGGTTGATATGCCATTAAAACAAAAGAATCAATCCAACTTACCGTTAAACTTGCGCGGTTTGCATAATTTCTTAAAAGTTACCTTTATTCTTACCTAAAAAAATCCCTTTTTGCTTGAGTTAGGAATTTCCTCTCGTTTTGATTTAAAAAAGGGAACTTAATTATCTAACATTATCCATTTATTTAATGTGCAGGTTATTCGTTGATTAGTTGGTTGGTTGGTTGGGTTTTATGGCATATCAACCTTTATAGGTTATTTAAGGCAAAATCCTTTTTTATGCAAATAATCTGTTCTATTTCAAACAATTTGGTTTAGCATGAGTATGTGGAGTTTAAAAGGGTTTTGAAGGTCAGGGGCTAAGGGCAAGGCTGTGTTGCCGTAAGATATCTGACTCCATATTTTGGTTATATTATTTTACCCCACGTTGACTGGTTTGCGCAATGCCTTGTCCAAAGAAAGTCCAAAAGAAATATACAAAAAGAAAAGATAGAAACAGATAAGAGACGAAAACATTTCTTCCATACTTTCCTTTATTTACTTGGTGAATGGACTAACCAACGCTACGTCCCAAGACGTAGCGTGGTGCCCAAAACACCAGACAGCAAAATCGGTGTTGTCGGTTCGACGTCACTACCCGAAAAAGAGGTCGGTTCACAGAAAACCTGAGTATTTATCTCTCTTCACCGGCTCCAAATTCGCCACTCCAAAATCCTTCTAATTTTGGCGCGACCGCTTTCCATTGGCTACTTTACTTTTTATTATTTTTCTTTTTTTCTGATTTTTAACCGGATGGATGCGTGGAGACTTATGCGTGGCGACGCGTTTATACATTTTGTATGTGGCAGCCGACGAGTCAACATCCGGTTGGGAGTTTTATTGTTAATTCGTAAATCCCCACAAGTACACAGTTTAATTGTCAAAAACATTTCTATTTCAATCTATTCAGTTCATTCAAAAAGTTCTAATACAGCCAATTCAGTTTAGCGTAAGTAAACAGTTTAAATCTATTTAACCTAGAGATAGGGCCCTATCAGGTGCTACCATTCCGGGCCAGAGTGGACCTGGGAGCGATGGCAATGAAGAGGTGCTCCGCATTCCTCTAAACTCCAGCATTACTGGATCCTCACCATCAGATTGTTTAGTGTCATATCCAGGACACTCGTTAGGGGGGGGGGTCTTACCCCTCTGCAGAGAATCAATCTGTGTATTCAACAGCCCTAGCCGGTTGGGCAATGTGCAGTTGTTTTTTAATCAAATGTTTAGATATCAGTATCACGGCATTTATGTTACACACGGGACGAATCATATATATACACATATATATATATATGTGTGTGTGAGTGTGTGTGTGTGTGCATGTGTGTGTGTATGTGTGTGAGTGGCGGACAAATGTGTAAAGGATAAAAAAAAACTTATCTAAAAATCAATAAAATTTATGTCTTTAAATTGAGAGAAAAGTTTGTTGAAAAACAGAAATTACAAAGTCTTCTCTATTCAGAAAAGATGATATAAGTCAGAGCGTAAATATTTTATGAGAAGAAGTGAAGATCCATGCATGAATAGTAGCAGTTTTTGGTTAGCTTTAAACTAAATGGTTATATTTTTTGTGTGTAAAAGATCTATGTGTGAATGTGTCACTCTGTTGTGAGAAAATATATTCATACATTTGCATGTACAGGACTGCAGCTGGAATTTTTTTTATCAGCAAGCGTAGGCTGTAATAGCAATACAAATATTTATGTAACAATGACATGTTCGTTCAATTTTCGATGCTGAAATTAAAGGCGTTCAACGAAGGAAAAATGCAGATTTTTACATATAAGAAATAAACAAACTTGTTGAGTAGGTACAGGATGATTCCATACTTACGGGAGAAATATTTATTTCTTCGCTTATTTATAAGGTTGATGTAGGCTCGAAATTAGATTTTAAAAAGTTGATGATCTATTTATATTAAATGTATTTTTAACAATCTAGGAGGGAACAGATTTTTTTGATTATTTCGGATTTTGATCCATCAAAAATTTTGCAGCAAGTCAAATATAGTCTTCTGGAAGTCTTAAAGAAATTCTTAAATAAAAATAAAATAATAAAAGCAAGAATAGAAATACGAAAATTACAGCTTCTCATGCCAATTTTCTGCAGAAAAATTAACATTTTTCTTTTGTATGGAAATCAGTTGATTTCCCATATATATATATATATATAGGACTTCCTACATGCAAGCTGTGGCATATGTATACTGTAATACAGGGTGTCTCAAAATAGATACAACCTATTGATATGATAATGATTTATTACAAAGTCAAGTGCAATGGCAGTCATTTGGAACATGTCCTTGAAAAATACATCCTTTGAGCTAGAGACATCAAATCAATGCTATTTTTTATTCTTATTATATCAGCTTCCAGGACATGCAATCGTTTTTGAGTTTCTTGTCTCAGTAATGAATCATTATGGGTGGCATATGTTTTGAGACACTTAATAGTTGTTATGGTATACTATTTTCAAATCTGAAACAAAAAAGAACTTAACATTATTATTAGTTGAGTTATTAGCAGTCACATGGGGTCCATGTATATTGAGACACCCTATATATTATCCACAGGATTTGAAGAGTGCTGGCCTCTTCCCAAGGAATCTCTTCCTGAATTCCCTTAAAACCTCAACATAGTAACCCTAACCCTAACTCTTTGGCCAATCAACTCTGGTGTATTGACTTCCTTATTCCTCCCACACCTCTCATCATCCCTCACAGACTCCCTGGCTTCCTTGAATCTCTTATGCCACTCAGAAACTGATGCTCGATCCATGCAAGATGCTCAAAAAGCAGTCTGAAGCATTCCATACGTTTCTGTGGCATTTATTCCAAGTTTAAAACAGAATTTTATTGCATATCGTTCTTCTAAAGTGTCAGATTGCATTTTTTAAATTCACCAACTGTGACAATCAGTGTTTAGTTGGGTGTATTCCAATTGCTGCTGTAGCAGTTCATTTGAAGCTGAAATCATAAAAATTGGTCAGTCATCTCATAAGATATATAGCAATAACATAATGAATTTTCAAGAGTCTACGACAGTTTTAAATGCCTGTACAAAAAAGTCTGGAAACTTATAGAAGGCACAACGTAATAAGCAAGTCCATTTTATTTCTGTTAATACGCGAAATTTTCCACCTAAAAATAAAGACGCATTTTTAACTCTTAGCTTCTTTTTATTGTTACATTGTTATGGGAAAAAAAGAAAAAATGAAATGATAAGATTTTATCACTAAAAGCAACACTTTAGAAAACTGCAGCTGTATGGCCATCTACCTCTCATCTCAAAAACCATTCAATAAGACGAACAAGATATGTGGGACACTACTGGAAAAGCAAGAATAAACTCATAAGTGACGTTATCTGCTGGACTCCTACAGATGTAACTACCAGCGTACGATCTTAAATACATCACCTCTGAGCGGACACAGGATGCAGCGTCGAAGACCTACCCAGAGCGATGGATGAGAGGGGTGGATGGTGAGAAAGTCAGTAAACTCCATGCTGTTAGCGTGACTTGAGGATGAGAAAGATGATGATATGTCTATATATATATATATATATGGATGTTGAAGTAAACATATGGATGTATATATATGTATGTATGTATGTATGTATGTGTATGTATATATATATATATATATATATATATGCCTTTTTGTGAGCATACACATGTGCATGTATGTGTAGGCACGTGTATATATATGTACGTGCAAGCGTATATATATATATATATATATATATACCGGAGCATTGGCCTAATGAGTCCGGGAGATCGGGGTTCAATACCAGGTCGAGTCATACCAGAGACTCAAAAAATTGTATTTGATGCCGCCTTGCTTAGCACCCAGCCTTATAAGATTAGGATCAATGGTAAAGTGAAGCATTCCAGGGAAAGGAGTAGCGCCCTCCCGTACACATTGATGTAGTACCTATTGAAAAGGGAGCCTTCGAGTCGCCCACTTTACTTATATATATATATACACACGCATGCACATACATATATATACACGTGCATGCACATACATACACATGTGTATGGGGATTTAAATAAACATTTTTATGCACGTTTTAGAAAACATTATCATTTGCAAATTTACAAATTGTAAATTACGTTAATGGACATTTAGAAATTGTCCGAAATAAATGTATCAAAAACATATTTATTTATCAATTAACTGGCTGTTCTGGAAATACCTCTTCACAGTTCTGGTGTGATTTGAACTTAATGTAAAAGTTTACCTCGACAGGGATATGACACATTGCGATATATATATATATATATATATATATATATATTGAATAATAGCCCTTACAGTAAAAAAAAAAAACCTGGCAAGCGATTTGAAGATGAAAATATACAACGAATCACTATCAAGGGGAAAAAATATATATTGGGAAAAAAAAGTAAGGGTTAACCTTATCATACCAATTGAAAAAAAATCAAAAGACACGCAATTGGTTGGTCAAAAGAAAAAAAATCACCGTTCAGACTGCTAAGCTCCAATGCAAAAAGTGCTCAATACTAAGTAGAGCAAAATAGTAACGATAATTACTTAGTGAGTCAGGAACTAAACTACTATAGTTTCGCCTAAGCGGATCATCAGGGTACCTAATCCCGACTATATATATATATAGCCGGGATTAGGTACCCTGATGATATATATATATATAAGCAGAGAGCCTAGCGCGCACGAATATACGACAACCCAGGTCGACTGGGGCTGTTAAATACATCGACTGCATCTTTGCTGTGAGGTAAAACCCCCGCTTCCACCAACGATTGTCCTGGATAACGAGTGTCTTGGATATGATACTAAACCATCAGATGGTAAGACTCCAACCGTGGAGTTTGGGGGAATTTGGAGTACTCCTGCATTGCCATTACTTCCAGTTTTACTCTTATTCGAAGTGGTTGTAAATGGTATAGTCCCACTTATTGGTCCAGTAGAACTATTTAACCATTTACCATACTTGAAACCATCGAACTTGTAACTGGAGGGAATCCAAATGGGGTTGAGGCTTACGTACTGGGCTGCGACGTCGTAAAAAGTGAGTTCGAACCTGTTTCGCTATTATGTTCACTTTCGAACTAATACCCTTTGTAAAGGTATAAACCTCATTATCCCCTCCCCAACAAGAGATTAAATAGCACTACTACTGTTTTTATGCAAGGTTGGCTTTGGCATTAAAAAATACCAAGAAGATTGATGTGCCATTAAACAAAGAAAACAAACCAAATTTTTTATCCCCTTTTTTGTATTCAAGCTAAATGGCTAGAAAAATTACCTAATTATACAGAGACTGTCGAAAAAAAGTCATTACTTAAAGTTGAGACAGTGGCCTAAACCCAAGATACAATATAATTATCTCCCTTTATCCAAGACTTTAAAATAAACGTCTCCTCTCCACATTCTCGTTGGCAAATAAATGACTGCTTAAAAAGAATAGACGTAAAGCCACATTGGAGTGAGAGGGAATGAAAGAGCAGACTCAGCAGCCAAATCGGCCTTAGATCTAACACCAGATAAATCCAGGATCCCATATACTGACCTGAAACCTACAATTAATAAATTCCTTCATACAAAATGGGAACAACAATGGAGCAATAACAACCACAATAAACTCTTCCAAATTCAGCCCACCTTAGGAGAGTGGAGACCTGCATCGAGAAAATCAAGAAGAGAACAAGTTATATCCCGATTGCGAATTGGCTTACTCACTCTTTCATTTTGAAACAGGAACCACAACTACAGTGTTTAACCTGCCAGACAACTTGCACGGTTAAACACATTCTTATAGAATGCAGAACTTTCGCTGTTATCAGAAAGCAATTTTTCAAATAACTTAACCGATCTGTTCGAGAACGTCAAAATAGATGACACTGTGTCTTTCTTGAGAGACAGAGTTGTACCAAAAAATATGACAACTTAAAACTGGTTAATCTTGTGCAAACAAATGAAATCCTGCTAATAGAAAATTCTACCTTCCTTGATATTCGTATTGAAATCTTTGGTTGAATATGTATGTATATATAGACAGAATTTGGCGTTGAATGACCTACAAAGGTTGATGTGCCATAAAACCCAAACAACCAACCAACTTAAATGCAGTTAACTTTAGTGACACAGACTTGTAAATCTGTTGAAATGATTTGAATGCTTGATTCACAACTATGACTCAAGATCTGGATTTTAGGAGTGCTTCTCAAGTGACGTGGAATTCAATGGCAGCAGAGAAGTGACTGGCAAGCTGCTAAAACCCCTAGCTTATATGGAAGAAGGCTTCAAACCGGAGTGGAACAGATTAGATATTGGGTTAATCAATTTTTCTGTCCGAGATTGGCAATCTATTTCATTGACATTAATTTCATTTTCTTCAGAAATCATCAAATTTGATATCTGCGGATTGGTCAACCCTTTTAAGTAGTCACAAGTTGGTCAACCCCCTTAAAAGTAGTTTACTTAAATCTATAACTCTCACCTTTACTCGGTGGGGTATTATTTCTGGATGCCTATATTTCTCTCATTCTTTCTGTTTCTCATCTGCCCACTTTCTTCTTGCCCAGTCAGATGGGGCTGTAGAACACACCAACTGCTTCTCTGCAGAGGAGTAAGACCCCCCCCCGACGTGTATCCTGCTATGGCACTAAAAAATAGTAAATTTCCAGTAATGCTGGAGCTTTGAAGAATGAGGAGTACCCCTTCATTGTTATCGCTCCCAGGTTCACTCTAGCCCGGATTAGTAGCACCCGATAGAGTCCTATCTATTGGTCAAATAAAACAAAAATGCGTACTTATGCTAAAATGAATTACTTGAAATAGAACTGTTTTGATATTCAAACTACGTACTTATACTTAACTGAACTGTTTGTAAGAGAACGGTTTTAACATGTAAACTGTGTACTTATGCTAAACTGAATTGTTTGAAATAGAACAGTTTTAACATTTAACAGTGTGGAGAAAAACTTATACTGAACTGAATTGTTTGAATTAGAACTGTTTGACTTAACTGAATAGCTGGAAATAGAAATGTTTTTGACAATTATACAGTGAGCTGGTGTTAAACTGAATTGTTTGAAATAGAACTGCTTATTTGTATAAAAATGGAATTGGTATTAAATAACCTACAAAAGTTGATATGCCATAAAACTTAAACAACCAGCCAACCCACTTTCTTCGGGGCCGTTCCAACTGTTTTAATGAGAAATCTATTTTTTGAAGCTCGTGTGCGAAAAGGATGTTCCCATAAAAAAAATTAGCCATTAACTTTTTTTTTTTTCTAATCAGTGGTTCTCCGACGCAACAACCTTTTATCATCTGAGGTAAGCCAGAGACTTTAGTCAGAATCCCAAGAAATAGACTGTAGAACAGCTTTTTCTTCATGACATCTTCGCATTTAATCTGATTACTGTGCTGGTCTCATTGTCATTCAACATTTCTGAACACAGTGCAAGTTAGGCAGCAGTTACTTTTGACTTACAACAAAAACTTTTTTTTCTTCAGTCGTAATCCTTTATTGATAATACCGGTTGCTTTCTTTGGGCTTAAACTGTGGCTATTTATCCTAAACTGCGCTATCCTCGAGACACTGCTTATTGCAAATTTCACTTTCATTTCCGGGTTAATCACAAGACTGGAGTCCCGTTACAAAAAATGCACTACCTCGACCTCAAAGTAGGCGAGTTCGATTTCCAGTCATGCTATAACGATTACTTTCGGAGGAATACCCCGGGAAAAGGCATGAACCCTTTCATCCCACCTGTTATGGGTTGAATAGTATCTCTGCTGTTCTTTTACAATGATGGCTTTGGCATTTAATAACTCACAAAGGTTGATATGCCATTAAATAAAGAAATCAAACTATTTGCGTTTCATAGGAAATTGAATCGACGACTCAAGTTGAAAATCCTGACGAAGCTCTCAGTGTTTCACTTTGTGCTTATGCCCTTTACAAAGCCATGAATCTATCTGTTCTCCCCCAATTTATGGGTAATACTTGGACAGACTGCGTTTTTTTTGTGGGGGGGGGTAGCCTCGTTTAGGCAACTGGCCGAGGAGAAGGAAAACTGAATTAAAGTCAGTTTTACTTCACTTAAAAACTGAATTTGGGTCATATCCAGTGTGTCCGTGACGGAAGGGTCGGATAAATATATATCCTGTCCGTGACAGAAGGGTTGGATAAATACATACTCTAAGAATGTGTAAAAACGAAAAAACAAAATTTCAAAACTTTTTTTTTTTATATGAATCACTGAAAATAAGTTAACCAGACCCTAATCAAATTTTATCCCATCTCCACGCGTAAATGTGTTGGTCTTTGAAAAGAATTTTTAAAAAGTATCAACATTGGTATCTTAATATGGACAAGTATGGCTGTCCAATAAGCTTAGGGATAAAATGAAAGAAGCAGACGGTAATGAAGAGTGGACAGCCATGGGAAATAGAATAAACAGCTCTATTATTTGTTTAAACCCTTTCATCTTTTTTTGTTTGTTTTTTGTTTTGGTTTTTATTTTTATTGACTAGAAAAGTTTTTATTCTCCTCGTCAGGCAGCGGACATATTTCACAAGTACATTTCTTTAGGCCTAGGTCACGAAGCCGCTTGTCAAAGCAAAATAGATCCGGCAAGATAGAATTAATGTAATGAATATTGGATGACGTCATGTCTGTAAACTGCCAATGACGTCAGCACTGATTTCTAAACAAGAGATGCAAGTCGGTGATTGGAAGGAAAAAAGAAAAAGGAAAAAGTAATGATAGACTTGAGTTAATTGTTGTAGCATATTGTGTTTACGTTGACGTCAGAATGCACAGTCGTTACTTGGACTCCCTACCGGACGCTTCGTAGTGGCCAGCCCACGTCAATTTCGTACGCCCCAGAGACAACAGATGATGTTTGCCCTAGTTAGGTATTTTGTAGCTATTCCGGTCGGTACGGCTACACTAAATCCCGTATTTAGAAATTGTGCACCGCGATTTTTCCTATTCTTATATGACAGGACACTATCAAGTGATATTATTTTGTTTTTTTTTCTTTGTTTTTGTTGGCTTTTTTTCGGGGATGAGGGCAGTATTTACTAACCTTTCTTTTTATATGACACACAAGTTGCTTATAATATCTGCAGTTCCTAAATGGCCACCCATCTAAATTGTAACCAGGCCGGTCAATGCTTAACTTGATACTTAATAATCTTTGCTTGGATATGACACACAGGCCTTAGATTGCTTTACAGTACCTACCGTTGTTTAAGTGCTCACCCATCTAAGTATCGATCAGGCTCATTGCTGCTTGACTTCATTAATCAAACAGAAACCGGGGTTTTCAGCATAACCTGACCGTAAAATATCCTCTTTTTGAGGGTATTTTTAAGCTTTGCTCAGATATGGCGCACTGGACTCAGATTATATTAGAGTGGTCACCCATCCAAGTAATGAATAAGCTCATTGCTGCTTAACTTCGTTAATCAAACAGAAACTGGTGCTTTCAGCGTTATTTAACCGTAAGTTTATTTTGGTTTAGTTTGGTTTTATGGCATATCAACAATATTTAATGCCTAACCCATTTTATACATTAAAACAGCTCTATTTCAAGCAATTCAGTTTCGCATAAGTACACAGTCTAAATGTCAAAAACAATTCTATTTCAAAAAACTCAATTTAGCATAAATACACAGTTTAGTTCTATTTAACTAATCGATAGGACCCTATCAGGTGCTGCCACTCCGGGCCAGAGTGGACCTGGGAGCGATGGCAATGAAGAGGTACTCTGCATTCCCCAAAGCTCCAACATTACTGGAACCTCACCATCGGATTGTTTAGTGTCATATTCTGGACAATCGTGTTGGAATGGGTCTAACAATTTGGTTTGGTTGTGTTGCATGGCATATTATCCCTTGTGGATCATTTAATGCTAAATCTTATTTATATATATCAGGACAATCGTTAAGGGAGTCTTACCCCTCTGCGGAGATGCAGTCCGTGTATTCTGCAGCCCCAGTCGACTGGGCCATTAACCATAAATAATGCCCGTGGTGTAATGGTTATCGTCGCAGGATATGGACACGGTGACACGAGTTCAAATCCTGGACCTGACTGATTGCATTTCACATAGCACTAATACCCTTGGGAAAGGTATGAATCCAAATATTCTCCCTCCAGGTATGGGTAAATAGTAGGGCAGACTAGGCTCTTCAGCCTTGGTGAGGCAACTAGTCGAGGAGAAGGAAAACTCTGAATTAAAACCTGTTAAACTCCGCTTAAAAATTGACCTTGTGTCATATCCTGCCCGAGCGGAGGGGTTGGGTAAATATGATTAACCATAAATAAAAAAGAAACGTAGCATAACTTTGGCACCAGGCCACAATATTTTAGCACGCACTGAGGATGGAACTCACTGTTCTGTAAGAAAGGATGTGCAACACTTGCTTGTTAACCATTACACTACGATGGAAAACCCTTGTTATTGCATTTTTAACTGAAGTTTTGTCAATCATTATACTGTTATTGTCTGTATCTTTTTGATTTCTGTTGCTTTTTATCGCAACTCACTCACATTGTTATTTCTCCGATAGAAAGAAATAACTCTCATCAGAAACAAAGAGTTGTAGCTAACGAGCTAGACTGCGGCCACGAGAGATACGAGTTCGAACTCCAGTCGCCCTATGACGTTCATTTTCGGACTAATTCTTTTGGGAAGGTATAGATATTCTTATCCTCCTAGTAATGGGTTAAATACCACCACTACTGTTCTATTTCTTTAAGGATCACTTTGTCATTACATAACCCACGAAGGTTGATATGCCATTAAACAAAAAAAATCTTTTCTTCAATCCTTAGAAACAGGCAATTAAATTAAGCTGCAGTGAGTGTAAATAGAACGTGCTGCCTAAGTTACGAATAATGGCAACTAAAATTAAGATGAAAAATGATACGAAACAAATAATTAATATTATCATTACAATTATTGCAACCCGGATGTAAATCATTTCTTCACGCATCCCCGTAAGCAAGCAAGCAAGGAGTTTACGGAAGGAAGAATTTTTTTTATGAATATTGAAGGATATTAATGGTTTATCGATTGATTGATTGATTGATTGATTGATTTTAACGGGCTTTTACTTCACGAATGAATATTCTGTATAGTCTATTGTTTGTGTGTGTGTCGTTCTCCGCCCCCCCATCTCTCTTTCTCTTTCTCTCTCTCTCTCTCTCTCTCTCTCTCTCTCTCTCTATCTATCTATCTCTTTCTCTCTCTCTCTCTCTCTCTCTCTCTATATATATATATATATCCATCTATCTATCTCTCTATCTATCTAACTCTTTCTCTCTCTCTCTCTCTCTCTCTATATATATATATATATATATATATATATATCCCTCTATCTATCTATCTATCTATCTATCTATCTCTTCTATGTTCTTTCAGGGTATGACTGATCAAGGTTTTTACCTTCCTTAGTAAACTGTACTTCACCATGTTTGTGAATTATTTTTCATTCGTCTTTGCCACAGTTTATATATATATATATATATATATATATATATATATATATATATATACGTGTGTGTGTGTGTGTGTGTGTGTGTGTGTGTGTGTGTGTGTGTTTACTAACCCCTCTGACCGAGCAAGATGTGCTACAAAGTCATAATTTTAACGGATTTTAGCAAGTTTGAATTTAAATTTTTTCTTCTAGACCAGTTGACATACCAAATGTAAAGAACTTAATTTGTCCAAATATTTACCTGGAGGGGAAATAGTTAGATGAATCCTTTCTGAAGAATATTGGCGCAATGTGAAATACACAAGTACTTCATCTAAGATTTGAATTCGGATCACCGTGTCCATTTTCTCCGACGATAACCATTACAATATATATATATATATATATGTGTGTGTGTGTGTGTGTGTGTGTGTCCGTTTGAAAAGTAACGAACCTGGTTGTGCTGCGTGAGTTAAGGGCGAAAGAGGGATAAACGGATTGTGTTATTATCTCATATGATAACTTGAAAGCATATAACTGTAATTGGCCCAGTTGGCTGGAGCTGTAGAATACACCGATTGCATTTCTGCAGATGGGTAAGACTCTACCTAAAATTTTCCTGGATATGACGCTAAACAATCTGATGGTGAGGCTCCAGTAATGCTGGAGATTTAGGGAATGCGGAGTACCCCTTCCTTGCCATCGTTCTCAGATCTACTTTGACCCGGAGTGGTAGCACCTGATAGGGATTTATCTATGAGTCAAATAGAACTGTTTGACATTTTAAAACGTGTTCTTTGACAGAAAAATGAATAATGCTAAACTGAATTTCTTGAAATAGAACTGTTTTTACATTTAAGTGTGTGCAAACAAATAAATTAAATTGAATTGTTAGTGATACATACCAATCACTTGAAAACATTTAACTTTTTGCAAACAAATTATCTGTATTTACCAACTCCTCCACTCGGGCAGGATATGACACAAGGTCAATTTTTAAGCAGAATTTAACAGGTTTGAATTCAGAGTTTTCCTTCTCCTAGACTAGTTGCCTCACCAAGGCTGAAGAGCCCAGTCTGCCCTGCTATTCACCCATAGCAGGAGGGAGAATAATTGGATCCATACCTTTCAAAGCATTAATACTGCTATGTGAAATGCAATCAGTCACGTCCAGGATTTGAACTCGTGTCGCCGTGTCCATTTCCTACGACGATAACCATTACACCACGGACACCTGCGATAAAATTATCAATTGTAAATCTAATTATTCGTTTTAGATAAAAAATAAATGAAACTATTTTAAGGTGTGCTAAATAAACGACTTCTGGCTCGTTTAAAAATGTTATCTAGAAAATGTGTTTAGAAATCGTATATCTAATATATATGTATAAAAGGGATTTGACGTTAAATAACCTACAATGTTTCATCATCATCATCATCATCATCACGGGCTATCGGCATGGATATTCCATTTGGAAGGTACCCGTGGTGTAGTCGTTATCGTCGTAGGAAATGGACACGGAGACACGAGTTCAAATCCTGGACGAGACTGATTGCATTTCACATAGCACTAATACCCTTGGGGAAAGGTATGAATCCAATTATTCTCCCTCCAGCTATGGGTAAATAGTAGGACAGACTAGGTTCTTCAGCCTTAGTTAGGCAACAAGTCTAGGAGAAGGAAAACTCTGAATTCAAACCTGTTAAACTCCGCTTAAAAATTTACCTTGTGTCATATCCTGCCCGAGTGGAGGGGTTGCTGAATAGTATCGGCATGGATATTCCTGACCGTTTCTCACCACACTTCCCTATCGTTCATTGCTTTCGGCAGATCATCAGGGCTACATCCCGTATCGGCACAGAGCTACTGTATGTAGGTTCGAACTGGACGTCGTGCCTTTGCTCGTCCATGTGAAGGGGTCCACAGGAATACATCACTCACGAGCATGTCCCTACTTCTCCAGCAGTGTCCCACGTGTCTGGTTCGTCTAATTTTGATAGTTTTCGTGATGGGTGGTTGGTGGCCGTATAGCTGCTGCTTCGTGGGGTGTTGTTTCCAGAACTTGTTCAGTATTCCTCGCGGCATTCTTGTGTAATCATATTTACCAACAACTCCGCACAGGCAGGATATGACACAAGGTCAATTTTAAGCGGAGTTTAACAGGTTTGAATTCAGAGTTTTCCTTCTCCTAGACTAGTTGCCTTACCAAGGCTGAAGAACCTAGTCTGCCCTACTATTTACCCATAGCTGGAGGGAGAATAATTGGATTCATACCTTTCCTAAGGGTATTAGTGCTATGGGAAATGCAATTAAATCACATATATTCCGTCTTGTGTGCATTGACATGGAGGCCTATGCCTGCAGCTGCTCGTTTCAGATTATGTAGCAGGGTTTGTTAAATATACCATTAAACCAAACTAAACCAGTTTAAAAATGTAATCTTAACTTTCTGAAACCTTTGTATTTTTCCTCTTATGCTTGTGTTTGCATTTCTTTTTCAGATCGTTCCTTTATGAGCTCTGAAGAACGAACGATGAACACTTAACAACGAATAAACCTGAAATTTTTGCTCCGTTTGCGAAAAACTCTGTCACAAACACTTGAAGTGCTTCAGTAAAAGCAGGATGATAACACCATATTGCGCACACGTATGAGGAGGTGAAAGATGACTACAGAAGCAGGAAACCTTCCACAAACAGGAGCGATGTCAACGTCAACCGTAAAGGGGTGGTGGTGTGGCGATTGTCGGTTGATAGCTCGAATGATTTCAAGTGAGCAGGACATGAAAAATGAAAGTGTTTAGAAGTTTATCGCCAAAATTTTGGCATGCGGAAAACCACGTTGTTTTTGTTTTGTTTTCTTTTTTTCTTTTTGTTTTTTTTTCCCCTTTTTGATTTTGTTTTTTTGTTTGTTTATAGAGTGAGCGTTTTTTTTTTCTTTCTTATTTTTGTTATTGTTGGTGGGGGTATTTTTTAATCGAAACACTATAATGACTTGCCCTTGTATGGTTTTCCCGACCGTATTCTCCAACTTACTCTTGTGACAAACAAGAATCCAACTCTAGTTTATGTTAAAGGAGCTTAAAGGCGGTGACTGAGAATCATTGGCGCTGCGATAGTAGAAAGTAAGGGAGGCGCCCATGGTGTAATGGTTAGCGTCGCAGGAAATGGACACGGCGACACGAGTTCAAATCCTGAACCAGACTAATTGCATTTCATATAGCAGTAATACTCTTGGGAAATCTAATTATTCTCCCTCCGGCTATGGGTAAATAGTAGGGAGGATTAGGTCCTTCAGCCTTGGTGAGGCAACTAGTCGAGGAGAAGGAAAACTCTGAATTCCACTAAAAAATTGACCTTGGGTCATATCCTGCCCGAGTGAAGGGGTTGGTAAATATGGATAGTTGAAAATAACCTTTCAAACTGTGTGTAAACAAAGGATTACTATTAAATAGAATTATTTGCATTGGATAGAAATACTTGAAACCATTTAATAAACAGAATTTTTAATGTTAAATAACCATATTTGAAACCATTTAATCGTAAGCAACCAAATGAGTTCTAACTCGTTTAAAAATAAAGTTACCTTCAAACCATTCGCTTACAAATCAAATATATATATATATATATATATATAGGGCTGAGCACTCTGGCGAAGGAGTTTTCGGCTACCGCTCGTAAAATGCAAAGCTCTTCGAACGAACTGAGCACTCTGGTATCCATTAAGATATAAAATGTAAACAAACGAACGCTGCTTCTGCTGTTGCTACATAATACCTTATAATTCCCTTACCGACGTGGTACGTTTGTTGGCCGAGTGGTCTGATACTAAGTCTAACGTAAAGTTGGGCGGGTTTCGATCCCAGCTTCAAGCGTCCTACATATTGAGCGACACTGAAGAGTTGTGATACAACGAAACAGTCTGTCTGTGGATGACAATATATATATATATATATATATATATAAAACAGAATTTGGCATTGAATGACCGACAAGGGTTGATATACCATTAAGCTAAACTAATCATTTCTTAGGTGTACATTTTAAGTTGAGGAATTATATTGTGAATTGAATTACCACGACGAGAAAATCCGGCGAACACTTGCGCGCGACATAAGGAAACACTGGATAGCTGTTTCGACCTTATTAGGTCTCATCAGCAGTGTATACCGTGATCTCCCCACTGGAGCTCGAACTAGCGACCACAGAATGCAGAGCCGAAACTCTACCACTGACCCATCAATCCACATCGCACACAAGTGACGCCAAATTAACTAGTCATGGTAATTGCGCGACCAATTAACCTGAAGGACTAGTTGATTTGGCGTCACTTGTGTGCAATGTCGATTGGTGGATAAGACTGAAGGAGTGCGAAACGCGAGATTAGTACGTAGACCCTCCAAGTGAACTGAAAAAACTTGGAATATGAAAGTGACAGCGATACCAATCGGTACAGTCACCAAAGGTTTGGTACAGGGACTGGAGGAATTGGAAATAAGAGGAGGAGTAGAGACCACCCAAACTACAGCATTATTAAAATCGGCCAGAATACTGGGGAGAGTCCTGGAGACTTGAGGAACGTTACTGTCACTCAGACTCCAATGGAAAACCTCAACTAACGCTGGTATGAAAAACTCTCAAATAAGTAACATAATAATAATTAAAGAGACAAGGACTTGGAAGATGGCGGGCGAGTGGAGACCATCTAAATTACTGCATTATTGAGAACGGCCAGAATACTGAGAAGAGTCCTGGAGATTTGAGGAGACTCAAACTCCAGTGAAAGACCATCAGCTAACGCTGATGTGAAAAAAAACCTAATGAGCACTGAAAGAATTTTTCATTGAACTTTTTCCTAGTTTAATTCTTTTCTTGGAACACAATTCTCTCGATCGAATAACTTCCGTCCATTGAAGTAAGAAACGTAAATTCCCTATTTCAGTGTATCTCTTCGGGTGCAGTTGTAGCTTCTTTGCTGCTTCATATATGTAAGGACTTGAAGTGGTTAAGTCGACGTAATCATTTTGATCGGAAAATTGTTATGATTATTGTTGGAATGTGGGATATGAAATATAAGTCCCTCTCAGAAATCAATTGAAAGACATTTCCTTTGAAACTTAAATGTCTCCAGACAGGTCAGCTAGACGGGGACGAGATACAAAAAAAGTCTTCCTGTCGGCTAGAACTATAGAATATGACAACTGCTCCACTTCAGAGGGGTAAGACCGCTCCCAAACGAATGTCTTGCATGATGAGGTTTCAGTCCGGGAGTTTTGGAAAATGTGGAGTACCACTTTATCATATTTACCCAACTCCTCCGCTCGGGCAGGATATGACATGAGGCCAATTTTTTAAGCGGAGTTTAACAGGTTTGAATTCAGAGTTTTCCTTCTAGACTAGTTGCCTCACCAAGGCTGAAGAACCCAGTCTGCCCTACTATTTACCCATTACCGGTAGGAGAATAATTGGATTCATACCTTTCCGAAGGATATTAGTGCTATGTGAAATGCAATCAGTCTCGTCCAGGATTTGAACTCGTGTCGCCGTGTCCATTTCCTACCATTACACCACGGGCAGTGAATGGAGTACCACTTTATTGCCACTACTTACAGTTTCACTCTGACCGGGAGTACTAGTGCCTATCAGTATGTATGTATTGATATTGTATAGCCACGTAATACATATACATAATAAATGTGTATGCAGAAAAATAACGACGCAATAATAGAGACGAGCGGACACAGTTCTTTAGAAAAGTATACCTCTCACTTTATTTGAAAGGGCTCGAAAGGGTTACTAAAGGTTTTACTGTGTGAGAGGTGAGTTGGAGGCTGAACAGAACTGCAACATATTGACCCCTGCTCTTATGGCCATAACAGCGTTTCTTGCCCCGTTCTCCTGGGCTGCTCAACCGGGGGCCTGGGGCCAAGTCTCTCTTGGACATGGTCCTCATTCCAGCATCTTCTCTCTTACTGACTGAACTCCAACTGCTCAATCGGGGGTCCTGAGGGCCCCCTCTGCTGGGTGCTGGTTCTCTCTACAGCAACTTATCTCCAACTGATTTGAACTTCCTGTCGCCGGGGTTATATAATAATTTGACGTCCACTCTTCTTCCTGCGAGCATCACAATTTCGCACTCAATTCAACCCCTTGACAGTCAAGGCCATATCCTGATATTCCTCGACTGGATGCACCTGTTATTTACACAGGTGAATTTTCCTATTATGACAGCTTGGCCGGGTCAGGGGTCAATATACAACATAAACAGGATTTGGGATTAAATAACCATCAAGGGTTGATATGCCATTAAATCAAATAACCGAACATAACTAATAATGGAAATTTGGAAAAGAGAAACAACGGAAAGAATCGATCCTTAAAATCAGCAAAACAACAAAACTCTTGGAGAAAAGGAAAATCACAGGTACTTGGGAACATTGAAAGCGGACACAATCAAACAAACAAAAATGAAATAAAAAAATTAGAAAAGATTATCTTAGAAGAACGAGAAAACTTCTCAAAATTAAACTCTGTTACTGAAATCTCATCAAAGGAATAAACACCTCGACAGTCTACTTCATGAGATACTCAAGAGCAGTCTTAAAATGGACAGAGGAAACCAGACAGATGGATCAAAGGAAAGAAAAGAAAATTGACAACGATGAACAAGGGTTTACATCTGAAATATGATATAGACTCTATGTATCAAAAAAAGAAGGATAATGAGGACTAGCCAATATTGAGAATTGAGAAAATACATCCAAAAGAGGACTACATTTAAAAGAGCAAAGAATGATTACAACCGCCAGTTTTATCAATGGCAACATAAGAACAAACAGAAAAAGAACAAAAACTAAAAAAACAGAAAGGGAAAGGAAACAACGGTAAAGATATTTCAAATGACATACTAGTGAAATTATACAAGTGAAGGTCCGGATATAACTGAGAAAGAGAAATCTCAAGAAGGAAATTGAATATTTCCATAGCAACATAAACTAATGCAAAGGGAATAATACGTGGAGACAGAGATGAAACAGAAAATCACAAAATTAGCAAATGCAGCTAATTAGCATGAAGAAGTGCACGATAAGGTACCACTGGGTGGGAAAGGTAATCCACTGAGAATTATGCAAGAGATTAAAATTTGATCATACTACCAAATGGCATACGGACAAACTAGAATCCGTGCAATTGAACGAGACACAGAAAATTCTCTGGGATTTTGAGATACAAGGTGCATACGATAAGTTTCCAAACTTTTTTCGTATGGGCACTTTTATTGGTGGTACACACATGAAACTCTAGTCCCCTTTGAAGTAATCTTCTCCTGCTGAAATGCACTTGTACCGTTCTAACAACTTCTGGAACGCCCTATGGAAGTCTTCTTGTGTGAGCGTGTCAATGACCTTCGTCACAGCCTCTTTCATCTCCTCAGTTGTTTCATAACGACAACCTCTGAGCTTAGGCAATAACCAAAAGTCACAGGGAGCAATGTCTGGACTCTAGGGAGAGCGAGAAACTGTCTTCATGCCCATCTTGGTCAAATAGTCTGTGACAACGATGGAGTTGTGGACTGGTGTATTGTCCTCGTGGAAATGCCACTGACCCGATTTGAAGAGTGCTGACCTCTTCCCAAGGAATCTCTTGCTGAACTCCCTTAAAACCTCAACATAGTAACCCTAACCCTAACCGTTTGGCCTATCAACTCTGGTGTATTGACTTCCTTACTCCTCCAACGCCTTTCATCAGCCCTCATAGACTCCTTGTCTTCCTTGAATCTCTTATGCAACTCAAAAACTGATGCTGGATTCATGCAACATGGTCGAAAAGCAGTCTGAAGCATTCCATATGTTTCAGTGGCATTTTGTTCAAGTTTAAAACAGAATTTTATTGCATATCGTTCTTCTAAAGTGTCCTCCCATCCAGATAGCATTTTTGAAATTCAACAGCTGTGACAATCAGGCTTTAGTAGGGTGTATTCCAATTGCTGCTGTTGCTGTTCATTTGAATCTGAAATCATAAAAATTGGCCAGTCATCTCATAAGATGTATAGCAATAACATAGTGAATTTTCAATGCCAGTACAAAAAAAGACTGGAAACTTATTGTATGCACCTCGTACAAATGGATCACCAAATCCCTGCCAGAAAAACTGACCAACTGTTAACAAAAAAAATACCGTCTAATGGATTTTGCCGTTAAAGTGAAAGAAAGTGAAAAGGTAGACAAATACTTGAACCTTGCCAGAGAACAGAAAAACTATGAAACATGAGGAAGACAATTGATACCAATTATAGTTGGCACGTTTGGAATGGTCCCAAAAGGCTTGGGAAAAAACGATAGGCGGAATTGGAAATTAGAGGAAGAATCGAGACTATCCAGAAAATGGCATTGCTAAGAATGGCTAGAATACTCGGAAGAGTCCTCAAGAGACCTAAAGAGACTTGCTGTCACTCTGTTTTCATTGAAAGGCCACCAGCAAACGCTGTCGGCTGGGGCGGTAGAATACACTGACTGCACCTCTGCAGAGGGGTAAGACCCCCCCCAACGAGTGTCCTGGATATGACACTAAACAATCTGATGGTGAGGTTCCAGCAGTGCTGGCGCTTTGGGGAATGCGGAGTACCCCTTCATTACCATTGTTCCCAGGTCCACTCTGGCCCGGAGTGGTAGCACCTGATCGGGCCCTATCTATGGGTTAAATAGAACTAACGGCATACTTATGCTAAACTGAATTGTTTGAATAAGCTGAATAGCTTGAAATAAAAATGTTTTTGACAATTAAACCGTACTTACATTTAAACTACGTGCTTATGCTAAACTGAATTATTTGAAATAGAACTGTTTTTTGACATTAAAACTGTATTTACACTAAATTGAATTGTTACATATAACTACTTGAATTGTTTGAAACAGAAATGTTTTTGACCGTTAAACTGTGTACTTATGCTAAACTGAATTGTTTAAAAAAGAACAGATTTACATAAAAATGGATTTGGCGTTAAATAACCTACAAAGGTTGATATGCCATAAAACCCAATAAACCAACCAACCAATCAATATTCCAAAAGAACACACACACACACACATATATATATATATATGTGTGTGTGTGTGTGTGTGTGTGTGTGTGTGTGTGTGTGTGTGTGATTGTGTGTGTGTGTGTGTGTGTTATATGTGTAAGTGTACATCAATGGAACGAAGGTACTACAAAATTCTCATTCTGTTAGAAATTAGGTTTAATCATTTCACTTGATTGATTGATTGATTGATTTTAACGGCATATCACCTCATTTGGGATTATTTCATGCCGAGAGGAAGGTGAATCATGTTCATTATACGTTCATGTTTACATTTTTTTTCTTGTTGATTACAAAGAGATTTTTTTTCTTTTTTTTTTTTTTCTTTTTTGCTCTCGAATTCAAAACCTTTTAAATAGATCTATCTGACACTTAGATGAAAACCTAACAGGTGTTAACAGTCCTGGTCAGAGTGGAGCTGGGAGTAATAGCAATAAAGGCTTATTTGACCACCACCCCAGTTCTCCAGAACTGGAACATCAATATTAAATGAAGTTTAGTGTCATACCCACGACACCCTCTTTTGTGTGTGGGTTATCTTACCTCTCTGCAGGGGTGGGTATAGTTAGCGTATTCTAAGCCCCAACAATAAGGTGTTAGCAAGGTGCCCGTGGTGTAATGGTTATCGTCGTAGGAAATGGACACGGCGACACGAGTTCGAATCCTGGACGAGACTGATTGCATTTCACATAGCACTAATACCCTCGGGAAAGGTATGAATCCAATTATTTCTCCCTCCAGCTATGGGTAAATAGTAGGACAGACTGGGTTCTTCGGCCTTGGTGAGGCAACTAGTCTAGGAGAAAGAAAACTCTGAATTCAAACCTGTTAAACTCCGCTTAAAAATTGACCTTGTGTCATATCCTGCCCGAGCGGAGGGGTTGGATAAATATGGATAAGATGTTGGCAATTTCAAATTAATCGCCCTTTCAATCTTTACTGGATTGCGATTATATATATATATATATATATATATATATATATATATATATATATATATATATATTTGTGTGTGTGTGTGTGTGTGTGTGTGTGTGTGTGTGTGTGTGTGTGTGTTCGTTTGTCAAGGTTTCTTTGTTTTTTGGTGGAGTGTTTTTTTATTTCCTTTCTTTTTTATATGGGGAACCTAATTTTTACGTCAGAGGTAATTAGGGAAACCATTGGTTAAAAAACTGGGTCAGTTTTTGGTTTTTATTGTTGTTTTTTTTTTCTGTTTTGTTTTTTGTTTTGTTTTTTCAACAAAGAAATATCTCACGAGACTTGGCGTCACTTCTCGTAGACAAGAAGATTATCTTATGACTTGTCACATGTAAGTCTTTAATATGGGGTTTAATTCTTTCTGTACAAATGTCGATGTGTAGAATTAGGAGACATGTTTTGCTTTAATTTTTTTAAAGCTGTGAGGTATGTCACCTCCCATATTTTTTTTTAATTCATTACTTTTTACATTATTAATCTTATTTTGCTGTCCTTGATTAATTTGATTATTTCTCCGTTTTCACTTATACACACATAAACAAATGACAAACAAAGTCATTCATCAATTTCTTTTGCAATATTTTGTCCGAAATTCACCTACCTAGGAAGTAGCGTCTCATCAACCGAAAAAGGCATCGATACACGACTAACGAAAGCATGGACAGCAATCGATAGGCGATCGATCATATGGAAATCAGACCTGACCAATAAAATGAAACGCAGTTTCTTCCAGGCAGCGGTTGTATCGATACTGCTATATGGATGCACAACTTGGACGCTAACTAAACGGCTGAAAAAGAAACCAGACGGCAATTACACAAGAATGTTGAGAGCAATATTGAACAAGTCCTGGCGACAACACCCCACAAGACACCAACTATACGGCCACTTGCCTCCCATCACCAAAACTATACAAGTTAGACGAACCAGACACGCACGACACTGCTGGAGAAGCAAAGACGAACTCATCAGTGATGTACTCCTATGAACCCCCGCATATGGCCAAGCAAAAGCAGGACGACCAGCTCGAATATACATACAGCAGCTATGTGAAGATACGGGATGTAGCCCTGAAGACCTGCCTAAAGCGATTAATGATAGGGAGAAGTGGCGAGAGAGGGTCAGGGATATCCGTGCTAGTGGCACGACATGATGATCATGATATGACAATAATCTGTATCTGATGGTAAAGCTCTCAAAGTAAAGTTTGGGAAATAAGGAGTCCTCCTTCATTGCGCTTACTCCTAGATCCTCTCAGACCTGCAGTTGTAACACCTATTAAAGTTCCATCAATATGTTAAATAGAATAGTTCAATCTTTTCCAGAGGATTATTATTATTGGCTAATTAAAACCATGCTGCTGTGAGCAAATTGTTTACATACCATAGGAATACTTGATTTATAGAATTATCAATGTTAAATAATTGAAATCATTTAACAGTGTGCAAATAGAATTATTAGTGTTAGATAGCAATACTTGAAAGCATTTAACTGTGTGCAAACAAATAATTAATATTATGAAGGATTGTAAATATTACCAATTCCTGACACCATTTAGAATTATTTGTGTTAGCAATACTTGAAACCATTTAACTATGTGCTAACAAATTAGCTCTGGCTTGTTTAAATATATTGTCACCAACAAACTATTCGCTCGCAAATCATATATATATTTGTAATTTGGGAATTATTCTATTTGAGAATATATAAGGGGATCCTTATAAATCTCCAGGAGTGCTCAACGTATGATAATTAATATATAGATTTATGAATTTCATACAAAGTAAATTTATAACCATAGATAGATAGATAGATGTTATTAGAAAAACCTCGACAAACCATCATTTGGTTATTATGAATTTATTTCAGCTGGCCCCTGCATAAAAGAAGCCAACCTCTTCAGATGACCACACAAAATGAAGAGAAAAAAAATTATTAAAAATTATAAAGATATTTTTCCGTGGATTCTTACTCGTTTAAAAAATGGAGGTGGTGGGATAAAAAATTATATATATATATATATATATATATATATATATATATATATATATATTATTTATCTACGTATCTGTTTTTGAGTAGAAAGTATATATAGGTTATATCTGCAAATACAAATAAATACAATTTTTTTTTATATGGATACGATGATTATTTGTGTATAAGATGTGCTATTTTTCCAGATTTCTCAGACCAAACGTTAGGGGTGCGTATTAAACACGAGATCTATATAATTAACTATTTTCCGGTCTCATGCCTCTCTATATTCGGGATTGGATGACTGAAAGTAAGTCATAGCTATAATCCAAACTGTTTTCGCTGTTCCCGAGAAATATCCATAGGAATGTGTGTTTGTTTATAAATTTGTTCCTCCTAATGTGAGTTTATTTTCGCTGTTTGTTGCATAATTGTGTGAACATGTCCATGTTTTGTGTTTTAAGACGTGATGTGAATTATATAGATTCTATTTTTGATCAGTATAAACTGATAAAATATTAAACAAATACTAAATTTAGAAGAGATTTAGCTGCCACAAATTCTAAAAAGTCGATGCGCAATGTACACGATAAATTTTTCTTCTACAGAATTTTGTAGTCCAAAATTAGGGGTTGCGTGTTATACATGAATGCTTATCCTGCACAAAGAATTACAGCAGCAGCCAAAAATATCTTGTCCAGTCGGCAGGGGCTGTAGAATACAACGACTGCACCTCTGCAGAGGGGTAGGACCCCCTCCCCACCTCAATGAGTGTCCTAGATATAACTCTAAACAATCTGATGGTGAGGTTCCAATAATGCTGGAGCTTTAGGAAAATGCAGAGCACTCCTTCATTGCCATTGCTTCCAGGTCCACTCTTACCCGGTATGGTAGCACCTGATACTTATTATGCTAAACTGAATTGCTTGAATTAGAATTGTTTGACAAAACTGAATAGCTTGAAATGGAAATGTTTTGACAATGAAACCGTCCTTAGCACCTGATAGGGTCCCATCTATGGGTAAAATAAAACTAACGGCATACTTATGCTAAATTGAATTGTTTGACTAAACTGAATAGATTGAAATAGAAATGTTTTTCACAATTAAACTGTACTTACATTTAAACTGCGTGCTTATGCAAAACTGAATTGTTTGAAATAGAACCGTTTTTACATTTAACTGTATGTAAACAAAAACTGTACTTATACGAAACTAAATTATCTGAATCAGAACTTTAACTAAAAAATAACTGTGTACTTAAATTTAAACTGAATTATTTGAAATGGAACTGTTTTTTTACATTGAAACTGTACTTATACTAAACTGAATTAGCTGAATTAGAATTGTTTGACTAAACTGAATGGCTTGAAATAGAAGTGTTTTTCACAATTAAACTGTACTTACATTTAAATTACATACTTATGCTAAACTGAATTGTCTGAAATAGAACTATCTTCAGAAAAATGGATCTTGCGTTAAATAACCTACAAAGGTTGATATGCCATAAAACCCAGCCAATCAACCCAAAACCTCTTGCTGTCGTTATCAGGCAACACTCATGAGAGCAGCAGGTAAAAGGGTATTGTTCAATGAGCAGTCTCGCCAGACTAATTTAGGATTTCTTCAGCCTACGAGGGCAACAAAAGAGCTTTAGGCAAAGAGCCATTGTAATTTTAACATTTATTAAGTCTGGCAAAAAGCCGAAAGCCGTTATAAGAGACAAAAACCTACCCATGTTTTAAAAAACAGATCTACATTCTATGGTGTTGTAAGAGGAGGATGAGCTGGGGAAGCAATTGCTCCCCTCAAGTACGTTATACAAAACTGGCGACATTTTAACACTAAAAAGATTCTTTAGTTTTCTTAGGCGATAAAAGTCAAACCTCATTCATTCATTTCCCTATTGTTGGATTATTAGATTATTCTTTGGTATTCTTGGATTATTAGATTATTCTTGGGTATTGTTGGATTATTAGATTATTCTTTGGTATTCTTTGATTATTAGATTATTCTTTGATATTCTTTGATTATTAGATTATTCTTTGGTATTCTTGGATTATTAGATTATTCTTTGATATTCTTGGATTATTAGATTATTCTTTGGTATTCTTGGATTATTAGATTATTCTTGGATATTGTTAGATTATTAGATTATTCTTTGGTATTCTTGGATTATTAGATTATTCTTTGATATTCGTGGATTATTAGATTATTCTTTGATATTCTTGGATTATTAGATTATTCTTGGGTATTGTTGGATTATTAGATTATTCTTTGGTATTGTTGGATTATTAAATTATTCTTGGGTATTGTTGGATTATTAGATTATACTTGGGTATTATTGGATTATCAGATTATACTTGGGTATTGTTGGATTATTTGATTATTCTTGGGTATTGTTGGATTATTAGATTATTCTTGGGTATTGTTGGATTATTTGATTCTTCTTGGGTATTGTTAGATTATTTGATTATTCTTGGGTATTATTGGATTATTAGATTATTCTTGGGTATTGTTAGATTATTAGATTATTCTTGGGTATTATTGGATTATTAGATTATTCTTGGGTATTGTTGAATTATCAGATTATTCTTGGGTATTGTTGGATTTGTGACGCGGCATAAAAACATTCTTATCCCAATACGGGAGTTTATTTTTCGCACGTGTGAAGACGGGACAGTCTGGCACTTAATCCCTCACAAAATAAGTCCTAATTAAGAGTCCTTTCTCGGGCATATGGGAACTGGCAGATAATGTGGGGGTTAATTTGGGGCTAGACTGACCGCCGCTGACAAGGGGTTTCCATTTTTCACGTACACACACCCACCAGACCACTTCGTCTTCCTACCCCAAGGATAATGGAAGATATGGGCTTCTAGGTTTAGATATAATATTATTATTTATCGTAGTCGACAATTCCAATTTCCCCTGTAATATTTTTAAAGGCGAATAGGACATTTAGCGAGAATAAATTGATTGAATGAAGCTGAAAAGGAACTTGATTATTAGATTATTCTTTGATATTCTTTGATTATTAGATTATTCTTTGGTATTCTTGGATTATTAGATTATTCTTTGATATTCTTGGATTATTAGATTATTCTTTGGTATTCTTGGATTATTAGATTATTCTTGGATATTGTTAGATTATTAGATTATTCTTTGGTATTCTTGGATTATTAGATTATTCTTTGATATTCGTGGATTATTAGATTATTCTTTGATATTCTTGGATTATTAGATTATTCTTGGGTATTGTTGGATTATTAGATTATTCTTTGGTATTGTTGGATTATTAAATTATTCTTGGGTATTGTTGGATTATTAGATTATACTTGGGTATTATTGGATTATCAGATTATACTTGGGTATTGTTGGATTATTTGATTATTCTTGGGTATTGTTGGATTATTAGATTATTCTTGGGTATTGTTGGATTATTTGATTCTTCTTGGGTATTGTTAGATTATTTGATTATTCTTGGGTATTATTGGATTATTAGATTATTCTTGGGTATTGTTAGATTATTAGATTATTCTTGGGTATTATTGGATTATTAGATTATTCTTGGGTATTGTTGAATTATCAGATTATTCTTGGGTATTGTTGGATTTGTGACGCGGCATAAAAACATTCTTATCCCAATACGGGAGTTTATTTTTCGCACGTGTGAAGACGGGACAGTCTGGCACTTAATCCCTCACAAAATAAGTCCTAATTAAGAGTCCTTTCTCGGGCATATGGGAACTGGCAGATAATGTGGGGGTTAATTTGGGGCTAGACTGACCGCCGCTGACAAGGGGTTTCCATTTTTCACGTACACACACCCACCAGACCACTTCGTCTTCCTACCCCAAGGATAATGGAAGATATGGGCTTCTAGGTTTAGATATAATATTATTATTTATCGTAGTCGACAATTCCAATTTCCCCTGTAATATTTTTAAAGGCGAATAGGACATTTAGCGAGAATAAATTGATTGAATGAAGCTGAAAAGGAACTTGATTATTAGATTATTCTTTGATATTCTTTGATTATTAGATTATTCTTTGGTATTCTTGGATTATTAGATTATTCTTTGATATTCTTGGATTATTAGATTATTCTTTGGTATTCTTGGATTATTAGATTATTCTTGGATATTGTTAGATTATTAGATTATTCTTTGGTATTCTTGGATTATTAGATTATTCTTTGATATTCGTGGATTATTAGATTATTCTTTGATATTCTTGGATTATTAGATTATTCTTGGGTATTGTTGGATTATTAGATTATTCTTTGGTATTGTTGGATTATTAAATTATTCTTGGGTATTGTTGGATTATTAGATTATACTTGGGTATTATTGGATTATCAGATTATACTTGGGTATTGTTGGATTATTTGATTATTCTTGGGTATTGTTGGATTATTAGATTATTCTTGGGTATTGTTGGATTATTTGATTCTTCTTGGGTATTGTTAGATTATTTGATTATTCTTGGGTATTATTGGATTATTAGATTATTCTTGGGTATTGTTAGATTATTAGATTATTCTTGGGTATTATTGGATTATTAGATTATTCTTGGGTATTGTTGAATTATCAGATTATTCTTGGGTATTGTTGGATTTGTGACGCGGCATAAAAACATTCTTATCCCAATACGGGAGTTTATTTTTCGCACGTGTGAAGACGGGACAGTCTGGCACTTAATCCCTCACAAAATAAGTCCTAATTAAGAGTCCTTTCTCGGGCATATGGGAACTGGCAGATAATGTGGGGGTTAATTTGGGGCTAGACTGACCGCCGCTGACAAGGGGTTTCCATTTTTCACATACACACACCCACCAGACCACTTCGTCTTCCTACCCCAAGGATAATGGAAGATATGGGCTTCTAGGTTTAGATATAATATTATTATTTATCGTAGTCGACAATTCCAATTTCCCCTGTAATATTTTTAAAGGCGAATAGGACATTTAGCGAGAATAAATTGATTGAATGAAGCTGAAAAGGAACTTGATTATTAGATTATTCTTTGATATTCTTTGATTATTAGATTATTCTTTGGTATTCTTGGATTATTAGATTATTCTTTGATATTCTTGGATTATTAGATTATTCTTTGGTATTCTTGGATTATTAGATTATTCTTGGATATTGTTAGATTATTAGATTATTCTTTGGTATTCTTGGATTATTAGATTATTCTTTGATATTCGTGGATTATTAGATTATTCTTTGATATTCTTGGATTATTAGATTATTCTTGGGTATTGTTGGATTATTAGATTATTCTTTGGTATTGTTGGATTATTAAATTATTCTTGGGTATTGTTGGATTATTAGATTATACTTGGGTATTATTGGATTATCAGATTATACTTGGGTATTGTTGGATTATTTGATTATTCTTGGGTATTGTTGGATTATTAGATTATTCTTGGGTATTGTTGGATTATTTGATTCTTCTTGGGTATTGTTAGATTATTTGATTATTCTTGGGTATTATTGGATTATTAGATTATTCTTGGGTATTGTTAGATTATTAGATTATTCTTGGGTATTATTGGATTATTAGATTATTCTTGGGTATTGTTGAATTATCAGATTATTCTTGGGTATTGTTGGATTTGTGACGCGGCATAAAAACATTCTTATCCCAATACGGGAGTTTATTTTTCGCACGTGTGAAGACGGGACAGTCTGGCACTTAATCCCTCACAAAATAAGTCCTAATTAAGAGTCCTTTCTCGGGCATATGGGAACTGGCAGATAATGTGGGGGTTAATTTGGGGCTAGACTGACCGCCGCTGACAAGGGGTTTCCATTTTTCACGTACACACACCCACCAGACCACTTCGTCTTCCTACCCCAAGGATAATGGAAGATATGGGCTTCTAGGTTTAGATATAATATTATTATTTATCGTAGTCGACAATTCCAATTTCCCCTGTAATATTTTTAAAGGCGAATAGGACATTTAGCGAGAATAAATTGATTGAATGAAGCTGAAAAGGAACTTGATTATTAGATTATTCTTTGATATTCTTTGATTATTAGATTATTCTTTGGTATTCTTGGATTATTAGATTATTCTTTGATATTCTTGGATTATTAGATTATTCTTTGGTATTCTTGGATTATTAGATTATTCTTGGATATTGTTAGATTATTAGATTATTCTTTGGTATTCTTGGATTATTAGATTATTCTTTGATATTCGTGGATTATTAGATTATTCTTTGATATTCTTGGATTATTAGATTATTCTTGGGTATTGTTGGATTATTAGATTATTCTTTGGTATTGTTGGATTATTAAATTATTCTTGGGTATTGTTGGATTATTAGATTATACTTGGGTATTATTGGATTATCAGATTATACTTGGGTATTGTTGGATTATTTGATTATTCTTGGGTATTGTTGGATTATTAGATTATTCTTGGGTATTGTTGGATTATTTGATTCTTCTTGGGTATTGTTAGATTATTTGATTATTCTTGGGTATTATTGGATTATTAGATTATTCTTGGGTATTGTTAGATTATTAGATTATTCTTGGGTATTATTGGATTATTAGATTATTCTTGGGTATTGTTGAATTATCAGATTATTCTTGGGTATTGTTGGATTTGTGACGCGGCATAAAAACATTCTTATCCCAATACGGGAGTTTATTTTTCGCACGTGTGAAGACGGGACAGTCTGGCACTTAATCCCTCACAAAATAAGTCCTAATTAAGAGTCCTTTCTCGGGCATATGGGAACTGGCAGATAATGTGGGGGTTAATTTGGGGCTAGACTGACCGCCGCTGACAAGGGGTTTCCATTTTTCACGTACACACACCCACCAGACCACTTCGTCTTCCTACCCCAAGGATAATGGAAGATATGGGCTTCTAGGTTTAGATATAATATTATTATTTATCGTAGTCGACAATTCCAATTTCCCCTGTAATATTTTTAAAGGCGAATAGGACATTTAGCGAGAATAAATTGATTGAATGAAGCTGAAAAGGAACTTGATTATTAGATTATTCTTTGATATTCTTTGATTATTAGATTATTCTTTGGTATTCTTGGATTATTAGATTATTCTTTGATATTCTTGGATTATTAGATTATTCTTTGGTATTCTTGGATTATTAGATTATTCTTGGATATTGTTAGATTATTAGATTATTCTTTGGTATTCTTGGATTATTAGATTATTCTTTGATATTCGTGGATTATTAGATTATTCTTTGATATTCTTGGATTATTAGATTATTCTTGGGTATTGTTGGATTATTAGATTATTCTTTGGTATTGTTGGATTATTAAATTATTCTTGGGTATTGTTGGATTATTAGATTATACTTGGGTATTATTGGATTATCAGATTATACTTGGGTATTGTTGGATTATTTGATTATTCTTGGGTATTGTTGGATTATTAGATTATTCTTGGGTATTGTTGGATTATTTGATTCTTCTTGGGTATTGTTAGATTATTTGATTATTCTTGGGTATTATTGGATTATTAGATTATTCTTGGGTATTGTTAGATTATTAGATTATTCTTGGGTATTATTGGATTATTAGATTATTCTTGGGTATTGTTGAATTATCAGATTATTCTTGGGTATTGTTGGATTTGTGACGCGGCATAAAAACATTCTTATCCCAATACGGGAGTTTATTTTTCGCACGTGTGAAGACGGGACAGTCTGGCACTTAATCCCTCACAAAATAAGTCCTAATTAAGAGTCCTTTCTCGGGCATATGGGAACTGGCAGATAATGTGGGGGTTAATTTGGGGCTAGACTGACCGCCGCTGACAAGGGGTTTCCATTTTTCACATACACACACCCACCAGACCACTTCGTCTTCCTACCCCAAGGATAATGGAAGATATGGGCTTCTAGGTTTAGATATAATATTATTATTTATCGTAGTCGACAATTCCAATTTCCCCTGTAATATTTTTAAAGGCGAATAGGACATTTAGCGAGAATAAATTGATTGAATGAAGCTGAAAAGGAACTTGATTATTAGATTATTCTTTGATATTCTTTGATTATTAGATTATTCTTTGGTATTCTTGGATTATTAGATTATTCTTTGATATTCTTGGATTATTAGATTATTCTTTGGTATTCTTGGATTATTAGATTATTCTTGGATATTGTTAGATTATTAGATTATTCTTTGGTATTCTTGGATTATTAGATTATTCTTTGATATTCGTGGATTATTAGATTATTCTTTGATATTCTTGGATTATTAGATTATTCTTGGGTATTGTTGGATTATTAGATTATTCTTTGGTATTGTTGGATTATTAAATTATTCTTGGGTATTGTTGGATTATTAGATTATACTTGGGTATTATTGGATTATCAGATTATACTTGGGTATTGTTGGATTATTTGATTATTCTTGGGTATTGTTGGATTATTAGATTATTCTTGGGTATTGTTGGATTATTTGATTCTTCTTGGGTATTGTTAGATTATTTGATTATTCTTGGGTATTATTGGATTATTAGATTATTCTTGGGTATTGTTAGATTATTAGATTATTCTTGGGTATTATTGGATTATTAGATTATTCTTGGGTATTGTTGAATTATCAGATTATTCTTGGGTATTGTTGGATTTGTGACGCGGCATAAAAACATTCTTATCCCAATACGGGAGTTTATTTTTCGCACGTGTGAAGACGGGACAGTCTGGCACTTAATCCCTCACAAAATAAGTCCTAATTAAGAGTCCTTTCTCGGGCATATGGGAACTGGCAGATAATGTGGGGGTTAATTTGGGGCTAGACTGACCGCCGCTGACAAGGGGTTTCCATTTTTCACGTACACACACCCACCAGACCACTTCGTCTTCCTACCCCAAGGATAATGGAAGATATGGGCTTCTAGGTTTAGATATAATATTATTATTTATCGTAGTCGACAATTCCAATTTCCCCTGTAATATTTTTAAAGGCGAATAGGACATTTAGCGAGAATAAATTGATTGAATGAAGCTGAAAAGGAACTTGATTATTAGATTATTCTTTGATATTCTTTGATTATTAGATTATTCTTTGGTATTCTTGGATTATTAGATTATTCTTTGATATTCTTGGATTATTAGATTATTCTTTGGTATTCTTGGATTATTAGATTATTCTTGGATATTGTTAGATTATTAGATTATTCTTTGGTATTCTTGGATTATTAGATTATTCTTTGATATTCGTGGATTATTAGATTATTCTTTGATATTCTTGGATTATTAGATTATTCTTGGGTATTGTTGGATTATTAGATTATTCTTTGGTATTGTTGGATTATTAAATTATTCTTGGGTATTGTTGGATTATTAGATTATACTTGGGTATTATTGGATTATCAGATTATACTTGGGTATTGTTGGATTATTTGATTATTCTTGGGTATTGTTGGATTATTAGATTATTCTTGGGTATTGTTGGATTATTTGATTCTTCTTGGGTATTGTTAGATTATTTGATTATTCTTGGGTATTATTGGATTATTAGATTATTCTTGGGTATTGTTAGATTATTAGATTATTCTTGGGTATTATTGGATTATTAGATTATTCTTGGGTATTGTTGAATTATCAGATTATTCTTGGGTATTGTTGGATTTGTGACGCGGCATAAAAACATTCTTATCCCAATACGGGAGTTTATTTTTCGCACGTGTGAAGACGGGACAGTCTGGCACTTAATCCCTCACAAAATAAGTCCTAATTAAGAGTCCTTTCTCGGGCATATGGGAACTGGCAGATAATGTGGGGGTTAATTTGGGGCTAGACTGACCGCCGCTGACAAGGGGTTTCCATTTTTCACGTACACACACCCACCAGACCACTTCGTCTTCCTACCCCAAGGATAATGGAAGATATGGGCTTCTAGGTTTAGATATAATATTATTATTTATCGTAGTCGACAATTCCAATTTCCCCTGTAATATTTTTAAAGGCGAATAGGACATTTAGCGAGAATAAATTGATTGAATGAAGCTGAAAAGGAACATGCAAAAGACAACTTGATAGGCAGACAACGCAATGAATAAATTTCGACACGAGGAGAGATATAAAATATAACAAGTTTTTTAATACATGCGAACACACATATTTAACGTGTCGGCTATATTATCAGCGGATAATATCAAAATACAAATGTCTTTCTTCCTTATTCTTTTCTTTCTTCCTTCTTTAAATTGAGAGAGAGAGAGTATGTAATTGCAATACTTAGGAAGGGTGGAGGGAGAAAACAGTCTTAAGGTTTACTTAGCTTTTCGACGGGTTCTTTCTGAGAGTATTTTCTCTTTTACAGGCTAACGGGATTTTATACAGCTTGGCTTGAAGGCATCTATTATCTCCTTGTCCAAGATTCTTTCCGCTTTTCCCCGGGATTTCGGCGACAGTTTCAATACATCTTATAACGCCAACTGCTGTCCTGAAACCTGGCTCGACTTCTTCGCAGAGTTTGGCATCAGATCCCCGTCCTCTCACGGTGACCTCTGTCCTGCCAACTAAATTCTTTCTTTCTATTTCTGCTGACAAAAAAAGCTATTTCCGTTTTTAGGGTTCTGGCCAATCATTCGGCCTCTTTCTCCTTCCTCAACCAGTCAGGCGATTCATTCGGACTACTATATGTCCCTATACCCGCTTCTTTATCCATCCGGTCACAGAGTGAAACATCTCTTGGCTTTCATTCTGACCTGGATTTGTTACTTCGGCCGCGATGAATTGACCTACATTCCTTATTCATCTTTTAACGGTCAGTCTTTAGCGGCCTGTTAATTCAAACACTGAGGCGTACGGGAAATTTCTTATTTCTCTCCTCTCAGTGGTAGACCACGTGACATATTATTAGATTATTCTTGGGTATTGTTGGATTATTAGATTATACATGGGTATTGTTGGATTATCAGATTATTCTTGGGTATTGTTGGATTTTTAGATTATTCTTGGGTATTGTCGGATTATCAGATTATTCTTGGGTATTGTTGGATTATTAGATTATTCTTGGGCATTGTTGGATTATTAGATTACTCTTGGGTATTGTCGGATTATCAGATTATTTTTGGGTATTGTTGGATTATTTGATTCTTCTTGGGTATTGTTGGATTATTAGATTATTCTTGGGTATTGTCGGATTATTTGATTATTCTTAGGTATTGTTGGATTATTTGATTATTCTTGGGTATTGTCGGATTATCAGATTATTCTTGGGTATTGTTGGATTATTAGATTATTCTTGGGTATAGTTGGATTATTAGATTATTCTTGGGTATTGTTGTATTATTAGATTATTCTTGGGCATTGTTGGACTATCAGATTATTCTTGGGTATTGTTTGATTATTAGATTATTCATGCGTATTGTTGGATTATTAGATTATTCATGGTATGAGCCATAAAAATTTCCTGTCTGAAATAGATAACCACTGACTTTGCATTCTAGGAAAAATTAATCTAATTATTTTTTTTAAATATAAGCCATTTCATAAGATGTCTCTTTGGATGAAAAACAACATCTTTGCCTCGTGTTTGATTTACTACCTGGATAGGCTTATTTGGATTGAATTGTATAGTCGTTATTGAATCGGGACTCAATACAATTAATAACGGGCGTTAACAGCTATGACAAGATGCGGCTAAGATTATTACACAGACGACCGTTTAGCGTGTTGTTTTCTTTTTCACTCTGACTCTAATCAAAGCGTATTATTTTAACTAGTTTTAATTTAATCATATCAAACAATGCATACAATAATTATTCATTTTTTTAAATCTCATTAATTAAGAACACGTCGTTATAAAAGAAATAATTAAAAGAAATTTTATCAAAATTTAATTATATATTCCCCCCAACCCCTTCGCACGAACAGGATGTTACACGAGTTCATTTTTAAACAGATTTTAACAGGTTTGAATTCAGAGATTACCTTCTTCTAGTTTCTTTACCCTACCATGGTTAAAGAGCTCAGACTTCCCTACTATTTACCAATAACTGTAGGGACAATTGTTGGATGCATACCTTTCCCATGGGTAAAAGCGATATGGGAAATGCAAATAGCTTTATCCTGGAATGGAACTCACATCGTTGTATCCATTTGCTATGACAATAACCATTACACTACGAGCGCCTCCGAAATCTAAATTCATTTACAACCACTATCTTTATCAGAAGATTTAGCTCATAACGAAGTTTTGGTCAAGTAGGATGGCGAAGGCAGGAGCAGCCCGACAGAACCCCATCCCTCTTCAGGTCTACATATGGTTTAAATTCAGCGTTTTGCTTCTCCTAGACTGGTTGCCATACCAAGAGCTCAATCTGCCCAACTACAGGGTGGAAAGATAAAATTGTCGTCCTAAAGAAAACAACACTACAGCTTTATTTTAAAACTTTTATTGAAAAAATCAATTCAGCTAACTTGATTATGTAGTAGAGCTGACATCTATTCAATGTAGCTGCCTTCAGCCTCAATCACCGTCTCGATACGGATCTGGAACTGGGAGCATGCCTTTTCCACAAGCGCCGGCGGGAGCTCGGTGAATACTCGGCGGATGGCGGCGATCACACTGGCTTTGGTGTTGTGGGCGGTCATGTTCGTGATGCTCTCGACGTATGACCAAACGAAGTAGTCCAGCGGGTTCAGGTCGGGGGAGGAGGGGGGCCAGTGAGAGAAGGGTACAAAGTCGTAGCACTCCTTCTGAAGCCAAGCCTGGGTCTCTTTGGACTTGTCGGTCAGCGCCGTGTCCTGTTGCCACACTCAGGGTCTGCCACCGGCCATCTGATTGCACCAGGGGATCACCACACTCTCCAGCACATCCAGGTATACTTTGGTGTTGACTTTCAAGCCGACTTTAAAGATGTGAGGTGGCATGATGAGGCCCTCACTTGAAACCACACCAAAGACCATAACTGTAGCCGGAAACTTTGTTTTCATCACCCTGGGCACGCTCCTGTTATTCGTAGCAATCCAGATTTACATTTTGAGGGTGCTGGCAATGGTCCTGTTGTCATAACTTGGATCGGTAGAGAGGATGAGTTGTACAGCGGCGCATCTCCGATCTCGCTCGTTGAACATTGTGTCACTTTCAGACATGATAAAAGGCTCCTATCGCTCTTGGGATTTGTACACAACTGGCCAACCAGTAGATGGTCTGCAACAAAAAAAGAAAACCGGTTTTCATTCAACGGAAATGGAATCATGTCGTCTTTTCTAGGGCGACAATTTCATCGTTCCACCCTGTATTTATTCATAGCTGGAGGGAGAATAGTGGAGTTCATACCTTTCCGAAGGGCATTAGTGCAATGTGAAAATACAAACAGTTTCAATCAGGATTTGAACAAGGCAACATGAGTCGATAAAAACGCCTATAACTTATATAATATTGTAACCCTAGAGCCAAACTCTGGGAGAACAATGACAATACCCACGTGGCGGGTTTTTGGCCATTCGATCGTCTAGTAATGTAGGCCCAATTGTTTCTTCTTACACCCAGCCGAGTGGGCATTCTACAAGTTGAACGAAAAAAAAAACAATAAAAATCAGAGGGAAGAAAGAAAAGACAAAACATGGCTTTAGAACAGCAAAACGTAAAAAGGCAAAGTTTGGCCCTTATTTGGCATTCAGTGTGTATTTGTGTGTGTCATATGTGGCTATTTCAGGAACTCGGTGTAAATCTTCCACAATTACCGAAAATACTGGGTCAACTCTGGTCATCGTCTTCACTGCTCAACCTGGCAATTCCAACTCCATGCAGCCTTCTGACTTCACGACACCCTTTCTGCTCCAAGACTTAGACTTGACTATCCAGCCTCACGTCCTTTTCTTGTCTGCGAGGCTTAGGGTCCTAGCCTCGACTGACCGACCCCGCACCCTGAACCTGAATGCTAGGCTTAGCGTCCTCGCCTCAACTGACTGACTCTCAAACTGCCGGAGTCCCACTCCTAACTGAATAACGTACTTCGTCCCTTTCGCCCATTTACTTCTGGTCTTGCAGGTTCACGCGGGCTCTTTGTGTGGTCTTTGCGCCAAAATAGACAACTGAAGATCTTCCAGGCAATCTGACGCTGCTTCAAAGATGCTGAAGACAATTCCGAAGGCCTCCCACCTCAACACACAAGGAGGTGCCCGTGGTGTAGTCGTTATCGTTTAGGAGGTGCCCGTGGTGTAGTCTGAATTCAAACCTGTTAAACTCCGCTTAAAAATTGACCTTGTGTCATATCCTGCCCGAGCGGAGGGGTTACCCGTGGTGTAGTCGTTATCGTCGTAGGAAATGGACACGGCGACACGAGTTCAAATACTGGACGAGACTGATTGCATTTCACATAGCACTAATACCCTTGGGAAAGGTATGAATCCAATTATTCTCCCTCCAGCTATGGGTAAATAGTAGGGCAGACTAGGTTCTTCAGCCTTGGTTAGGCAACTAGTCTAGAAGGAAAACTCTGAATTGAAACCTGTTAAACTCCGCTTAAAAAATGACCTTGTGTCATATCCTGCCCGAGCGGAGGGGTTGGTAAATAGTACCCACCTCAACACACAAAGACCCACACATATACAGCTATATATATATATATATATATATATATATATATATATATATGCACATTATCGTGCAACACAGCAACGAAAAACTAATTGAGAGAACTCTAATAATAGATTTTTAAAAAAAGGCGGTTGCATACTAGACTTGGTGATTTTTTAAAAGGAGGCAATCAGTGGGTTACTAGGAGAGCGACAAATGACGATCTTAATATTGCGAACCAGGCGAAATCGAACCTCTTCTCATTGGGAGTGGGCTACGAATGGTGCCTTCTCCATCCACTAACTTTAAAACCTGGCTACACCTCAAAGAATAAGTTTTCCTTGATCCACGAGAAAGTACCATTTCTTGTCTTCCTGATTTTGAAACTGGTTCAGAAGGAAGTGGATCATAAATTCGATAATAAAGTGAGTAGGATTTTTCTGTGGTTTTTTTCCTTTCTGGCTTCATATTATCGTCATCTCTTCATCTCATCTTTGACTCTTTATCTTCCGCAAAATTTCTTCGAGATGCTGTGACGCTATGCGTATGGCATACTGATTTTATCCTAACTAATGTGCTACTTTTAAAACTGTACCTAGCCCGGTTTTTGTGGGTAGAGGTTTCAAATTCAAAATAAAAATAAATAATTGTGCCTTCTCTATCCTCTCGATCTCACTAACCGAAAAAAAAAACTGGCTACGCCTCTTACTACACAAATAGAAAATAAAATTGCATCAAATACTTCAATGTGCCCAAGATTAAACTTACAGGTTATCTGGAATTATTGCCCTTTTCTGCCAAGGACTTTCTGTAAATGATCGCTACATGGCCTTCCAAAGCAATATATAAGAAGGATACACGATAAAACCTCGTTCTCTTTTACTTATAGCATGCTTCGAAACAAGACGTGTCTTCTGACTGTGGTGACGTCATCAATAAAGCTGACACCATTTTGGTTATCAACACACAAATATTTGACACACACGCTCGCACGTGCGCGCACTGATAGGCGCAAAACTTTTGAAATAAAATTCAGTTGTTATCCTGCTATCACAGAGAGTTGACTTGGTTGATTCTCGCTCAAGGAACTCACATTGTCATTGTGGGTAGAGTGTTCGCCGATGGTCCGGGTGACCTGGGTTCAATCCCAGGTCGCGTCATATCAAAGACTTTAAAAATGGTACTTGATACCTCCTTGCTTAACACTCAGCAATATAAGATTAGTATCAGGGGTAAAGTGGAGCAATCCAGGGGAAAAAGTAACACCCTGACGTACACTTCGGTGTAGTAGCTATTGAAAAAGGAGCCCTCGGGTCACCCTCGACAAAAACGAGACAACTTTACTTTTACTTATAAAAGTTACTAACTGATGGATTTTTTTTATCCTCGCTAAACTTGATGTCTTTGAATACGACATCAGAATAAATTACACAACGTAGAAATTCTTAAACTTACAAGGATCATTAAATGAGTTTCCAGACTTTTTTCGTATGGGCACTTTTATTGATAGTACACTCATGAAACTCTAGTCCCCTTCGAAGTAATCTCCTCCAGCTGCAATGCACTTGTTGTACCGTTCCATGGAAGTCCTCTTGTGTGAGCCTGTCAATGGCTTTCGTCACAGCCTCTTCCATATTCCCAATTGTCTCATAACGACAGCCTGTGAGCTTAGGGAAAAAGCAAAAGTCACAGGGAGCAAGGTCTCGACTATAGGGAGGCTGAGGAACTGTCTAGATGCCCATCTTGGTCAAATAGTCTGTAACAACGATGGAGTTGTGGACTGGTGCATTGTCCTAGTGGAAATGCCACTGACCCGATTTGAAGAGTGCAGGCATCTTGCGACGGAATCTCTTCCTAAACTCCCTTAAAACCTCAACTTAGTAACACTAACCCTAAGCCTAACCGTTTGGCCAATCAACTCTGGTGTATTGACTACCTTATCTTCTCCCATACCTCTCATCATCCCTCACAAACTCCCTGGCTTCCTTGAATCTCTTATGCCACTCAAAAACTGATGCTCGATTCATGCAAGATGGTCTAAAAGCGGTCTGGAGCATTCCATAGGTTTCTGTGACATTTTTTCCAAGTTTAAAACACAATTTTATTGCATATTATTTTTCTAAAGTGTCCTCATGCCCAGATTGCATTTTTGAAACTCACCAGCTGTGACAATCAGGGTGTATTCCAATTGCTGCTGTAGGTGTTCATTTGAAGCTGAAATCATAAAAATTGGTCGGTCATCTCATAAGATATACAGCAATAACATACTGAATTTTCAAGAGTCTACGACAATTCTAAATGCGTGTACAAAAAAGTCTGGAAACTTATTGAAGGTACCGCGTAGTTACATATAGGCATATTTAATTCCAAGCAACTATCAACGAAAAAAAAACTTTTCAAATATATGTCTCTCAAAACCTCTCTTAAAAATTCACCTATACGTAAGTATGATAAGGATATGTCTATATACACCTCTATTAGTTCCTTCTTTTTTTTTCTTTTCCTCTTTTTTCTTTGGTAGGTTTGCTCAGGCATTAAAATATGTTCTTGTTAATTGTACGTTAAAATATGCTGTTAATTGTTGTCATTTAATAAATAACTGTCTGACACTCAGACTTCGGTTTGCTTATGACACCTACTGCTGTTGTTATTTTCTTACGCTTTACTTAGTCTGAGAAACAGGTATTAATTTTCTTACTACACATGCTGCTGTTCCTGTTATTTACAAAGATCTACTTCGTCTAATACACAGACATTAGGTTGTTTCCGTTAAGTGCTGTTATTTACAAAACTTTAACATGGCGCACATGCTTTACTTTGCTCACGACATATTCTACCTATTGTTTACAAACATCTATTTGGTCTGATACACTGGCTTTAAGTTGCTCGTGTCACTTTTGCATTCTTGATGTTTACAAACGTCTATTTGGACTGATACACTGGCTTTAAGTTGCTCGTGTCACTTTTGCATTCTTGATGTTTACAAACGTCTATTTGGACTGATACACTGGCTTTAAGTTGCTTGTGTCACTTTTGCATTCTTGTTGTTTACAAACATCTATTTCGTCTGATACACAGGCTTTAAGTTACTTGTGAGGCTTTTGCATTCTTGATGTTTACAAAAATCTATTTGGTCTGATACACAGGTTTTAAGTTGCTTGTGAGACTTTTGCATTCTTGATGTTTACAAAAATCTATTTGGTCTGATACACAGGTTTTAAGTTGCTTGTGAGACTTTTGCATTCTTGATGTTTACAAAAATCTATTTGGTCTGATACACAGGCTTTAAGTTGCTTACGTACCTTATCATGTGATTATTTACTAAGCTTTACTTTGACTGGCAAACAGGTACATTATATATGTGCATGGTTATACTCTGGATGATATTAAGAAGGAGAAATGTTACTCACTGTGCAACGAGGGAAATGCTGTATCACTCCCCGTTTGTTGTCTAGTGGTAAATAATGAATGACAAACAATGTCTTAAAAACAAGGAAAAGCTGTGTTCATAAATCTATATAGAAGCAAATTTATACAATCAGCGAATCTGTTGGATTTTTGGTCGATGTCTACGATTGTAACATAGCAGAAATAAGAGACGTTTACTACTTCGAATTTCGACTTTGAGCCAGTAAGCTGGGGCTGTAGAATACACCGACTGCATCTCTGTAGAGGGGTAAAACTCTCCCAACGAGTGTCCTAGATATGACACAAAACAAGATTATGATGAGGCTCCAGTAATATTGAAGCTCTGGGGAATGAGGAGTACTCCTTCATTGCTATCACTCCATGGTCCACTCTGGCCCGGAGTGTTAGCACAATTTTATCGTCCCACCCTGTACATATATGGAATAGGGAAAAATAATTGGGCTGTCATATGGGGCCCATGTATATTAAGACACCCTATACAAGATAAGTTATATTTTTTTTAACTATACAACCCCGGCGTTATATATTGATATAATTAAAATAAGAACTAAAAACCTCAATCTAAATAGATCACAAATTTCTACGACTCCAAGATTATATCCTTATGTATGTAGAGGCACTTGTGTCGTAACGTTTATCGTGGAACGGCTACACGTGTTCAAATCTTGACTGAAACTGTTTTTATTTTCACATTGCATTAATGCCCTTGGGAAAAGTATGAATCCCACTATTTTCCCTCCAGCTATGAGTAAATAGTAGGACAGACTGTGCTCTTGGTATGGCAACCAGTCTAGGAGAAGCAAAACGCTGAATTCAAACCATTTGTAGGCCTGTAGAGGAATGGGGTTCTGTCGGGCTGCTCCTGCCTTCGCCATGCTACTCGACCAAAACTTGGTTATGAGCTAAGTGGGCAGAAAAATAGGGCAGTCACATAGATCCCTTGTATATTGAGACACCCTGTATATATACATATACTGAGTGGGCAGAAATAATAGGGCATTCATATGGATGCCATGTATATTGAGACACCCTGTATACATAGACTGAGTGAGCAGAGATAACAGGGCAGTCAGATGTATATGTATATGTGAGCAGAAATAATACGGCAGTCAGATGGGTCCCGTGTATATTGAGACACCCTGTATATATACAGTGGGCGGAAATAATCGGACAGTCATATAGGTCCCATGTATATTGAGACACCCTGTATATATACAGTGGGCGGAAATTATAGGACAGTCATATGGGCCCCATATATATTGAGACACCCTGTATATATACAGTGGGCGGATATAATAGGGCAGTCATATGGGTCCTATGTATATTCACCCTATATAACAGCTATTAAATTATTTATATCATCTGCTTTTGTAATTTATTAAACGTAACAATTGTACAATTTTCTTATTTGTTAAGATATCTGCAGTTCACCCAGTTAAGTGGTCACCCATCTAAGTACTGAACAATCTCTTCACTACTTAACTTCGATGCTCTGATGGGAACCGGTCTTCAGCGAGACTTGACCGTAGTTCAATGTTCGACGCATGTGTTTCTTTGAACGGAAATAAACACTGGTTATAATAGGAAACGCCTCCTCGACCTGTTTCGAGGCTGAGATATTTACGTACATTCTGTCGTGTTTGTATATGGTACTTGGTGTTCGACTCATGATAAAAGCTGATTTTCAAGGCAAACAGGCTATCTCCACATGGAAGACTGGTGCCATACAATCTGGTGAGGTTACATTGCGACTGTGTCTTTTTGTGACTAATTTTCCCAATTTACTAATGTCCGATTTTATTTCATCTGCGTTAAAATTCATGAGTTACATTATAAGTAAAGTAAATTCGGCGACTGTAGTCGAGGGTAACCCGAAGGCTCCCTTTTCAATAGCTACTACACTGAGGTGTACGGGAGGGCGCTACTCCTTTCCCTTGATTGCTCCACATTACCCTTGATCCGTACCTTATAATGCCGAGTGTTAAGCAAGGCGGCGTCAAATACCATTTTTGACTCGACCTAGGTTTGAACCCAGGTCTCCCGGGCCATTGGCAAACGCTCTAACCATTATGCTAATGTCCGGTGAATTACATTATACTTGGATGTAAAAAAAGAAAAAATGACAACATTTCAGTTCCATTATGGTAATCTTTATCCACGTTTGCGGTTCGTCAAGTCAGCATTGGTAATTAGTCTCCAGAGTTGTAATTTCTCCATGGGGTCGTGGTGAAAATGGGTACGGCGAACTAAGTTCAAATCCTGGACGAGGCTGATTGCATTTTACATAGCACTAATACTCTTGGAAAAGATATGAATCCAATTATTCTCCTTCCCGCAATGGTTAAATAATAGGGCAGACTGAGTTTAGCTTTGGTCAGGCAACCAGTCTAGGAGAATGAAAACTCTGAATTCAACCCAGTAAAACTCCGCTTAAAAATTGTCTCTGCCCGTGAAGAGGGGTTGGGTAAATGCAAACTCCTCGTAAAAATTGACCTTGTGTCACATCCTGCTCATGGTTGAGGGTTCGGTAAATATATGATTCTCTTAAAAATTGACCTTGTGTCACATCCTGCACGTGCAGAGGGTTTGGGTAAATATATATACTTTCTCCAAGTGACCCTCTCCTTTGCTAATTTTTGCAACTCCCAAGAGTCAATACCTCCCCTCTTTTGTTTTACTGTATCCTTGAATATCAGTCTGAGTCGACCCTGGCTCCTCTTATCGCTGCATAATTGGCAATATAGCAGATATCTGGACAGTTCTCCGTAATCCGAACGTTTAATATGACCTCGCCATCTTTGGTTGCAACAAAAAGCAGCTATAATTAATATGATGGATCATCATTATAATTTGTAGTCGTCGAGTCGATTATAACTGCTCCCTAAGTAATCAGCACCTATACTTATAAATTGTTATTGTCCTAATAGCACGGATCCTCTCTCTCTCTCTCTCTCTCTCTCTCTCTCTCTTGCCATCCGCACCTATCGGACATCGTTCTTGGTAAGTCCTCTAAACAGCATCATAAGTGTATTCATGCGTTGTAATCCATAGGAGAACGTCGCTTAATTAGTTATAAATAACCCTAATCCAATCAAGTGAGCCTCTCCTTTGCAATTTGTTGCCATTTTCTGTGTTACGCATCCTGTTTTCTTTTGTTTTATCTTTGAATATCAGTCAGGGTCAATTCTTCCTCCTCTTTTCAATACATGACAAGGAATATAACAGTTGTCTAGGTTGACTTCCACTTCCTCAATGGGACTTAGCTATCTTTTATTCTTCTGCAGGAGACTATCCTCAATAGGTGGGAGGCTTACCCGTCTGAAGATTCCATGATTTATAACTTTGTCTTTCCGTGAGAGGATGATAAACTGCCTCATTGTATAAGTATGGAGTTTTTTCCCCTATGTACATTATATGGTCCATATTCCTTCTCCTTGTGTACGGTAAATGGTCTATATTTTTCCCTCGTGAACGTTATATGGTCCATATTTCTTCCCCTGTGTACGGTATAGGATTTTTATTTCTTCTCCTAAGTACGACAAATGGTCCATATTAGTTACCCTGTGTACGGTATATGGTCCATATTTCTTCTTTGGTGTACGATATGTAGGTCCTAATCTTCCCCTGAGAACAGTATATGGTCCATATTTTTCCCTTGTGTACGGTAAGTGGTCCATATTTCTTCCCCTGTGTACGGTATATGATCCATATTTATTCCCCTGTGTACGGTATATGATCCATATTTATTCCCCTGTGTACGGTATTTAGTCTATATCTCTCCCCTATGTATGATATATAGTCCATATTTCTTTCTCTATATACGGTATATGGTCCATATTTCTTCCCCTGTGTGGGTTATATGGTACTATTTACCCAACCCCTCCGCTCGGGCAGGATATGACACAAGGTCAATTTTTAAGCGGAGTTTAACAGGTTTCAATTCAGAGTTTTCCTTCTCCTAGACTAGTTGCCTAACTAAGGCTGAAGAACCTAGTCTGTCCTACTATTTACCCATAGCTGGAGGGAGAATAATTGGATTCATACCTTTCCCAAGGGTATTAGTGCTATGTGAAATGCAATCAGTCTCGTCCAGTATTTGAACTCGTATCGCCGTGTTCATTTCCTACGGCGATAACAACTACACCACGGGCACCTCCATGTGGGTTATATGGTCTATATTTCTGCACTGCTATAGTAAGCAACAACTTCTTAATATAGTTTGAATTTAGCCCGAATGGACAAATGTATGATCTTTTCCACAGCCCCTTCTAGGGTTTGTTGAACGCAACATTTACTTCGTTCAATAAATTATTTCATTGTCTAACCAAAATTTGCTAATGACGATGCTGCCAAGTAAGATGAAGTTCTTAAACTGTTTCAGGTGGATGCTGATTTCAATCTCTGAAGGTCGGTTGATTGTGTTGGTGTTTTTCAAAGGGTGACAGAGTCATTCAGTTCTCTTTATATTGATTTTCAAACTGAATTGGAAAGCTGCTTATATTCGATACTCATGTTAAAAATAAATAGTACTTGAATTATAATATTTCTATTGATAAAATTCAACACAATTTTTCAGAAAGACGAACAGATTTGTACAATCTTGAGCTTAACAAGTAATTTCTTATGATTCAATTCTTTTTATTCTTTAATTCATAATATATTGACCTTGTGTCACGTCCAGCTCATGATAGAGGGGTTGGGCCAATATATGATACTCTTAAAAATATATGTCCTTTTTACAAGTTGGGTATACAGTAATATACAAAATATAACTTATTTGATTGGTTTGGTTTCAACTTTCACGGATTATTTAATACCAAAGTCATCCCTGTAGAAGAACAGCAGAGATACTATTTAATTTATAGCTGTGAGGAAAAGGGGGGATTGATAAATTTCCCTGGGGCATTAGTCTAAAAGTGATCTTTGCAGCGGGACTGGAGTTCGAACTCGCTTACTTCGAGTTCCCACTTAAGCGCTTTATCCATTACACCACGGAGACTCTCTCTTGGCGACCGTAGTCGAAGGCTCCCTTTTCAATAGCTACTACACTGAGGTGTAGGGGAGGGCGCTACTCCTTTCCCTTGATTGCTCTACTTTACCTTTGATCCTTACCCTAAAATGTTGAGTGTTAAACAAGGAGATATCAAGTACCATTTTTGGGTCTTTGATATGACTCGACAAGGGACTAAACCCCAGTCTCTCGACCAAAGACTTAAAAAATAGTACTTGATGCCTCCTTGCTTAACACTCAGCATTATAAGGTATGGATCAAGGGTAAAGTAAAGCAATTCAGGGAAAGAGGTTGCGCCCTCCACTATACCTTGGTGTAGTAGCTATCGAAAAGGGAGCCCTCTATGGGCGTTTTAAACGACTAATAAACAATATCTCACACGACAAAACCTGGACATGGCTAAGAAAAGGAAACTAAGAGAGAAACAGAATCTCTCCTAATAGCAGCACAAAACAACGCCGTAAGAACCAATCATATCAAAGCGAGAATAGATAAGACGCAACAAAATAGCAAATATAGGCTATGCAGTGACAGAGATGGAACCATCAATCACATAAGAAGTGAATGCAGCAAATTTGCACCGAAAGAATATAAGACTAGACACGACCGGGTGGGCAAGGTGATCCACTGGGAGATCTACAAGAAATTGAAATTTGACCATACCAACAAATGGTATATGCACAACCCAGCACCTGTCCAAGAAAATAACACACATAAACTCCTATGGGACTTTGACGTACACACGGATCTCCTAATCTCGGCCAGAAGACCAGACCTAATAATAATCAACAAAAAAAAAGAGAACTTGCAAATTCGTCGACTTTGCTGTCCCGGCTGACCACTGAATAAAACTGAAAGAATGTGAAAAGAAAGATAAGTACCTCGACCTTGCTAGGGAATTGAAAAAACTATGGAACATGCAGGTGACAATCATACCAATTGTAATTGGTGCTTTTGGAACAGTAACTAAAGGATTACTTAAGGGACTGGAGGACTAGGAGGTTCCCGGACGAGTGGAGACCATCCAAACGACAGCTTTATTGAGAACGGCCAGAATATTGAGAAGAGTCCTGGAGACTTGAGGAGACTTACTGTCACTCAAACTCCGGTGAAAGACCATCAACTAACGCTAATGTGAAAAGCTCTAATGAGTAAATAATAATAATAATAATACCCGGCTGACCACAGAATAAAACTGAAAGAATATGAAAAGAAGGATTAGTACCTCAACCTTGCTAGGGAATTGAAAAAAATATGGAACATGAAAGTGTCGATTGTACCAATTGTGATTGGTGCTTTTGGCACAGTGACTAAAGGATTATTAAAGAGCCTGGGGGACTTGGAAGTTGGCGGACGAGTGGAGACTCTCCAAACGACAGCATTATTGAAGACAGTCAGAATACTGAGAAGGGTCCTGGAGACTTGGGGAGACTTGCTGTCACTCAAATTCCAGTGAAAAACCATCAGCGGGCGCTGATGTGAAAAAATCTCAAAGAGTGAATAATAGAGATTGTCCAAACGACAGCACTGCTAAGAACGACCAGAATCCTGAGACGAGTCCTGGAGACTTGAGGAGACTTGCTGTCACTCAAACTCCAGTAAAAGACCATCAGCTGACACTGATGTGAAAAACTCTAAAGGAGTATAATAATGATAATAATACCAATGGAAAAATTGATAACACACAGGTGAATATCCAGTGTAAATTACAAAATTCCAATGCAGTTGAGTCTTGGAATACAGAATGGTTAATAATAATTGTTTCGATTGTATAATGCAACTGTACAAATCCTGATACATATGGTTCAGAAAAAACTTGACTTTTTCTTCCCCAAAAAATGTTAGGGTAGATTTATTTATGATATTTATTGTAAATAAAAGAAAAGATAACAACACATTGTGCAGATTGAATGTTTTGTAATATAAATGCGTATCATGCAATCTAGTAGCGGACATTAACACTTATTTTTTCTAGCATGTTGCCAAATAAATCACGTTAACCGCCGACACCACTCATTCTCTAATTGGCGTGTAAAATAACAATAACAAAAACAAACCGAAAAAAAAAATTGTTTCTTGTCTATTTATAAACAGTCGATAAATATAACAACAGAACGGGGCCATTACAGCGGGTGCTTGTGACGTCATTGTTTGTGTACGTCTTAGAAAGCAAGGACATCAATGAGCAGGCTCGGTGACATATATATATATATATATATATATATATATATGTGTGTGTGTGTGTGTGTGTGTGTGTGTGTGTGTGTGTGCAGTCTAAATATACCTTATCTATTTATAAGTTCAGCAATATATATGTATGTATGTATGTGTGTGTGTGTGTGTGTGTGTGTGTGTGTGCAGTCAAAATAATATACGTTATTTATTTATTCATATATTCAGCAATATATGTATACGCACACACACACACACACACGCATATATATATATAGGCAGTATTTTCTCTTGTAAACATGTTTGATTAAATAGGACGGAAAATTTATGTATTTTTTATCCGTTCAAGTCTTCGTTGGAATGAATTCAGAAAGGCGTAGTATTTTTCCCAATATATATATATATATATATATATTTATAAGAAGGTCCACGAAGAGATTTGTATTTCTTTAATTTATTTATTTTGTTCTTACATACGTGTTATATATATATATATATATATATATATATATATATATATATATATATATATATATGTGTGTGTGTGTGTGTGTGTGTGTGTGTTTCCAGCTTGTTGCTTTCGTCAGAGAACATATGTAGCACAAGGTCTATGTAAGAAAAAAAAAAAAATTCAAAAATACAAATCTCTTCGTGGACCTTCTTTTTTTCTTTTTTTTCTTTGGACCTACAACAACCATTTATATATATATATATATATATATATATATATATATATATATATCTAATGTTTATTAAAACAAAAACTTTAGAAATAGTATTCATTTCCAAATTCTTGTTTTTTTTAAACAAAAAATAAATATTTTGCTCTGCGGGTTATTTTGTATTAAATAGCCATGTATGGAGCACTTTTTCTTTGGATACTCAGCCATTATTTACTTATTTCACACACACATATATATATATATATATATATATATATATATATCGGGTGATTGAAAAATAACTCCCTATTTTAAAAATCTAATAAATTTGTTTCTTGTAAAAATCATTAAAAGATAAATGATAAAATTTCAAATAATTTTTTTTATTACTCTCTATTTTATATATAGTTTGGTTTGATTTGGTTTTATGGCATCTCAACCATTGTAGGTTATTTAATGCCAAATCTTGTTTTAACATATATATCAAATATATATGATTTGCAAACATGCTGATAACATTTTAAACGACCCTACGCTTATTCTATGCACATAGTCTGGGAGACCTGGGTTCAATCCCAGGTTGAGTCATACCAAAGACTTTAAAAATGGTACTTGATACCTCCTTGCTTAACACTCAGCAATATAAGGTATGTATCTAGGGTAAAGTGGAGCAATCTAGGGAAAAAGTAGCACCCTTCTCTATGTTGTACCTTTTATGGTACTATTTGTTAGTACACACAAATAATATTAACCGAAAATAGATAACGAGACGTGTGTAGAGTAGGAACAACCATTTTATCATTCTGTCCCAAGGGCATATAACTCGTACAACCAAAACAACAAAACAAGATAAGATAATCCATATCATGACATCCCTCTTTCATCAAATTAATGATTGTGTTGTATACATATATATACTGGATACATACCGACGCAATGATAACAGACGCAGTAATAAACGACGCAAGAAGGACTTCTTTAACAACATATTTACCTCTCAATTTATTGCAAGGGTTCGAAAGGGTTGTTCAAGGTTTGCATGTGAGAGGGTGCTGGAGACCGAACACAAACTTCATATTTTGACCCCACTGTTATGACCGTCACGTTGTGTCTTTCTTGTTCTCCTGATGTTGGGGTCCACTCCATCGGGGGTTTCCGAGGGACCACTCGGTCGGGTGTGGCCTTCCCTACCACATCTCGTCTCTAACTCTCTGGGAGTCTGCAGGCAACTGCTTTGGCACCCAACTCAACTCAATTATATAATAATTCAACGCCCACACGATCTCCCACTGGATCTTTGAAATCGAATGTTTAATCGTCATCAAGCGGAAATAACTGTCATGCAGTTCAGAGGTTACTCTCTTCCGGTGCGTCACTGTAGTGGCACCTTGTCCCATATCATAAGCCTTAATCCGCCCACGCGATCTCTTTCGATGACTGGCCATTGGAATGTGTCACTTCCTTCCGGTGTATCACCTTGGAATAGTATTTTTGGGCCGGGTCGAAGGTCAAAATATAACAATTGTTCAAGCAGAGTTTGCCAGAGGGGTTTCAGGTATGAACCCTTCCTATGGGTCATACCTTTTGTAGGGGGAGTTTACGATACGACCAGATCTCGTGATTATTCCTGATGGTTTGTTATTACTGGACTGTGTACAATGTACAGGTCCGTGTGTTTCTGCCGATGGAGTGCACATGCTGGTATGTGTGTTGGTAGTTTCTGCTGGAAGTATGTTTGGAATATTGGGTGGTTTGAGCTGTGTATGATGCAGGGGTGTATTATGCAGAAATGCCTGTGTCGTATTGGAAGTGTACGCATCTTCCTTGAGATGCCTGCGATTTCTACGAAGAACCTGTCCTGATGGGGTCTCGACAATATAGGAACGCGGTTCAGTGCAGGCTTGTCTGACAACCGCTGGAGTCCATCCTCTCGTGTCCTGATCTTGTACCCGAACCCGTTGTCCTGCGCAAAAATTAGGGAGATCCTTAGCATGTTCATTATGCTGTCTTTTCTGCAACAACTGCCTCTGAAATAGGCGATCCTGAATTTCCTCTTTCCGGAAATTTTGGTTGGTGCATTTTGTAGGGAGATTGCTGACCAGCTTCCGATTAAATAGTAGTTCTCCCGGGGATGGGATGACGTGATCTATCGGAGTTGATCGGAGACACAACAGGCTCATGTTTATGTCCCTATTGCTAAGTATAGCTTTCTTCATGGCTGCTTTGATGGTCTGAACGCATCGTTCTGTCATGCCGTTTGATTGGGGGCATCTAGGAGAAGATGTGATATGCTCAAAATCCCATGCTTTAGCAAATTCTCTGAAATGCTGAGAGCTAAAATGTGAGTCATTGTCACTGATAAGTCTTTCCGGGATTCCTTGCTCAGCAAAGATTTGCTTGATAAAAGCAATGACTTCCTTACTAGAGAATTCTCTTAGTTTGCGGATGAAGGGATACTTTGAATAGTAATCCACAATGAGGAGATGATTGATTCCGTTAAGACTGAAAATGTCAGTAGCTACGATTTGCCATGGTCGCACAGGGATCTCATGTGGCATGAGGGTCTCATCAATTGGGGACTTCTGGAGTTCTTGACATATGGCACATTGCTGTATCATCACATCGATGTCATTATCGATGCCACTCCAGAAAACAGGTTTTGGCTCTTAGTTTGCACTTGTCACTTCCTTGGTGTCCATTGTGTAATTTTTCCAATATCTTTGGTTGCATTGAATTGGGGATCAGTATCCTGTAACCTTTGAGTAATACCCCATTCTCAATAGAGAGCTCGTCTCGATAAAACCAGTATGGTTGAAGGTCTTTATTTAGTTGTCTGCAAGATTCAGGCCTGCCTTTAAGAATCCACACCTTCAGCTTGCACAATATTGGGTCGGCATTTGTTGCTTGACGTATCTGTGTTAATTTCTCAGTTGAAAATTGCACAAGGTCTACCTTGATGTCTAGATCAATGACTTCTTTGTCCTTTTTGCTGGGTAGCCTAGATAATCCATCCGCCAGTAGCATCTCATTGTCTAGTCGATACTTGATGACCATGTTGTATTCTTGGAGTCTCAAAAGCATTCGTTGAAGTCAGAGAGGTGCTGCTGTGAAGTTCTTGAGGCAGATCATTCCGAAGGGTTTGTGGTCACTTTCCACTTCAAATGAACAACTGTAAATGTATGTTCGAAAACGTTCACAGCTAAATACGACAGCCAAGAGCTTCCGTTCGATATTGGCATAGCGCTGCTCTGTTTCGGTCAAGGATTTCAAGGCGAAAGGTATAGGTTTGCCTTCTTGGATTAGGGCTGCGCCCAATCCTCTGCATGATGCATAGACTTGTATAGTGGACTTTTTTGAAGGGTCATAGTAGCGGAGTAACATCTCCTTGCATATTAAGTCCTTTATCTCTGGTAGTGACTTCTGGTGGCTATTGCTCCATTCATAGTCAGCATCTTTTTTCACGAGTTCTCTGCGGTTTGCTGTGAGATCTAAAAGTCTAGGAATGAAAGGTGTCATGTAGGTAATAATTCCTAGTACTTTTTGCAATTCGGTAATATCAGTTGGGCTGGGGAGCGATTTTATTTCCTCCACCTTTTGGGGATCTGGGTGTATCCCGCTCTCGTCAAATATTGCACCGAAGAATCAGATCTGTTTCTGGTTTATTGTACATTTGCTACTGTTGAATGTGAGGCCAGCAGTCCGTAGTCTCCATTAACTTTCGTAAATTGTGGTCGTTTTAGAACGATCTCTCTCTCTCTCTCTCAATATATATATATATATATATAATTTTATTGTTGGGGAATTGCCAAATGATGTCATTGTCACGTAAGTTGCATCAGGTAAAACATAAGATCTACGTCATGGAGAAACGTGGGAAAAAACAAAAACGGCGAAATAATAAAGAGGCAAATCAAATCTAATCTCATTTCTTATTTATAACTGATACAATTGTTCGCCATTTTTGTTCGTTTGTTTCTTTGTTTTTTCTACTTGAAATAGCTTTAGATTATTAATCATTGTCATCTAATTATTTTTCCTAGTCTCTTTTCGCATAAAAAATCAATTAATCTTTCGATCTAGATCAGTCGAATTAAAAAAAAAACGAAATCTCTTTTTTGTGTTCGTGTCTTTTATTAATTCTATTTACAATCCTCCATTTTGGTTGCTATACAAATAATTATATCTTGGCTAATGTACCCTTCTCTTTTAAGGTACCGATTATATTTTGGAAATTTGGGAACGAGCCTTTTAAATTGTTATTCCGTCATCTATCCCGCCCTGTTATCGGAGCTTAGAATACGTTGATAGTATCCTTCCCACCAAAAAATGTTTGACACTAAACTACATCTGATAGTGAGGGACTCCTGGAATGTGGGGTACCCCTTCGTTGCCATTACTCCCAAGTCCACTCTGACCTGGACTGGTAGTACTTGTTAGGGTCCCATCTATGGGTTGGTCCAGTCGGCTGGAGTTGTGGAATACACCGACTGCATCTCCGCAAAGGAGTGAGACTCCCTCAACGATTGTCTTGGATATGACACAAAAATATCTGATTGCGAGGCTTCAGTAATGCAAGAGCTTTGAGGAATTCAGACTACCCTTTCATTACCATCACTCCCAGGTCCACTCTGCCCCGGAGTAGTAGTACCTTATAGGGTCCTATCTATGGGTCAAATAGAACCGTTTGATATTTAAAATGTGTTCTTATGCTAAAATGAATTGTTTGAAATAGAGATGTTTGATCATTTAACTGTGTGTAAATAAATGATTGATGTTTAATCGAATTGTTAGTGATACATAACAATAACGGAAAACATTCAACTGTGTGCAAACAAATCATCATCATCATCATGTCGTGCCATCAGCACGGATACCCCGGACCCTTTCTCGCCACTCCTCCCTATCGTTCATCGCTTCCGGCAGGTCCTCAGGACTACACCCCGTATCCTCACTGAGCTGCTGTATGTAGGTTCGAGCTGGTCGCGCTGCTTTTGCTCGACCATGTGAAGGGGTCCATAGGAGTACTTCACTTATGAACTCGTCCTTACTTCTCCAGCAGTATCCTGCATGTCTGGTTCGTCTAATTTGGATAGTTTTCGTGATGGGTGGTAGTTAGCCGTACAGCTGCTGCTTTGTGGGGTGTTTCCTCCAGGACCTGTTCAATATTGCTCGCAGCATCCTTGTGTAGTTGCCGTTAAGCGTTTCCTCCAGCCGTTTAATTAGCGTCCATGTAGCGCATCCATATAGCAGTATCGACACGATCGCTGCTTGGAAGAAGTAAATAGAATTATTTGTATTAGATAGAAATAAATGAAACCATTTAACTGTGTGAAAACAAAAATGAGCACAGGCTCGTTTAAAAATGCTATCTACAAAATGTGTTCAGAAATCATCTTTTTAATATATATATGTATAAAGGATTAGGCATTAAATAACCTACAATAGTTGATATGCCATAAAACCCAACCAAACCAAATCATATATATTTAATAAATATGTATAAAGAGGATTAGGCATTAAATAACCTACAATGGTTGATATGCCATAAAACCCAACCAAACCAAATCATATATATTTAATAAATATATATAAAGAGGATTTAGCATTAAATAACCTACAATGGTTGATATCCCATAAAACATAAATGTTTGGCCCCAGGCGGTTTAACATGCCGTAAAAACCCATCCCCTAACAACAAACTGTTCGTTCACATATCATAACTATATATGTATAACTATATATGTATAAACAGGAATTGGCATTAAATAACCTACAATAGTTGATGTGCCATCAAAGGAAACCAAACCAAACCCATCTTTGGGTCAAGTTGATCTGTTTATAAATTAATCGTATTTGAGAGGACTCTGTGCCAAAAAAAAAAGCTCAAGCAACAACAACACAAAACATGTAAATATAAACGTACAACGAACGAGATTCTCAACTCTTTAGGCATAAAATAACCCTAAACGGGTTGATATAAAAAACAATTCACTTAATCAATCAAGCTACCTCTACCCGGTGTACACAGGTACTTTAGCTCGAACATAAATATGAAACTGTCTCACGTAATCGCCCTGTCATTTTTTCCCGTTGTCGTACCTAGATCTTAGCAGAGCAAAACAAAAACCATCTTCAATCTTTTTACAGACCACAGCTTTCTTTGGTTGGCAAACTTCTTAGACATTATCAGTCCTACTTACCAAAATGGTAGCCATGTTTATTTGTCTTTTTTTGTTGTTGTTTTTTCTTCTTTCTTTCATTTCATTTTTTTTTTGTTTTTGTTTTGTTTTCTTTTTTTTTAATTTCTTTTTTTTACATTATTTTTATTGTTGTTATTGAAAACAGAACAGCGAAACAAGATGCATGATTGCGTATATAAAAACGCTTAGACACTCAACTATCGACAAAGACAATGTTTATTTTGCTTTCTATGTCACCTTTTTCTCATCAATTCTCTCTCTGTCTCTCGCTCTCTCTGTCTCTCTCTCTCACACACACACATACGCACATACACTCGCACGCATATATATATATATATATATATATATTGTCATCCACAGACAGACTGATTCATTGTATCACAACTCTTCAGTGTGGCTAGACACGTAGGACCCTTGAAGATGGGGTCGAAACCCGACCAACTTCACGTTAGACTTAGTATCAGACCGCTCGGCCAACAAGCGTACCACGTCAGCTAGGGAATAATAAGGTCTTAAGTAGTAGCGTTCGTTTGTTTACATTTTATACCTTACCGGATACCAGAGTGCTCAATTCGTTCGAAGAGCTTTGTGTATATATATATATATATATAATAAAGTCTACAGTGTCAGACCAATGGATCTAGGTTTCATCTACTGGATCTTCAAGAGGATTCTTCCTAAAGATCCAATAGGTGAAACCTGGGTCTGACTCTGTAGGCTTAACTACTTTAGATTCGCTATACTTTGTGTATCGAGCACTATAAACATTTGGCTTAGTATGGAGGTGCCCGTGGTGTAATGGTTATCGTCGTAGGAAATGGACACGGCGACACGAGTTCAAATCCTGGACGAGACTGATTGCATTTCACGTAGCACTAATACCCTTGGGAAAGGTATGAATCCAATTATTCTCCCTCCAGCTATGGGTAAATACTTGGACAGACTGGGTTCTTCAGCCTTGGTTAGGCAACTAGTCCAGGAGAAGGAAAACTCTGAATTCAAACCTGTTAAACTCCACTTAAAAATTGGCCTTGTGTCATATCCTGTCCGAGCGAAGGGGTTGGGTAAATAGGATGAACATCTGGCTTAGTTGATTCTGCTGGTGATTTTTCTTGTGGCTAGACATCGCAGCATTCTTTGATAATTTTCAGATAGTAAAGGTCCTTTTTGTCTCTTCTTTTTTTAATTGAATTTTTATTCCAGAGATCAGTTTGTATAATTTTTATTTGAAAATTGTATCATCTGGGTTTTATCACACTGCCAAAGTCTTATAGGTTGATTATATATATATATTTATATATAAGTAGAGACACCATTGGTGATTATAGTCGGAGAACTAAGTAAAACTGTAAAACAACGAATGACCCTTTTCGTCCGGTTCTTTTCAAGTTGAGGACACCGGAAAATTTAAATAAAAACGGGGTATATATCTATAATATATAAGTAGAATGGCCAGATAGAGGGGGAAAAATTAAGTAACCCCAGTATCCAGAAGTTCCCCAAATATATCAAGAGTGTGACTGTTTAACTGCCTGCATACATAGGGGCCATTCATGGAGATATAAATCGCCTCTAGAAATTTGAGATGGAATTTATTTCTTGCCCTGTGCAGGACAGAAAAACATATCTATAATATATTAGTAGAATGACCAGATAGAGGGGGAGAATTAAGTAACCCCTGTATCCAGAAGTTCCCCAAATAGGACCATGTTTCCCGGGCAATATAAAATTAGTGAAAGCCCGCCAAACTATCTCTTTCGAGCAGGATGGACGTACTTTCTGTCCGCTCCCTTCATAGCAGCAGATCACCACACCATGAGGAGAGCCATCTAATTCATTGACCTTTGAGTCTACCCTTCTAGACCAAAGCTTCCCAGTTGAATATGAATTCGATGCATTTATTCCGCCATTTACAGGAACACTTTTATGTCGCCACTAACTTTTGCTATGTCTACAGCGACGCTTAATTTCGCTCAGACATTCAGCTATTTCATTCCTCCTAACTCTGTAGAAGATCATCATTCCTCTCTCTCCCACTGCTTTGTGACTACGCTTATGGCTGACTACATCATTCCTGTCCTTATTCAGCAACAAAACCTTTGCTATGACGGTGGCGATGCAAATCCCGCACGGATACCTACCAGCCTTATTCCATCTCTATTCTGCTTATCTATTTTAGAGACCTTTATTCCTCACTCCAAAATCTACGGGACTTCAAACTACTGGCAACACGCCGAATGCCAGCTCATCACCTTTCAACTGTTTTGTCTCCTCACTACGACAACCAGTACAAAGGTTTCCTTTCCAACAAACCTTTGTAATACTTCTAAATTAAAAACCTTCAATATCTTCGATTCAACTCATTGATTTTTCCCTTCTAATAAGTAAATAGGTAAATTAACCATCTCATTCATTATAATATATATATATATATACATATATATATAAAATCTTATTATTTCTCTCATACTCTTCTTTATCCCTCTCTGTCATGATCTCTTATTCTCTCTTACATGCATGTTCACTTAGGAAGCGAAGTTATCATTTGGAGAATTAGAATCAGCGGCCCGGGTTCAAATCCTGGACGGAATTGTTTGCGTTTCACTTCGCACAATTGCCTTTGAATAAAACATAAATCCATCTCTTCTCCTCCAGCTGAGCATAAATAGTAGGGCAGATTGTATTCTTTAGCCATGGAATGGCAACCTACCAAAGAAAAGGATAACCTGGAATCCAAACCATTTCTACTCCGCTTAAAAACTGACCAGTAATGGAGGGGTTGGGTAAGTATATACTGCGTTCTTTCTGAAGGCTAGCGTTACCTTAAAATACTTCTTTGCACACGCACACACAGACACACACACTCTCTCTCTCTCTCTCTCTCTCTCTCTCTCTCTCTCTCTCTTTCATTTCGCTTGATTTAACTTCCAGATTCTCTCCAGCATTTTCATTTCTTCTGGCTCTCTCTCTATCTCTCTCTCTTTCATACACACTCACACATACACCCTCTCTTTCTCTTACACACACACACACACACGTACGCACATACACATACACACACACACACTCTCTCTCTCTCCTTCTTACACACACACACACACTCTCTCTCTCTCTCTCTCTCTCTCTCTCTATCGAATTCCACGCCTCTGGCATTCTTCAATTTCCCACTCCGAGTTTTTGAATTCCTCTTCACCTTCTCTCTCCTTGTCTGTCTGTCTGTCTCTCACACACACACTCACGCACACACACATACACACTCTCTCTCTCTCTCTTTCTCTTTCATACACACTCACACATTCACTCTCTATTTCCCTTACACACATACATTCTCTCTCTCCCTCTCTTTGTCTCTCTCTCTCTCAAATTCCACGCCCCCTGGCATTCTTCAGTTTCCCACTCCGTAGTTTGACTACCTCTTCTTCCTCTCTCTCTCTCTCTCTCTCTCTCTCTCTCTCTCTCCTTCCATTTGATTTAACAGATTCTCTGACATTCTCCATTTATCCCTCTCCAGCTTTTTCATTTTTCTCTTTTTTTTCAATCGTCTTTACTTCAACACGTCTCATCTTTCTTTCCTAATATGTTTTACTCTCTCTCTCTCTCTCTCTCTCCTCATCTGTCAGTCTATCTATCTCGATTTAATTTTAACATTCTCTCACCCTACCCATCTTTCCCTCACACCAGATTCTCTCTCTCTCTCTTTCTCTCTCTCTCTCTCTCTCACACACACACACACGCACACTCACACACACACAGAGAACTTTTCTGTATTGCGATTACCAGGCGTTTCACAGATGGACATTTTGCCAGCAGATATTTTCCCGATAGCTACAATGACGATAGATATTTCTACATGGTTTTTCTGTAACAAATAATTACCCGAACATAAAAAAAACCGTTGATTGTTCTAGTTTCAAATTATGTAAACTATGAAGTCTTAGCAATTGTAAAGCTGTTGCGCATAATCTACGCTATTTTTAACAAAGAATCTTATGTAAGGATTAGTAATGCTTTGGGGCTTCATCGAAACAGTTATGAAATCAGCAATCCGAGTTCAAATCTAGGGCGAGCCTGTATGCGTTTCACTACGAACTAATCATATTTACCCAACCCATCCGCTCGGGCAGGATATGACGCAAGATCAATTTTTAAGCGGAGTTTAACAGGTTTCAATTCAGAGTTTTCCTTCTCCTAGACTAGTTGCCTCACCAAGGCTGAAGAACCCAGTCTGCCCTACTATTTACCCATAGCTGGAGGGAGAATAATTGGATTCATACCTTTCCCAAGGGTATTAGTGCTAGGTGAAATGCAATCAGTCTCGTCCAGGATTCAAACTCGTGTTACCGTGTCCATTTCCTACGACGATAACCATTACATCACGGGCACCACGAGCTAATACCCTTTGGAAAAACATGAATCCATCTCTTCTCTCCCAGTTGTAGGTAAATAGTAGGGAAGACTGATTTCATTAGCCTTAGTTAGGCAACCAGCCAAAGAGAAGGAAAATTCTGAACTCAAACCAGCTCTACTCGTCTCAAAAATAGATCTTGTGTTACATCCTGCAAGTGGCAAGGAGGTTAGATAAATACTTGCTTTTGTGTGGTTATCTTGCTGATTATGAGTGTTCGAGCCTCATTGGGTACCTCACACTTGCCGTCTTGCACCAATTCTATTCAACGCTTATTTAAAAAAGCACCTCGTGATGGTCAGTAAATCAATCGAAAGTAAATTAATACTAATTAGTGAGTTTAATTTTCACTTGGTGCTCCATATTTTTGACCTTGTGCCAGATTTAAGCTATGCTTATATTTCAAAGTATAAAGTCGAGTCGGGTTGAAAGCACTGGTTCTAGCTTGATTACTGAAGTTAAGAGAGTGATGGGGGACTACTTAGTGACAGCAGGTACCCTGAGCAACCACAGGCATGAGTGCCAGACTAAGTAAATAATAAAAATTGAAAAAAATTAAGAAAATTTAAATTAAGAAAAATTAAGAAAAATTAGATTAAGAATACTTAAAGGACTTCTTTCTCCATTTTTTTAAGGCGATGATAAAAGTTTTATACATCTATGGATTCTTTGTTCAATGGCACATCAACCTTCTTTGGCTGTTCAATTCCAAAGCCATCCTTCGACAAGAGTAGTTGTGGTACTATTTAACACGTTCCTTGGGGGATAAAGGGGTTCTTGACTTTCCCCAAGAGTATTTGTCTAAAAGTGAACGTAATAGCGCGACTGGAGTTCGAACTCGCTTACTACAATTCCATGACCTACAGCTTTAACCACTTCAACAAGAGGACATTCCTCAATATATATATATATATATATAGTCATCCACAGACAGATCTGTTTCGTTATATATATATATATATATATATATATATATATATATATATATATATATATATATATATATATATAACAGTGTTGGTTGTCATTAAATCATTTTGTGGGTTTGTGGCGAACTAAGTGCAATATAATATAGATTGCTCAATATCGAGGATAGACCTATTATATAATGATAATAAATAAATATATATATATATTAGATTTATATATTTATATTTTTAATGCCATGGAATTTCGACTGCAACAAATTCCATGGCATTAAAAATATAAATCTATAAATCTAAAACATATATTTATTTATTATCATTATATTATATATATATATATATATATATATATATATATATTCGTGGACCTGCTCATTTTAATATATATATATATATATATAAACGAGTGGGTCCACGAAGAGATTTGTATTTTTTAGCATTTATTCTCTTCGTGGCCCAACTCATTTTAAGATATTTTTGTTCTCTCTTTGGACGTACAACCGAAAATTTATAAATATATATATATATGTGTGTGTGTGTGTGTGTGTGATAGAGAGAAAGGAAGATCTAAGTTACTTTAGTGTTTATACATAATCAACCTTGCTTGATCACAGTTAAAATGACTTAATGAAACACACACATTGATTAAGTTGGATCCGTTCAAGTTTTGTTAAGTCGGATGGAATGAATTTCGGAAGGCACCGTATTTTTCCCAAGTACTTTCAGCTCCAGCGGGAGCCATCCTCGTGGGAATGTTTAATGAAATGACAAACACAGCTTGTCATATATATTTATATTAAGAGTGGGAGGAAAAACGAGTAATATTTTTTCTTCTGTAAATTCCCCTCTCTCTCTCTCTCTCTCTCTCTCTCTCTCTTTCTCTCTCTCTCTCTCTCTCTCTCTCTCTCTCTCTCTCTCTCTCTCTCTCTCTCTCTTTGATAGTTGCTAGAAATTTTGATATAAATGTTTGCACACATGAGCAAATTATATCATAAAATGATCCCGTTTATATAGAGACAACAGTCTTGACGTCTAGACAACCATATTTACCAACCCCTCCGCTCGGGCAGTCAATTTTTAAGCGGAGTTTAACAGGTTTCAATTCAGAGTTTTCCTTCTCCTAGACTAGTTGCCTAACCAAGGCTGAAGAACGTAGGCTGCCCTACTATTTATCCATAGCTGGGGGGAGAATAATTGGATTCATACCTTTCCTAAGGGTATTAGTGCAATGTGAAATGCAATCAGTCTCGTCCAGGATTTGAACTCGTGTCGCCGTGTCCATTTCCTACGACGATAACTATTACACCACAGGCACCTCCTATAGAGACACCAGTCTTGATGTTTAGACTTCGTCTAAATGAGTCTGTGCTAATTTGAAATAAAATAAAATGAAATGAAACCAGCTCAGATATTTTCTGAATTAAATATTTTTTGCGAAACACAGGATTGTGAAAGTGCACCTTACTCGCTACTCATCAGACCTTGCCCTGTGCAACTCTTTCTGGTTTTCTGTCTGGAAAATACATCTTTCGTATTTTAGGAGATGAAAGAAATTTAAATAAATTCTCTGACGAAGTTTCACACTAAAAGAAGTTTCATAGGTTCTTCGACAAATAAAATCTCAAAGGAATACACATTTTGAGAACTATTTTAAAGAACATTAGTTTGGTCGGTGGGGTTTTATGGCATATCAACCCTTGTTGGTTATTTAAATGCTGTTTATTCATATATATTTACTAAATATATGATTTATAAACGAATAGTTTGTAATAAGATTTTTTAAACTGTTTGCACACAGTTAAATGATTTCAAGTATTGCTATCTAACACTAATAATTCTATTCAACACTATTCATTTCCAAACAGTTAAATGATTCCAAGTATTGCTGTCTAACACTAATAATTCTTTTCAACACTATTCATTTCAAAACAGTTATTTAACACTAAAAATAACTGAACATCAATCCTTTCTTTACACACAGTTAAATTATTATACAGTTCTATTTGATCCATAGGTAGGACACTATCAGAAACTTCGAGTCAGTGGACCTGGGAGTAATGGTAATGAAGGGGTACTTCACATTCCCCAAAGCTCAAGGAATGGAGCCTCGCCTACAGATAGTTTACTATCATATACAGGACACTCGTTGAATGTGGGTGGGGTCTTACCTCTCTGCAGCCTTCTACAGCTCCAATCGAATGGGCTGAGAAAATTCTTTGTTTATTTCTGTAGTGGTAAAATTAGCTCCAGTCTAGATACTTTTCGAACACACCTCAAAATAGAAATTCACATCATCAATGACGTCATTGTCAGTGGCAAAATGACGACTGCTGAGCTCATTTTCTTTTTATTTCGGAAACAGGTAGAACTCGGATGAGGCTAAATCAGGTGAAAAAGGTAGATGTTCAAGCTTAAAGCCAAAATCTTGAATAGTAATACGTGCCACAGCCGATTTATGAACTGATGCACTGAGCATGATGGAAGAACACATCTCCAGTCAGATTTCCGCGCCGATTTTTCTTAATTCTTTTCCCCTGAATGTTGTATCGTCGTAAGGAAAACAATAGACAGTGAAACAGAGTTGATTATTTATTAACTTAAGTGGTACAGTCCGACTAGTATTATAAGTCTCTCGCTGTAAGTGTTACGTCCGAAGTTGGTCTTACTACTGACCGACGTCTTTCAGAGCTCTTCCGTCTCTGCTTCTAATTCCGTCTCTGTCTGCGTCTTTTATACGTGGTTCATACAATAAGTTTCCAGACTTTTTTGTACAGGCATTTAAAATTGTCGTAGACTCTTGAAAATTCAGTATATTATTGCTATACATCTTATGAGATGACTGACCAATTTTTATGATTTCAGCTTCCAATGAACAACTACAGCAGCAATTGGAATGCACCCTACTAAAGCCTGATTGTCACAGCTGGTGAATTTCAAAAATGCAATCTGGACGTGAGGGTACTTTAAAAGAACGATATGCAATAAAATTCTGTTTTAAACTTGGAAAAAATGTCACAGAAATGTATGGAATGCTTAAAACTGCTTTTCGATCATCTTGCATGAATCGAGCATCAGTTTTTGAGTGACATAAGAGATTCAAGGAAGGCAAGGAGTCTGTGAGGGATGATGGGAGGTGTGGGAGGAGTAAGGAAGTCAGAACACCAGAGTTGATTGGCCAAACGGTTAGGGTTTGTGTTACTATGTTGAGGTTTTAAGGGAGTTCAGAAAGAGATTCCGTCAGAAGAGGCCAGTACTCTTCAAATCGGGTGAGTGGCATTTCACGAGGAAAATGCACTAGTCCACAACTTCATCCTTGTCATAGACTATTTGACCAAGATGGGCGTCAAGACAGCTCCTCAGCCTCCCTAAAGTCCAGACCTTACTCCCTGTGACTTTTGGTTATTTCCTAAGCTCACAGGCTGTCGTTATGAGACAATTGAGGAGATAAAAGAAGCTGTGACGAAGGTCATTGACACGCTCACACAAGAGGACTTGCGTGGGGCGTTCTAGAAGTTGTTGGAACGGTACAACGATTTTGTGGGAACTTACTACAATTGAGAGATTAGATTAGGTAATTTGATTTAAGGGAATATCAACCCTTGTTGGTTATTTAATACAAAATCTTGTTTATATATATATATATATATACTTTTTCAATTCTCTTTTCCCTTTCTTCCCCCTCTGTAAATATTTAATCTCTTTATTTTATCTTTCTTTTATTTGATATTTCATCTACCCTTTTTTTCCTACATCTACCGTTTAACCTCTTTGGGACTTTTTTATTTTTTATATAATATCAATTTATATATATATAATACGTTTTATATTATAAAGAGGGAGTGTCCTCATGGTGTAATGGTTAAGGCGGTGGATTGCGGAATCGTAGTACGCGAGTTCGTCCTCCAGTTACATTCACTTTCGCGCAAATACCCTTGGGAAAGAGTATGAACCCCCTTATCCTCCCAGCTAAGGGTTAAATAGCACTACCACTGTTCTTCTTGGGGAATGGCTTTGGCATTAAATAACCTAAAAAGAGTTGATATGCCATTAAACAAAGAAACCAAACCTTATATTATAATTTTATAACATAATATATAATTTTATATAATACATAATTAATACATTTTTTTTTATCATACAACATGTGAAAGCACGTGCGATACCCTCACCTCATCAGCCGCCAACCAGGGTGATAACACAGTTTCGGTAGCTCAAGGTGGTACAACCACTCCTGGCGCTACCAAGCAGCTTTTGCCACCGGACAGGGTATTTTAAAAATATATATATCTATATATACACCTCATTAACTAAATCCAGACATTACATTGGACGTTCGTTCATCTTCATTTTGGTGCTGTTTGTGATTTAAAAACGTGTTTACTTACGGCCGTTGATGTCATAGCAACCGTTTCTTGATTTTGCGTAATCACACGAGAAAGGTGGTTCCGCGTGTATATCATTCATATAATATATAATATTTAAAATAGGAAGGTCCACGAAGAGATTTGTATTTTTTTAATTACATTGGCAGAATGGTTAGAGTGTTCGCCAATGGCCCGGTAGACCTGGGTTTAATCCTAGGTCGAGTTATACCAAAGGCTCAAAAAATGGTACTTGATGCTACCTTGCTTAACACTCAGCATTATAAGGTTACGTATCAAGTGGAGCAATCCAGGGAAAAGAGTAGCGCCCTCCCATACCCCTTGGTGTAGTAGCTATCGAAAAGGGAGCATTCGGGTCACCCTCTACAACGGTAGCTAACTTTACTATATTACATACGTGTTATATATATATATGTATGTTTCCAGCTTGTTGCTTTCGTCAGAGAACATGTGTGGACCAAGGCCTTTTAAATGGAGTACTTAATGAGACTTGAACTCACTCCTGTTTACAATATAATTGATTCTTGTCTGGTCAGACATGATTTTATAAAGTATTTTGTTCCTCTTTCCTGGAGAATGTTTATTTTGGTCTGCTTTACCCTTCTTTGATATTTGATATGTTTATAGTTGTGTGTGTGCGTGAGTGTTGGAGTGGTTTGGGGTTTCACTAACGGCTATTTTTGTATATCATGGGGTGTTTTGTGGTTTTTGAATTTATTGGTAGCTCTTCCTTTTTTTGTGAACATGTTTGGCATAAGGTCTAGTTAATGGGTATTAAATGAAATTTTTACACATATATTCATATATATATATATATATATACACCCAAATAATATATAATTAATAGATGATTTATATAATATATTATTTTATAATATAATATATGATACGTGGTGTGTTCAATAAGTTTCCAGCCTTTTTTGTATTGGCACTTAAAATTGTTGTAGACTCTTGAAAATTCAGTATGTTATTGCTATACACCTTACGAGAGAGAAAGAGAGAGCGAGAGACAGAGAGACAGAGAGAGAATTGAGAAGAAAAAGGCGACCTAGAAAGCAAAATAAACATTGTCTTTGTCAATAATTGACTGTCTAAGCGTTTTTAAATACGCAATCATGCATCTTGTTTCGCTGTTCTGTTTTCAATAACAACATTAAAATTAATGTAAAAATACAACATTACTGGGATAGTAATTCCTAACATTGCTTTGGAACAATCAATCAGGAATTGGGAGGTGCCCGTGGTGTAATGGTTATCGTCGTAGGAAATGGACACGGCGACTCGAGTTCAAATTCTGGACGAGACTGATTACATTTCTCATAGCACCCTTGGGAAAGGTATGAATCCAATTATTCTCCCTCCAGCTATGGGTAAATAGTAGGACAGACTGATTTCTTCAGCCTTGATGAGGCAACTAGTTTAGGAGAAGGAAAACTCTGAATTCAAACCTGTTAAACTCCGCTTAAAAACTGACCTTGTGTCATATCCTGCCCGAGCGGAGGAGTTGGTAAATTGGATCAATCAGGAATTACAAAAGAATACAACCAAAGAAGAATTTATTTATTACAATGGAAAACTGCAACAAATAAAGAGGGAATTTCCCCTGGTGTAGTGGCTATCGCGCTTAACTGCGACATCACAGTAAGTGAGTTCGAACTCTGATCACGCTATTACCTTCACTTTCAGACTAATAAGTTGTCTCCCTTTAATCGTGGGCGACCAGACGGCTCCCTTTTCAATAGCTACTACAACGAGGTGTAAGGGAGGGCGCTACTCCTTTCCTTGCATTTCTACACTTTACCCTTGATACGTACTTTATATTGCTGAGTGTTAAGCAAGGAGGTATCAAGCACCGTTTTTAAAGTCTTTGGTATGACGCGACCTAGAATTGAACCCAGGTCTCCCGGACTATTGGCAAACACTCAAAACACTAGGCCAATGACGTACGAAACCTTGGTTTCCACTCAGCCGTTTCTGATTCGAGACGCTTTATGTACGTGTCACTTTTGTCACGCCCTAAATTTACACCATATTTCGTCTTCAAGTGTCATATCGTGGAAAGAAGATACTGCAAATTGAATTTTGCGTGTCAGAGGAACAGATTTTCAAAAGTTTACATGTTTTAAGGAATCATTATAAATTTGCTACGTCTTCCGAGGGTGTTGTATGATGCAAGTGAAATAAATGATACAATCATCATCATCATCATGTCGTGCCGCTATCACGGATATCCCCGAGCCTCTCTCGCCTCTTCTCCCTATCGTTCATCGCCTCTGGTAGGTCTGCAGGGCTACATCCCGTATCCTCACATAGCCGCTGAATGTATGTTCGTGCTGGTCGTCCTGCTTTTGCACGGCCATATGTGTGGGTCCATAGGAGTACATCACTTATGAGCTCGTTCCTGCTTCTCCAGCAGTGTCCTGCATGTCTGGTTCGTCTAGCTTGGATAGTTTTCGTGATGGGAGGCAGGTGGCTGTATAGTTGGTGTCTTGTGGGGTTGTTACCGCCAGGACTTGTACAATATTGCTCTCAGCATTCTTGTGTAATTGCCGTCTAGCTTCTCCAACCGTTTTGTTAGCGTTCATATAGTGCATCTATATAGCAGTATCGATACGACAGCTGCCTTGAAGAAACTGCGTTTCATTTTATCGGTTAGGTCTGATTTCCATATGATCGATAGTCTATTGATAGCTGTCCATGCCTTCGTTAGCCACGTGTCGATGTCCTTTTCGGTTGATGGGACGCTGCTTCCTAGGTAGGTGAATTTGTCTACTAGTTTCAGAGAGGTTCCGTCTAGTGTGGAGATGTCACCTGTTTGATTATAGCACATATATTCCGTTTTGTATGCATTGGCATGGAGGCCTATGCCTGCGGCGGCTCGTTCCAAACTATACAGTCGTGTTTTGGCTTGGTTGGGTGTATTTACCAGTATCGCTATGTCATCGGCGTAGTAGGCATCAGTGTAGTGATATAAACATATTACGTGTCTTCTGATGTAGACTACACGATATAAATAGACATGCGTATCGACAATGGTCAGTCAACCAGACACACTTGCGTATCGATAAGTGATGTACTACGGCACGACAACATGGCGAGGCGGATAAATCCTCAAATACAAAGAACCAGATTATGTAGGGACATGGATAAAGGGTTTTTTAGCCTATGCCAGGTCTAAAAACTAAAAGACGAGAGAAACACAGGAGGGAAAAAACTAAAGAATGGGTTCATTCTTGGTTTATGCTGGATAATAAGGAAATAACTGTCATGGTCTTCCATAGAGAGTTGGGGGATATGACATTTGAAGAAATACTCAAAGTCAGAAAAAAGAAATTGAGGCCAAGAAACAATTGATCATTTCGGAGAAAACAAACTTCCTCTCAAAAATACAAGAACATAATGATTGTTTGTTTGTTTTGGGGTTTTATGGCATATCAACCTTCGTAGGTTATTTAATGCCAAATCCATTTTTATACGAATAATCAATTCTATTTCAAACAATTCAGTTTAGCATGAGCACATAAGTTCAATTGTCAAAAACATTTCTATTTCAAGCAATTCAGTTTAGTCTAACAGTTCTAATTCAAACAATTTAGTTTAGTATAAGTACATAGTTTAAATGTCAAAACAGTTCTATTTCAAGCAATTCAGTTTAGCATGAGTACATAGTTTAATTGTCAAAAACATTTCTATTTCAAGCTATTCAGTTTAGACAAAACAGTTCTAAGTACAGTTTCCATGTCAAAAACAGTTCTAATTCAAGCAATTCAGTGTAGCATAAGTATGCAGTTTAGTTCTATTTAACCCATAGATAGGATCCAATCAGGTGCTTTCACTACGGGCCAGAGTGGACCTGGGAGTGATGATAATGAAGGGGTGCTCCGCATTCCCCAAAGCTCCAGCATTACTGGAACCTCACTATCAGATTGTTTAGTGTCATAAACAGGACACTCGCTGGGGGGAAGGGGTCTTACCCCTCTGCAGAGAAGCAGTCGGTGTATTCTACAGCCCCTATCGACTGGGCAAGACGCAACATGTAGTGATTTTTAATTTTTATTCGGTGAACAATGTGTACTTTGCTTCTGAGGAACATGTAACGATCCCTAATCTAGGAGTGTCACCAAACCTAAAAATAGGAAAAGCCCCATGTGTGTCACGGTTTCCAGAAATAACTTTTCTCCCTTCTCTCTCTCTGTCTCTCTCTCTCTCTCTCTCTGTCTCTCTCTCTCTCTCTCTCTCTCTCTCTCCAAAGACTATTGAATCTAAACCGACCAAATCCTCACGACTAGTTAGCAGTAGCGCAGTAGGGTCAGAACAAAAACGAAGAAAGTATTAACTCAAAATTTTCAACACGGTAAATAAGTTTTATCCTCCTCCTCCTCCGCCTCCTTCTCCCCGCAAGGAATTTCAAGTCTGACACGCATGTAGTAATTTACGAGACTTTTTGCTTAGATGTGGCACAAGGCCATATGAATAGGGCGCCAAATTTGTAACGAAATCACTCATGAAGGTTTACTAGTCTAGCTTGATGAACATTACACTACCCTAGGTGCCCCTGACACAAATGTAATAATAATAAGCTTTTTGCTTAGATGTGGCTCAAGGCCATATGAATAGGGCGCTAAATGAATTACGAACTCACTCATGAAGGTTTGCTAGTCTAGCTTGCTCACCATTACACTACCCTAGGTGCCCCTGACACACATGTTGTAATTTACAAAGCTTTTTGCTTAGTTGTGGCACAAGGCCATATGAATAAGGCACCTAATAAGTCACAAGTTGATTTAAAAACCCATACACTTTTGATATGCCTTTCTAACCAGTGATTGATGGAAAAAGTCGGGATTTTAAATGCCAATTTTCTAGACAGCCTTTCCTTGGAAGATTAGCACACTAATTTCTTTGTGTCCATTCTGGAGGAGAGAGTCTTCGTGCTGTATTTAAAACTTCAGTTCACTTTTGGACTAATACTCTTTGGAAAAGGTATGACCCGTCACCTTTACGACCTCGGCAAAAGAATTTAGACCAACCGAATTGTGTCTCACTTTCGACTCCCCCCAGTCGGTTCTTTAGTTTGGCTGTCAGAAAAGTAAAATTGGCTGTATCCACGGATGAAGATTATTCTACCCTCGGCTATGGTTCAAATAGTACCACTGCTATTCATCTATAAGGATGGCTTTAGCATTAAATAACCCACGAAGGTTGATATGCCACTAAACAAAGAAACAAAATGTTTCCATTCTTTATTTTTGTCTTATGCCATATTTAGCTCAGCTTATTAAATTGTAGCAAAGAGACAAGCATTCACTACAGCAAAAAGGATTATGTCTTTGTAATGCATTTAAAAGTCGGCCATACTATTTCAATTTTTATGGCTGATTGGATTAAATGTGACACCAAAATAAAAATAAAAAAGGTTGAAAACTGAATTTAAGTCAGTGCAAAAAATAGTCTTTCCCTCTCAGTTATCGAGATAGTTTCAAAAATCGATCATTCGCCCAAAACTGTTAATACCGATCGGATGGATCCGTGAAAACACCGCCCAACTCTGACTCAGCTTTATCACTTACAAATACCCAAGAGATTAAAAATATATGTGAACAAGCAGTGTGAAAAAAGATAAAAGAAAATGTTTAATAAAATGATTTATATATCAGCAATTGCCCTGTCGGCTGGGGTTGTTGAATACTCTGATTGCACCTCTGCAGAGGGGTAAGACCCCCCCCCCCAATGAGTATCCTGGATATGACAATAAACAGTCTGATGGTGAGGTCCCAGTAATATTGGGGTTTTGGGGAATATGGAGCACCCCTTCATTGCCATTTCTCCCAGGTCCACTCTGGCCCGGCGTGGTAGCACCTGATAGGGCCCTATCTATGGGTTAAATAGAACTAATGGCATACTTATGCTAAATTGAATAGCTTGAAATAGAAATGTTTTTGACGATTAAACCGTACTTATATTTAAACTGCGTGCTTATGCTAAACTGAATTATTTCAAGTAGAACTGTTTTTTGACATTGAAACTGTATTTACACTAAACTGAATTGTTTAACATAGAACTGTTTTGACATTTAACTGTGCGTAAAGAAAATCTGTACTTATGCTAAACTGAATTAGCTGAATTAGAACAGCTTGATAAAACTGAATAACTAGAAATAGAAATGTTTTTCGTAACTAAACTGTACTTGCATTTAAACTACGTGCTTATGCTAAACTGAATTGTTTGAAATTGAACTGTTTTTGACATTGAATCTGTACTTACACTAAACTGAATTGTTATATATAACTGTTTGAATAAACTGAATAGTTTGAAATAGAAATGTTTTTGATAAAACTGTGTACTTATGCTAAACTGAATTGTTTTAAATAGAACTGTTTTTGACACTGAAACTGTACTTACACTAAACTGAAAGGTTATATATAACTGCTTGAATGGTTAGAAATAGAAATGTTTTAACAATTAAACTGTGTACTCATGCTAAACTGAATTGTTTGAAATAGAACTGATTATTTACATAAAAATGGATTTGGCGTTAAATAACCCACAAAGGTTGATATGCCATAAAACCCAACCAACCAACCAACAAAACTGCAATGGTTGTGTTATAAGCAAGGAAAGATTTATACACCGCAGAAAAAAAAACAGATCTTTCGTCAAAGTATTTCTTTGTAAACACGAACCTAAATTGAAATACACTCTAAACCTTACGAAATCCAAAATGTCTATATTCTGGGATACTAAAAAAAATTAATTTATTAGCATATCAGTGACAATCATTATACTTTGAAATATGAATATTCTGTGATTTGGAAAATTTTTGGATAATCCTCATCCGTGGATACAGCCAATTTTAGACCTTTCTGACAGCCAAACAAAAGAACCGCCAGCGGGGAATCGAACGTGAGATACAATTTGGTTGCTCAAAGTTCTTTTGCCGAGGTCGTAAAGGTGACGGGTCACACTCGACTGTGTAATGCTAGATACTCTCTGAGTACAAGTCGTTTGATTTGCGTCTATGGCTTGGACCACGGCCTCGGAATCCACTGTTTTTGGCTTACCTGACCTTGTCTGATGGTCGAGAATTTTGCGACCCGAACGAAATTTCTTCAATCATCTGGTTACTATGATCAATCATTCGTACAAAATCTTTTTTTGGGGGGGGGGGGTACTTCCAAAGCATTGTGGGATAATTTGAACTTGTAAAGCATATGTTTCCGTAATAGACTAGGTTGCACGTTGATCTCTGTGGCTTTCAAATCACACACTGAGTGAAGAAATGAACAACGTGTCAGCGCACCAACTACCACGATACTACCAACAACAGTGGATACCTACCACAGCTTGAACTTCTACGGTCTTTGCAAACTAGTACATACCAAAATATTGCAAAACTTTTGACTCACCCGAGTACTGACTTCAGTTTTGATACACACATTTCTGTTGACAAGCATCCCGGAGGAAAATCAAGACAATTTGCGGACGACATTTTGATTTGAAGCAGACACGAAAAGAGATAAACACAAATTGTAAATGATTTTTTAAAATTCAAATAACGAGCCCTGTCAGCAGGGACAGTAGAATGCACCGACTGCATCTCTGCAGAGGGGTAAGACCCTCCTTCCAACGAATATCCAGTATATAACACCAAACAATCTGATGATGTCTGATGGTGTCGAGTAACTCTTCATTGCCATGACTCCCAGGTCCACTCTGACCCGGAGTGGTAGTACCTGGTGTGAAAAACTCACAAGGCAGACAACGCAGAAACTAAAAAAATAAACCAATTATTAACACATATATCAACGAACAACATGACGGAATTAAACGAACTAATCTATGGAGGAACGAAATAAGTCTGCGCTAAAATCGCTGTTCCCCAAAAGAACACAAACAGAAACTCAAACCCTGGGTGGGAAATTAGACTGGAAACGCAAATAAGAAATCTACAACAACAAGCAAAAATGCGAAAACAGAGGAAAAACGTTGAAATATGTTGTAAAAACAAGAGAAAAGCAACACAATTAGAACGAACGATACAACTCGAGAAAATAAATCAGAAGGTTTTGACGAAAGAAGGAAGACTAAAAAGATGATGATGATGATGATGATGATTCTTCTTCTTCTTCTTCTTCTTCTTCTTCTTCTTCTTCTTCTAAATCCATGGGTTTTCTATTCCCGTGGAAATTGAGTTGGAGATTATAATTTGCCCATACTGTAATATGGTATATGCACAAACCAGAATCTGTTCAACAAAATTAAACGCAGAAAATTCTCAGGGACTCTGGAATACAAAAGGATCAGCAAATCTGTGGGACTTGAAGGTGACGGTGATACCAGTTAAAGATGGAGCACTTGGAAGATTTCTGGAGACTTGATGAGACTTGCTGTTACTCAGATATCAGTGAAAAGTCACTAGTTAAAACTGGTGTGAAAAATTCACGTAGTGTAAAATAGTATATATATATATTATTATTATTCTATAATTCTGACTGTGTGGAAAAAAAACAGATAATACAATTTGTAAATAAAACATAATGCAAAATTGATATATGGGGAAAAAATTCCCTAAAAAGAAGAAAAGACTAAAAACATTCATACTGTTTGAAAATAATCATTATCGCAATGCCTAGTCAAAAGAAAAAAACACCGACAGGATACCTTAAGCTATGCGTAAGAGTGCTCAATATAATAAGTAGAGCAAAATTCGAATTGATTACTTCTGGTATTCATATATATATATATATATATATATATATATATATATATATATATTGTAACAGTGTCGGTTGTCACTAATTCACTTTGTAGGTTTGTGGCAAACCAAGTGCGATATAATTTGGAGAGTGCTCAATATCTGAGATAGAGCTTCCATGGCATTACTTAAATATATAAATCTAATATATATTTATATATTATATATATTTATATATGGAAAAAATGAAAGTAATCAAAATGTGCAAATATGAAAGAAACACAGAGTATTCAGAAATTGATTTTATTTGTGGTTGAATTATTTGCCTCAATTAAACGTTTTGTTTTTGTTTATTTATAACTTTCATCGGGGCGTTTAAATGTTCAAAGAAACAAAAAAAATGAGAAAGTTTTAAACGTTAGACGCATTCTATTTCAAATGTGACGTAACTAGTCTTCGAAATCTTAGAAGCGTAACATAAAAAATTGATGATATATATATATATATATATACTTATATATATATATATATATATATATATATATATATACTTATATATATATATATATATATATATATATATATGTGTCATATAATTAAGGAATGATGTTTTTTTATTTTAATCATTTTTCATTAATAGTATTTTATCGTTCAGTTTGGTTGGGCTTTGAACTATTCGAGTTAAGAGTTCCGGTGTGTAGTCAATTGGTGCAGTTTATGTTCGCGCGCAAAGAATATGACAATCACCATTGTCATAATAAACCCCAGACGGGAAATGGAGCTGGAGTGTGGATGACGTCATGCCCAGAAGAGATGGGCTGAGAATTTGGAAGATTTTGAAAAAGATTCAGTGGAGTTCCGACCATGGTGTTAAAAAGTTGAAGTCCAACCATGGAGTTGAGGATTTGAGATTTGACCATGCAGGCAGACAATTGAGTTTCTGCCATTGGGACAGAGAATGGAGTTCTCTGCCATAGAATCGAGTTTTCTAACGTTGCGGCGAGTCCCGACCAGCGAAGATGAATTGAGATCTAAAACACAACGAGATGTGCCGAACGTTGGGGTTGGTGTTAGCATAGTATGATACGAAAGACTTTTAAGAATTGTGTCTCTCTCCTCGTGTCGAAAAGCCAAAGTCAGAAGCTAATAAATGCGTTCCTACCTGAAACAAAGGAGTCCGCCTTGTATTTGACTGTATTTGAATACGTATTTGTCGTACCGTTGTTATTGAGATCATTATGGTTGTGGTTTGGTTTGGTTTCTTTGTTTAATGGCATATCAACCTTTGTAAGGTTATTTAATGCCAAAGCTATTCTCCCGGAAGAATAGCAGTACCACTATTTAACCCATAGCTGGGAGGATAAGGGGGTTCATACCTTTCCCAAGGGTATTTGTCCGAAAGTGAACGTAATAGCGCAACTGGAGTTCGAACTCGCTTACTACGATTCCGCATACATATATATATATATATAAGAAAGGAAACTGATTAAGAAGGTCTCTAATTTTATAAATCAAGTTTGGGATCAAATTGTCTCATTAAACTATTATGAAAATGAAGTCAATTTTTTCCATCGACAAAATTGCAAAGACTAACATTGTCATCATTCAGTGTAGCCAATTTATACTCACTGAAAATCGATTTTTTCTTTAATCCATAGAGAAACATTAGGATTTATTTGTGATCTAACTGCACCCTGTAACTTCTACTTTGGTATCAGATGAAAATTGTCTATGCCGACTTGAAATAAAACTAAAAATATGATGGTATTAAACTTATATATATATATATATATATCATCATACAACGCGTGAAAGCACGTGCGATACCCTGCCCTCATCAGCTGCCAACCAGCGGTGATAAAACAGTGTCGGTAGCTCAAGGCGGTACTGCCACTCCTGGCGCTACCAAACGGTTTTTGCCGCCGGACAGGGTATTTAAAAGAATTGTATACACCAGATCAACTAAGAGCAGAGATTACATTGGACGTTCATCTTCATTTTCAGGTTGCAGTCTGTGATTTTTAAAAAATGCGTTTACTTTCGACTTTTGATGTTATTACACGTTTACAGAAACCGTTTCTTGATGTTACGCAATCAAACGGGAATGGTGGTTCCGCGTGTATGTCATCCATGCTGAAAACTTCTCGCTTTCGACCAAATCCAACTTGATGCTTATTGGGCTGTGGTCTGAAGACGATTCGAGGCAACTTTCAAACTGCGGCCAGTGATTCCTATTTTTGAAAGAAACGAAATGACTGAGTGTCCTAGAAAACCACAACAACCAACCTCATTAGGAATCATATGGCATATCCAACCTTTTTCCACGCAGTCGGCACGCAGTGTCTCATATCGGTTTTTTCTTCAGCTCGTGTGCTTCCTCCCGATTTTCTTCTCTGGAGACAGTCATTTCTATGAGGAGAACACTCTTCTTTGAATCGAACCATGCTACAATGTCCGGCTGCTTTTCTGTTTGAATAATGTGAATTGGAAATTGTAGAGATGTCTTGAGATCCGCTGAAACTTTCCAGTCACTAGCTCCGTTCAGTAGCTTCATATTGGGTTTTTTTGTTTCCTCACATGACATTCACCTTTCTTGAGAAACTGAATTATGGATTCCTTGGCTGTAACTGGTTGCTGGTTTGCAGTCTCACATTATGCTCTTAACAACTCTATGACCACCCCTAACACCTTGTTATGTCGACATGTGTACATCTGAAGCGATTGTGGACATGCAGATAGTACGTGGCGCAAGGTACTCCGATCACTGTTACACGACAAGCACAGGTCCGAATCGGTATATCCCCATAATTTTAGGTTGGTCGCATTTGGTAAGAGATCATAAGTAGAGCGAAGAAGGAATGATATTGCCAGAGGTTCCATTGCAATTAAGGATTTCCTCGATAATTTAATTGGTTCCATATTCCATTTTGTCCAAGTACATTGTTTGGCCTGAGTAACAGCATTGGCTGTTCTTTGCTCCTCCTCAAACATCCTGACTTCTTCGCTCACCATGTCTCTTTTTCCCTTTGGGCCCACTTTGGAGAATGCCTTGTTGCTCGTGCTACCCAGCCCAGCTCGACTGGTTTGATGTCTTTGATTCGTAGGCTGCATTCCGCCTCCTGGGCAGCCTAAACGGCCGACCACTTCG
>OY757928.1:86486987-86726987 GCA_963585895.1 Sepioteuthis lessoniana
ACACACGCACACACACACACATACACATATATAATTATATATATATATATATATATATACCAACTGCGAACAGGACGCCACGCAAGGTCAATTTTTCCAGCGGAGTTTAACAAGTTTGAATTTAGAGTTTTCCTTTTTCTATATTGGTTGCCATACCAAAGTTTAATGTTTCCCCTGCCCTGCTATTTACCCAAAGCTGGGGAGAGAATAGCAGGATGCATGCCTTTCCCAAATATATTAATGCTATGTAAAACGTAAACAGCCTCCTCTAGGATTTGAACTCGTGTCACCGTGTCCAATTCCTACGACGATAACCATTACACTACGAGCGCCTATTTATCAAATAGTAAAATATAAAAGTTTACTGCAACCATCAGTTTCACGTTTTCACGATCATAAGGTGATAATGAATTATTTTTCTGTTTCGAACTCATTGTATTTGTTACGAGGATCATTAAATAAGTTTCCAGACTTTTTTCCTGTGGGCACTTTTATTGATAGTACACATACGAAACTCTAGTTCCCTTCGAAGTAAGCTCCTCCGGCTGCAATGCACTTGTTGTACCGTTCCAACAACTGCTGAAGACCCCATGGAAGTCCTCTTGTATAAGCGTGTCAATGACCTTCATCACAGCCTCTTTCATCTCCTCAGTTGTCTCATAACGACAGCCTCTGAGCTTAGGCAATAACCAAAAGTCACAGGGACCAAGGTCTGGACTATAGGGAGGCTGTGGAACTGTGTTGATGCCCATCTTGCTCAAAAAGTCTGTGATAAGGATGGAGTTGTGGACTGGTACATTGTCCTGGTGGAAATGCCACTGACCCGATTTGAACAGTGCTGGCCTTTTCCCTAGGAATCTCTTGCTGAACTCCTTTAAAACCTCAACATAGTAACCCTAAGCCTTTGGCCAATCAACTCTGGTGTATTGACTTCCTTACTCCTCCCACACCTCTCATCATCTCTCACAGACTCCCTGCCTTCCTTGAATCTCTTATGCTACTCAAAAACTGATGCTCGATTCATGCAAGATGCTCCAAAAGCAGTGTGAAGCATTCCATACGTTTCTGTGACATTTTTTCCAAGTTTAAAACAGAATTTTATTGCATATCATTCTTCTAAAGTGTCCTCACATCCAGATTGCATTTTTGAAATTCACCAACTGTTACAATCAGGCTTTAGTGGGGTGTATTCTAATTTCTGTTGTAGCTGTTCATAAGATGTATAGCAATGACATAGTTAATTTTCAAGAGTCTACGACAATTTTAAATGCCTGTACAAAAAAGTCTGGAAACTTATTGAAGGCATCACGTACCTCGTTACATCCTTCAAGGAGGAGTCCCCTGCAGTTGGACCGCAGTATCGACGTAAGTGAGTTCGATCTGCCAGTCCTGCTACTGCGTTCGCTTTCGAGCTAATACTCTTGAGAATGATATGAACCCCCCCCCCCCCCAATCCTCATCGCTATGGGTTTAAATTGTATCACAGCTGCTCTTTTACAAAGATTGCTTTGGCATTAGGTTTGGTTGGTTTCTTTGTTTAATGGCATATCAACTCTTTTTAGGTTATTTAATGCCAAAGCCATTCTTCTAGAAGAACAGTAGTGGTACTATTTAACCCATAGCTGGGAGGATAAGGAGGTTCATACCTTTCCCAAGGGTATTTGCCCGAAAGTAAACGTAATAGCGCGACTGGAGTACGAACTCGCGTACTACGATTCTGCAGTCCATCGCTTTAACCATTACACCACGAGGACACCCCCATGCTTTGGCATTAGATAACCCACGAGGGTCGATATGCCATTAAACAAAGAATTCAAATCGAACATCGTTCTCACTGGGAATTGTGCAAGAAGTTTAAATTTGTCCATACGAACAAATGGTATATTCACAACCCAGAATCTGTCCTAGAAAATAAGACGCACAAAATTCTCTGGGATTTTAAGACACAAACGGATCACCTCATCATCGGCCAGACGACCACACCTTGCGATAGTCAACAAAAAAAAAACCTGCTGAATAGTGGACTTTAACGATCCGGATGACCAGAATACTGAGAAGAGTCCTGGAGACTTGAGACTTGCTATCACTCAGACTCCAGTGAAAAACCATCAGCTGGTGCTGGTGTGAAAAACTCTCAAGCAGTAAAATAATGAGTAGATAATGGCAAATCGAGGAGTTTAATGAAACAAGTAAAGTTGGTGATCTTAGTCGAGGGGGACCCGAAGGATCCTTTAGACGAACCAGACGTGCAGGACACTGCTGGAGAAGCAGTGATGAGCTCATAAGTGATGTACTCCTATTGACCCCCACGTATGGCCGGGCAAAAGCAGGACGACCAGCTCGAACATACATACAGCAGCTATGTGAGGATACGGGATGTAGCCCTGAAGACCTGCTAGAGGCGATGAACGATAGGGAAAAGTGGCGAGAGAAGGTCTAGGATATCCGTGCTAGCGGCATGACGTGATGATGATGATGATGATGATGATGCCAAGGTGTAGGGGAGGGCTCTACTCTATTCCCTGGATTGCTCCACTTTACCCTTGATCATTACTTTATAATGCTGAGTGTTAAGTAAGGCAGCATCAAGTACCATTTTTTGAAGTCTTTGGTAGGACTCGATCTAGGATTAAACCCCGGTCTCCCAGACCATTGGCAAACACTAAAAACCTGGAAATTGAAATTTTAAAACCACCACCGTGCCAGAAAACAGGGGAAACTCTGGGAATAATCAAGAAAATGACAAATAAACACGTTATCAAGATACATGGTCGTCCCAGCCTACATGAAATTATGGTGTTACAGCATATTTGGTAATTGTTGGCTATTGATATCTGACTTCGTTTGTTTCTTCTTACCCGATTTTATTCGCTGGCGTCTTTTTGTCTATGAAGGTTGCAAAGGAAGAAAAAGAAAGGAGGCGGAGAGAGGAGATATATTTTCAATTTCAACTTTATTTCGTTTGGGTTTTCGCACGGCTACTCAGTAGCGATGAATGTCTTCCTGGACTATTTGTGAACCATCGTTTTACCCAAATCAGGCTGTGAAATTCATTAGTCGTTTTCGGGGTTGATATGTCCATTACTCGGTGTTTTAGTCGTGGGTTTATTAGTCCATTTTGTGCTTCTGTATAGGCTTCTGTTAATAGATACGGCTGCTAGTGGTGGAAGAGTGAACCAGCTTGCCGCCAAGTGCGCACATGGTTCCCTCACCACCAGCAGCTGAAAACTGATCCTTTGTAGGGAACGAATAAATAAATTTTAAAAAATTTAAATTAAATTTTAAAAAAAGAAGAGAGAGGGCTGCTACTGGGTGAAGGGACTAACCGACGCTACGTCCAAAGACGTATGCGTGGTGCCCAAAACACCAGACAGCAAAATGGTGTTGTTGGTTCGACGGACACTGCCTGAAAGAGAAAGATAATATGGTCCTCTTTGTCAAGAGGAAATCCTTTTTTTCTTTTACGCATGCGTCATCTCTCTTCCTGTTAGAGACCTCTGGGAGTTTCTGCAAATTTTAATAGTTTTCTTTTTATTTATTTATTTTTTAAATTTAGTTTTAAATTTTTTTGTTTATTTATTCGTTCCCTACACCTTCCAGTCCGACGGTCACTGCTGAAAGAGAATGGGTTTCTTTCGCGTACCCTTATGTTCGTTTTCAGGCATGCGTAGTTCCAACTTCCTGTCGATGGCTCCTGGGAACTTCCGCACTTTTGAACTTACTTTTATTTCATTTAACTTCTTTTTCTTTCTTTTTTCCTATTCACTACAAAATACCCAAAAAATGCATTTTGCAGAACTGCTTATGTTCGTTGGTTGGTTGGTTGCGTTTATGGCATGTCAACCTTTCTTGGTTATTTAACGCCAAATCTATTTTTATGCAAATAGTCAGCTCTATTTCAAACAATTCATTTTAGCATGAGTACACAATTTGATTGTAAAAAAAGTTCAGCTAATTCAGTTTAGTATAAGTACAGATTTGGTTTACACACAGTTAAATGTAAAAACAGTTCTATATATAACAATTCAGTTTAGTGTAAGTACAGTTTCAATGTCAAAAATAATTCCATTTCAAACAATTCATTTTTGCATAAGCAGGCTGTTTAAATGTAAGTACAGTTTAATTGTCAAAAACATTTCTATTTCAAGCTATTCAGTTTAGTCGAACAGTTCTAATTCAAACAATTCAGTTTAGCATAAGTGTGCAGTTTGTTCTAGTTAACCCATAGATAGGGCCCTATCAGGTACTACCACTCCGGGCCAGAGTGGACCTGGGAGCAATGGCAATGAAGGGGTGCTCGGCATTCCCCAGAGCTCCAGCATCACTGGAACCTCACCATCAGATTGTTTAGTGTCATATACAGGACACTCATTGGGGGGGGGTCTTACCGCTCTGCAGAGGTGCAGTCGGTGTATTCTACAGCCCCAGCCGACTGTGTAAATGTTCTACGATCAGTATGATTGGAAATGTAACATCCAAAAATATACACGCAATCGCTCTCTTCTCTCGTCTAAGATCTAAGGTAGTAACCCAGTGAAAGATTGAAAAAAAAAACGAAAATAAAGCTTTCACAATAATAATAATAATACACAGAATAAAACTGAAAGAATGTGGAAAGAGAGAGAAGTACCTCGACCTTGCTTGAGAGTTGAAAAAACTATGGAACATGAAAGTGACAATTATACCAATTGTGATTGGTGCTTTTGGCACGGTAACTAAAGGATTATTAAAGGGCCTGGAAGATTTGGAAGTTGGCGGCCGAGTGGAGACCATCCAAACTATATTGTATAGCCACATACATATACAAATATATGTGGAAACATAGTCAACAATAATGACGACTTCAATGAACGCGAACACACTTCTTTATAAAAATATATCTCTCACACTTTATTCTCGAAAGGGTTGATGTTGGTTGTGTGTGAGAGGTGAGACAGACTGCTACATATTGACCCAAGTTCTTCTGACCATAGCACCACTTCTTTCTTATCTTGGCTGGGGTTGCTCAACCGTGGTTCACTGGAGGCCCAAAAACCTCTGTCTGCCGCTGGCTTTCACTTCGGCATCTTGTCCCCAACTGACTCCAACTTTAACTGACTCAAGCCGTCTGTGTCCTGGTTATATTGTTGTTTGATATCCACCTGCTTCTGCTGTTCTTCTGCTTCTCAGGTGCATCTCTTGATTGACGGCTCGATCAAGGCTCAATATGTTACAACAACAGCGTTATTGAAAACGGCCAGAATACCGAGAAGAGTCCTGGAGACTTGAGGAGACTTGCTGTCACCCAATCTCCAATGAAAGACCATCAGCTAATGCTGATGTGAAAAACTCTAATGAATAATAATAATAATAATAATAATAATAATAATAATAATAAGAAGAAGAAGAAGAAGAAGAAGAAGAAGAAGAAGAAGAAGAAGAAGAAGAAGAAGAAGAAGAATCCCAACCACAAAAATAGCTACAAAAAATTGTCATCTAGGTAATTTTGTCGTTTCGATGGACCACAAAGTTAAAAGAAAAGAAAACGAAAATTTAGACAAATACTTCGACCTTGCCTGAGAACTAAAAACAACTGTAGAACGTTAGGGTGATGGTGATACCAATTGTAGTCATTGCGCTTGAAATAAACAGGCCACAAAAAAACTGAAAAAAAATCTGAGGAAGAATCGAAACCACGTCGACGATTCATTGTTAAGATCGGCTCGAACACACAAAAGATGCTTAGAGATTTGCCGAGACTTGCTGTCCCTCAGGTTCCAGTGAAAGACCACCTGTTAACGCTTGTGAGAAAAGTTTGCAAGTAGTACTTGTACCTTGCCAAAGAACTAAGAATGTTGTTGATTGGTGGTTTGGGTTTTATGGCATATCAACCTTTGTACGAGGATCATTAAATAAGTTTCCAGACTTTTTTCGTATGGGCACTTCTATTGATAGTACACATATGAAACTCTAGTCCCCTTCAAAGTAATCTCCTCCGGCTGCGATGCACTAGTTGAACCGTTCCAACAACTTCTGGAACTTCCCATGGAAGCTCTCTTGTGTGAGCATGTCAATGACCTTCGTCACAGCCTCTTTCATCTCCTCAATTGTCTCTTAACGGCAGCCTCTGAGCTTAGGCAATAACCAAAAGTCACAGAGAGCAACGTCTGGACTGTAGGGAGGCTAAGGAACTGTCTTGATGCCCATCTTGGTCAAATAGTCTGTGACAAGGATGGAGTTGTGGACTGGTGCATTGTCTTGGTGGAAATGCCTCTGACCCGATTTGAACAGTGCTGGCCTCTTCCCGAGGAATCTCTCGCTGAACTCCCTTAAAACCTCAACATAGTAACCCTAACCCTAAGCCTAACTCTTTGGCAATCAACTCTGGTGTATTGACTTCCTTACTCCTCCCACACCTCTCATCATCCCTCATAGACTCCCTGCCTTCCTTGAATCTCTGATGCCACTCAAAAACTGATGCTCAATTCATGCAAAGACAGTTTGAAGCATTTCATAGGTTTCTGTGGCATTTTTTCCAAGTTTAAAACAGAATTTTATTGCACCTCCTTCTTCCAAAGTGTCAGATTGCATTTTTGAAATTCACCAGCTATGACAATCAGGCTTTAGTAGGATGTATTCCAATTGTTCCTGTAACTGATCTTTTGAAGCTGAAATCATAAAAATTGGTCAGTCACCTCATAAGATGTATAGCAATAACATAGTGAATTTTCAAGTGTCTATAACAATTTTAAATGCCAGAACAAAAAAAGTCTGGAAACTTATTGAAGGCACCACGTATATGTATATATATGTATATATATCTATATTTATATATAGGTATTTGTGTGTGTGTGTGTGTGTGTGTGTGTGTGTGTGCGCGCGCGCGCGTTTGGTTAAAAAGAACGCACAAGAAAGCATGTACGACTTTTTCCAACTTTTCTTGTTTGATTTACTACAAAGTCATAGTCCAACTAGAGAGCCATTACGGAACAGGGACTCTACTTCTTCATTTAATTTGCAAATTAGGGAACATAATTCAGGATCAAATAAACCTATTGTCCCAAAGTGTTTAGGTTTCGAGCGCTTTTTATTGTGTCTCAAGACATTTTCAAGAATCTTTGTTTCTTCGTTTTGTTTTTTGTTGTTGTTTTTTTTTTTTTCGTCTTGTGTGTGTGTGTGTGTGTGTGTGTGTGTGTGTGTGTGTGTGTGTAAAATTTATATGAATATAAACAATTCAGGGAACTGGCTTTTTCTGGGTTTAACTTAAAGATAAACCAGATTGGTTTGGTTTCTTTGTTTAATGGCATATCAACCTCTGTAGGTTATTTAATGCCAAAGCCATTCTCCTAGAAGAATAGTAGTGCTATTTAACCCATAGCTGGGAGGATAAGTGGGTTCATACCTTTCCCAAGGGTATTTGCCCGAAAGTGAATGTAATAGCGCGACTGGAGTACGAACTCGCGTACTACGATTCCGCAGTCCATCGCTTTAACCATTACACCACGAGGACACCCCCTGATAAACCAGACCATTGGGGTATCGGTCGATATCGTATAACGGACCCAATTCAAACGAGAATGCTCTTAGGTTGTATGGTACTAGCTGATAACACACTGCACTTCGAGGGGAGGTGGGGTTCTTGGTCAGTTGGTTGGTTGGTTGGTTGGTTTTTATACCATATCAGCCCTTGGGCCAAATCCTATTCATAGATAGGAATACGAAATATACAAGATTTGTAAATGAATCATTTGTAGGTAAAATTTTAAGCGAGCCACAGCTCATTTGTTTGCACACAGTTAAATAGATTCAAGTATTGCTATATAATACTAATAATTCGATGAAATGTTTATTGTTTGCACACAGTTAAATGGTTTCAGCAATTGCTATCTAACACAAGTCATTTTATTTGTATAGTTAAATGGTTTCAAGTATTGCTATGTAACACTACAAATCCAATTTAACATCGGTCATTTATTTGCACACATTTAAATGATTAAACGGTTTTGTTTGACCTAAAGGTGGGACTCTAACAGATACTATCACTTCTGGCTATAGTGAACCTTGTAATAATGCCTATTAATGGGTACTCCGCATTCCCCAGGGTTCCAGGACTGGAGCCTAATCATCAGATAGTGTCCGGACACTTAAGGGAGGCGTGTTACTGTAACATACCCATAATATACGGATGTGTGAAATAGAAATGGAATTGTTTTTAGACTTTGAAACTGTACTTTCACCAAACTGAATTGTTTAATATAGAACTGTTTTGACATTTAACTGTGTGTAAACAAAACCTATACTTATACTAAACTGAATTAGCTGAATTAGAACTGTTTGACTAAACTGAATAGCTTGAAATAGAAATGTTTTCACGAGTAAAATGTACTTACATTTAAACTACGTACTTGTACTAAACTGAATCATTCGAAATAGAACTATTTTCATAAAAATGGCTTTGGCGTTAAATAGTCTACAAAGGTTGATGTGCCATAAAACCCAAACAACTAGCCATATGCATATCATCATCATCATCATTCTGTACCACTAGCACGGATATGCCTGACCCTCTCTCGCCATTTCTCCCTATCATTCGTCGCCTCCGGCAGGTCTTCAGGGCTACATCCCGTATCCTCACATAGCTGCTGTGTGTATGTTCGAGCTGGTCGCCCTGTTTTTGCTCGGCCATATGTGGGGGTCCATAGGAGTACATCACTTATGAGCTCGTCCCTGCTTCTCCAGCAGTGTCCTGCATGTCTGGTTCGTCTAGCTTGGATAGTTTTCGTGATGGGAGGCAGATGGCCGTATAATTGGTGCCTTGTGGGGTTGTTACCGCCCGGACTTGTTCAATATTGGTCGCAACATTCCTGTGTAATTGCCGTCTAGTTTCTTTTCCAGCCGTTTAGTTAGCGTCCAAGTAGTGCATCCATATAGCAGTATCGATACGACCGCTGCCTGGAAGAAACTGCGTTTCATTTTATCGGTCAGGTCTGATTTCCATATGATCGAGAGCCTATCGATTGATGTCCATGCCTTCGTAAGCCGTGTGTCGATGTCTTTTTCGGTAGATGGGACACTGCTGCGTGTAGTAGCTATTGAAAAGGGAACCTTCTGGTCGCCCTCGACTAAGGTCGCCAACTTTTTACTTTTTTTTTTACTGATATTATACGAGAATATTCCTAATCTTGCTTCCACACCCAGTATTTCAACTGCATCTTGGCAGTTAAAACCCTCCGCCAATGAGTGTCCTGTATATGTAACTTAACGGCATCTGGTGGTGAGGCTCGAGTCTTGGAGCTTTGGAGAATGTGGAGTACCTCTTCATTGCCATTACTCCCAGGTCCGATCTGACCCGAAGTAGTAGTTCTCGTTAGGGTCCAAGCAGTGGGTTAAATAGAACTATTCTATCAGGATACTTGAAACCATTAAACTGTGTGCCAACAATTGATTAATATCCATATTTACCAACCCCTCCACCCGGGCAGGATATGACACAGGGAGTTTAACAGGTTTGAATTCAGAATTTTCTATCTCCTAGACTAGTAGCCTCACCAAGGCTGCAGAATTCAGTCTATCCTACTATTTACCCGTAGCTGGCGGAAGAGTAATTGGATTCATACCTTTCCCAAGGGTATTAGTGCTATGTGAAATGCAATTAGCCTGATCCAGGATTTGAACTCGTGTCGCCGTGTCCATTTCCTACGACGATAACCGCTGACACCTCCACAATTGATTAATATCAAATAGAATTATTACAGTTCAATAGCAATACTTGAAACCATTTAACTGTGTGCCAATAATCGATTAATAACAAATATTATTAACAAATGAGGTCTTCTAGCTCGTCTAAAATAATGTTACCCACAAACTATTCGCTGACAAATCCTCTGTGTGTGGGGGGGGGGAACAGGATTTAGCACTAAATAGCCCTCAAGGATTGATATGCTATAAAACACAACCACACCAAACCAAAAATACACTCGAGTGAGAAAAAAAATATTTTCGCCATAAAATAACAGATATATCGTAATTTTGTTTTAATAAAACGGTCGATAAAGATAGAATTACGAAAAAAAAATCTTCTTAACGCAATATCCGTCGTTAAATGAACAGATGTTAAAATAGGTTTGATGACTAAAAGCCGACGCCCAAACACCTACGTTCATTCATATCAGACCTTCAGCAGACGTTGAGTTAGAGAAATTATTCAAGGGAAATAACTTTTAATTTATTTTTTACGTGCTTTCCCTTGGTCTGTTAATCTTAAAAAAATAACCTTAAGTTACCTTAAAAAAATAACTAACATTTGTTTTAACACAAGCCTAGAAATACATACGTGTGTGTATCAGTGATTCATAATTCCCTTAAATAAATATTGGTAAAATCGATATATTTCGGTGAAATTTAAATTCTTTGATTAAACAATTGAGAATAAAAATAATGTACGATTTACAATTTTTGCAACCGGCTCATTGTCTTCGTGAGTAGAGGGTTTGCCAATGGTCCGGGAGACCTGGGTTCAATCCCAGGTCGCGTCATACCAAAGATTTTTAAAATGGTACTTGATACCTCCTTGTTTAACACTCATCAATATAAAGTACGTATCAAGGGTAAAGTGGAGCTTCCTTACACCTCGGTGTTTTTTATACACTTTTCTTGATGTGTTATATAATTGCGGAAGGATTTTTCTTTTTAGATTATCATTTTTCGTTGATTATATCTTATAATTCGGTTTGGTTAGGCTTAGAACTATTCGGCTTAGTGCACGTGCAGGTGCACACATTGAGTACAGTTCACGCTCGCGCCCATAGGATGTGACAATCGCAAATGTCATAATAAAAACCCCTGAGAGGAAACGTGACTGGGGTGTGAATGACGTCATGTCCGGAAGCGATGGGCAGGGATTCTTGGTGATTTTGAAAAAAAGCTATTAGTTGAGATCTGACGCTGAACCTAGGCGAGTTGATTTTTGAGCCTGGGCGAGGCCATTCCAGTTGTGTGCTACGGGATGCGCAGCGAGTTTGTTGGGTCAGTGAGTTGAGATTTTGACTTTGAGCCGAGAGTTCAGTTGAGGTTGACTGAAGAACGATGTAGAAACAGTCAGCATAGTAAAAATTGTGTCTCTCTCTCCTCGTGTCGAAAAACCTAAACTCAAGAAGCTAATAAACGTTTCCTACCAGAACTAAAGAAAGTCGTCAAGTGTTTCAGGATTCCCCTGCATCTGGCTATGCTACAGATGCCTCTTCGTTTACTCCTGTGGCCACCAGTTTCTCTTCTACTCTGTCTTGAAGTGATAGATCAGTACATTTTTTATGACACACAGTCAAGATCCTGCTAGGACTCGATGAAGATATTGAGTGTCAGTGGGGTTTAGGCTTAATGTGACGTTGGTTATGTTGGCGTCAGAGATCTGACTCCATATTTTGGTTATATTATTTTATCCCACGTTGACTGGCCGGCGCAATGCCTTGTCCTAAGAAAGTCCCAAAAGAAATATACAAAAAGAAAAGATAGAAACAGATAAGAGACGAAGACGTTTCTTTTATACTTTCCTTTATTTACTGGGTTCAACAACCATTCCGTAGATGAGGGAGTTTTTCCTGAATACATTGAAATGGTTGAATCCCACCCCCAGTTAAGGTGTCAAAAATATGTTAATTTGTTTCATGTATGTATGTGTCCGCATTTGGTATTTCGGGCTTCTATAAAGGTTAGTTTTCTTTTGGAAGTTTGTAAAAGTCCGGTAAGAGTTAGTCTATAGTTCATTTGTGGGTCTTGTATATTTCAGCATAGTGCTGACCGATAGAGAGAAGGCTGCTACTGGGTGACGGGACTAACCGACGCTACGTCCAAAGACGTATGCGTGGTGCCCAAAACACCAGCACGAAGTTATCAATCCGCTGGTCACTGCCTGAAAGAGAGAGAATACTTTGCTCCCTTTGTCAAAAGGAAAGCCTTTTTTCTTTTACGCATGCGTCATCCCCTTTTCCTGTTATGGACCTCTGGGAGTTTTCTGCAAATTTAATAGTTTTCTTTTTATTTATTTTTTTTTTTTAAATTTAATTTTAAATTTTTTTATTTATTTATCCGTTCCCTACATGTCTTCGTATCTCTCTAGCGGACATTCCAGTATTACAACCTGTGAGCTGTAAGTAACTTACACACAAAAAACACATCTACATCTAAATTGTTTCATTAAACTTATATCTACATCTAAAATGGATTTTTCTGTTGCGATATTGTTATATAATGACCCTTCACCACTAACGAAAATGTAGATATGTTGATGGATATTTAGCGAGTAGAAATGTTTGTTATTGTTTTTGGCGAAGAAATGTATTCTTGCGCGTGTGTGTTATTCCCTCGCTAGTTGATGTTAATAAAGGAGGATGAAGAAGTAAGAAGACGAAGATGCCGTTAGCTTTTACATGATGGTCTTAATGGCAGCATGGAATATAGAGTTTGCATTTGTGCTGCAAGCCTCGTGAGAAAGGAAAGAAGTAAAGAAACGGGTGGAGTTATGAGAGGGTGGAGAAAGCAGCGCGTGTCGTTGGACGTGCGAGGGGTCATGTTCGCCGTATGTAGTAAAAGTCATTTTTGCTGTTTGAGGAAATAGGCGTTGAAGTCACCGTGATTTTGTGGTTCTGGTTATTTCGTGGAGAAGCGTGCATGTCTTTGAAAAATGTTGCCCAGAGGTGCCAGAGCGTAATTAGACATCGCAGTCGATATAACCAATTTTGGGGGTGACGTAAAGTTGTTTCTCTGTGTGGGGTATTGAATGTATCTAATTCATATTCAACTGGGAACCCTTGGTCTAAGAGAAATAGACGCTGGGGGTCTATAAATTAGACAGCTTCCCTCATTGTGTCCACGCTGCTGCTGCTGCTGCTCCTATTGAAGAGCAGCCAGTGAAACGTCTGCATTGAACGAAGTTGATCAGCCAAAAAGGGTGTTTGACGGTTTTTCCCAATTACCGCTGCCCAGAAAGGTGATTTGAGCTGAATAGGATAAGTCATCCTGATTGGGTGAAATTATGCGTCGAATTAAATTACGCGCCAAACAAAAATTCCTTCTGCTACAGATAGATGAAGTTAGAGTTCCCCTCTGTTGAAACAAACCTAACAAAGTTTATGTTAAGGGTTTCAGCAATACGATTTCCGGAGTTCAGAGCAGACCTGATTTGGAAGTTTTTATGTTAGTTCATGGGTGCTTTGCCTGAGACTTTTAAAAGATGCAAATGTAACGCCAATCCTCTCGCACGGTGTCAATTTTTACACGATCCCTGGTCAAGGTATCCATGTGACACCATATCCTAATCCCACTGGGCCGATGTCATCCATAACACCGGCCCTTGGTCCTGTATGGTCCAGTATTATAGGTTAGACCTAAGTCTCTGGTTTCAAATGTCGATTCGATTTCACTCCCCAGCCACGTTGTGATTTTTTTATCCTGGCGAGTAATTATCAGGTCGTAGAATTCCAAAAGCTCTCCGTTGGTCCACCTGCAAAGCTTGTTGGGTGCGAATTGGGTTAACAGATAATAAATATGACCAAGTTGATCCGATTTTAGAGGAACAAAAGTTTTTTTTTATCAACAATGCGTGTAATAAATAGAATTCTCGTGGCAAAAAGTTGAATATCTCTTATATATGAACGATAATCAACAAAACAAAAAAAATACTTCGTATAATTTCGTTAAAGGAGAGATGTGGCTTCGGCAGGGTTTTAACCCTTTTTGATTACTGTAGCTTTTTCGACGTTTCCGTTCTCAGTGGTAGTAATAGTAGTAACAATAGTAGTCTTAGCTATTGGAGGAAGTAATTTGCTTCTTCGTACTTTTATCAACAGTACAAATTAGCAGACGCTTTGTTCCAATCTCTGACATCGCTTCCTCTCTTTTTTGAGTCTACAATTCAAATCTCTGGCTGATTCTTACCCAACTCAACTTAACTGCCTGCTTGCTCCTTTTATTAGGGATGGCGGTGGGGGGGGGTCGACCTATTTCCCGACACACTTCTAATATACAAAAACTTCGCACTCGTTTCATCTTTCGGTACGCTGACCGTATTGTCATTGTTCTAAGTTTATCTATGAATAGATCTGAGCAGTTTTGGTAAACCTTACATAGATTCATGTTGTCTTATCGATAAAATTAACCTTTATATCAAGACATTCTTAATTCTGTTTTCTATTAATAACCTGATATCTTTTGTACGCTTACAAAAGATTATTTCAGAGTTTTTACGGCATATCAACATCTTAGTCATTCGAAGATGCCTCTCTTTCGCTTGGCATTTACTGTTTAATGGCATATCTACCTTTATTGATAGTATTATCATCATCATTATTTCGGGATGATATTACCCCTGCCACACAAGGACCTTTTTTTTTTTTTTTTTTGCTCTATGAGAGACGGTTTGGAAACTCAATGAGATTGCCGGCTTGAATTCTTAAACATTAATAAATGTGAGAATCAAACTGTAAGTTTTTTATCACCTGGGATCAAGTGAAAACTTCCAAGAGACCTGCTTTGTAACATCATCCTCATCAAGTCACACTGACAGCATGAAATTCACTGACATTCTTTCACCATCCATCTTTATTGGACATCGCTCCTGATCGGTATTCCAGACTGTATCCAGTGTCCACTCAGAGTTGTTGTATGGATAAATAGTAGGGCAGACTGTGTTCTTCTCCAACTGGTCCGGTCTCCAAATTTCAACTGCTCAATCGGGCGCCTGAAGGCCCATTCTGCTGGATGCTGGCTTTCTCTACGGCATCTTGTCTCCAACTAACTGACTTCCTGTCTTCACCGAGTTATATAATAGTTCACGCCCACCTTCTTCTTGTGGGCGTCACAATTGCATTCATTCAACCCATCCACGGTCAAGGTTATAATTCTGATATTCCTCGATCGGATGCACCTGTTATTTACGCAGATGCATTTCCTATTTTAACAGCCCGGCCGGGTCGTAGGTCAATATACAACACTTGCTGGTCAGCCAACACTGGTATGTCAGTGCGTAGGAGTCCATAAGAGAACATTACTTATGAGTTCTTCGTTACTTCTCAAGCAGTCCTCAACCTCTCTTGTTCGTTTTACTTGGATGTTTTGTAAAATGCAAGGTACTATTTACCAACCCCTCAGCTCGGGCAGGATATGACACAAGGTCAATTTTTAAGCGGAGTTTAACAGGTTTGAATTCAGAGTTACTTTTCAGTTTCTTTTTTATAAATGTCACAATTGTTATATACAGGCGTGTGGTTGCAAGAAAAATAAGACTGACGAGAAGATTTAGTTTGTTTTGTTTATTGAATAAATAAAATAAACAAGCGGATAAAATATCTAGCTAGCTGACGGTGGGGTTGTCTATTCGGTGACAAGTGGTTGCTTTGATCTGGTCGGACGGTGTTGTCGGGTGACGCTCTTAGGACGGCTGGCGATTCAACTCGCCTGTGACCTCTGCTTGGCCAATTTATGTTCCCGGATTCAAACACCGGCTCCAGAAAATACTACTTGTGGAAAAAAAATTATTGGTTGAAAAATAAATTTTTTTTTATAACTGAGAATTTTCTGGAGATTTTGGATAGACTATGCGCGGAGCCTATGCGCAGAAGCCATGATTTTCTCAGTTTGACATTGACCGTTGTTGGTTCATCTGCTTGATGCTATTTCTTCTACAGAGTCGATGTCTGAGGGTCTGTGTTTTGTGTGTTTTCGTAGTTAGGTGTGTGAAGAGTTAAGAGGGTAAATCAGAAGAGATTGGATGTATTTTACTATAACAAAATCATTGATTTCAAAAGATTTTACAAGCATAAGAGTATTTTACTTTTTCTTTTAGGTTTCGATAAAAGCTAAGATTTTTGGTGAGGGAAGACCGAAGGGCTAAATTGCTGAGTTGCAGCCTCGAAGTAATTTAGTTCAAATTCCAATTGATCCATTGCGTTCACTTTTAGACAAATACCCTTATCCCTCCAGCTATGAGTTAAATAGCATCTCTGCTGTTCTTCTACAAGGATGGTTTTGGCATTAAATAACACATAAAGGTTGATCTGCCATTCCTTTAAACAAAGGAACTATACCTAAGAATTTGAAACGAAAACTTTTTTCAGCTTTCTACTAAAATATCGGGATTGTCAACTTCAGTTTAAGATAGCGTGGGCCGAAAATTGTCATTGGAAATCATCATCATCGTCATATCGCGCTGGTAGCACGGATATCCCTGACCCTCTCTCGCCACTCCTCCCTATCGTTCATCACCCTAGGCAGGTCTTCAGGACAACATCCCGTATCCTCACATAGCTGCTGAATGTATGTTCGTGCTGGTCGTCCTGCTTTTGCACGGCCATGTGTGGGGGTCCATAAGAGTACATCTCTTATGAGTTCGTCCCTGCTTCTCCAGCAGTGTCCTGCATGTCTGGTTCGTCTAACTTGAATAGTTTTCGTGATAGGGGGCAGGTGGCCGTACAGTTGGTGTCTTGTGGGGTGTTGCCGCCAGGACTTGTTCAAGATTGCACGTAGCATTCTTGTGTAATTGCCGTCTAGCTTCTTCTCCAGCCGTTTTTCAATTGAATGAAATAATTAAACGAGTGGAAATCAATATTTTACATGCATTATATAATTTTCCTAGAAATATCAATGCAACCTGACAGTTACCTGTATAGGGATCAATTTACAGTAGGAGGCTTTTATGGTTCAGTCGTATCTCGGTGACCATTTATTCAAATAATTTTTAAAAATCCTTAGCAAGTGTTACTAATTTGAATGGTCGAAAAGAATTTACAGCTTGAAGAATAATAACTTGAAAATGTCGAAGTGTTTTTGATGGGAAAACTAGTGGAGCAAATTATACATTTCTGAATTAGTGTTGTATTGTCATCTGCTGATTCATGCAGAAATATACATATATATGCTGGATAATTACTGACGCAATATATAAGGACGCAGGAAGACTTCTTTACAAATATTTTACCTCTCACTTTATTGCAAGGGTTCGAAAGGGTTGTTCAAGGGTTGCATGTGAGAGGGAGCTGGAGATCGAACATAACTGCAATATTTTGACCCCGCTGTTATGACCATCACGTTGCGTCCTTCTTGTTCTCTAGGGCTGCTCAACCGGAGGCCTAGGGCCTACTCATCAGGGCCCAAAGGCCCCTTCGGCCTGATGTGGCTTTCCCTACCACATTTCGTCTACAACTCCGTCCGATCTTCAATTCAACTGCCACTGGCTCGTCGAACTCATCTCAATTATATAATCGTTCGACGCTCACTCGATCTTTGAAATCGAATGTTTAATCGTCATCAAGCGGAAATAACTGTCATGCAGTTCAGAGGTCACTCTCTTCCGGTGCATCACTCTGTAGTGTACCATGGGAATTACCTTGTCCCATTTCATCAGCCAATTTCCGCCAACGCGATTTCCTCTCCTAACTGCCATTGGAATGTGTCACTTCCTTCCGGTACATCACCTTGGAATAGCATTTTGGGGGGGCCCGGGTCGAAGGTCAAAACATAACATTAGTATTTTAACTTGATTGGCTGTTAAAACAGATACGAGAAAAAGAGCCAAGCCGGGGGCGTCAGAATACTCCCAATAAAATGACATTTTTCTCCATGCAAAATGTTGACATGGAACAGTGCGGAGAACATTTTAGGTAAAAATTGTTGACATAATTTGCAAACGTTTTTTCAACTGTTGGTCTTGATTGATATCTATTACAAAATTTTCTTGATATTTTCCATTATTTTCCTGGAATATGTCATCCAAATTTAATTTACAAGATTTTTTTAAAAAGTTATTAACATATTAAAAAACAAACAATTTAATAATCATAACAAAATAACAATAAAAATAATGAGAAATACAGTTATGGCCAGTTGAATGAAAAAGGGTTGTTCGCCCGTGTGTGTGTGTGTGTGTGTGTGTGTGTACATGTTAGTAAAGTTTATCAAATAAATGGGTCCATAGTTGGCCGAAGTAAGGAGGATAAAAATGTTGTCTTTACGTACAAACATGGGTAGGTGTGTGTATATAAGTGATGGACCGTAAGTATGGGTCTTTGCTGTCATTAAGTCCGCACGTGTGTTTTCTTATGATCTTGGCGACAACGTGTCGCATTAATAAAAGGTCGCATGTCTTTTCCCTTTAAGTCTTATGGCTTGGCTCTCTGCTGTCTGTTCATGACCTCTCGTAGTCGGTAAAGTCTTTGGGGTAGTGGACGGAATGAACTTTTGACAGAGGAAGGAATGAATTGAATGACCTGGTTGATTAAATTCGTTATTTATATTGTTGGGGTCACTAAAGTGGTTTAAAAAATAGTTTTATTGCAGATCCTAAAATTCAAGCGTGTAGACATTTCTTGACCATCAGATTCGTATATTTACTTATTTGTTTTAGAGACTAAAAATTTTCTGTTAATTAGTTTCTGAGCCGGATTTTCTAGAATATTCTTATTCTATGTTTTTAGCTGATTGGTTGAAAAATATAAAAATATAACTTTAATATTAATGCGATTTTGATCTGAAATTTTTAGAATGTTCTTATATATTTTGGGGGGGGGATTGATTATTTTAAGGCTAAATAAATGTGTATTCTATACATTCTTAAGATCTTCCATCACAATCAAGACATTGTAGAAGGCATTGACATATCAGGACCAAGAACACTTGACAAAGTCCCAACTGACTTCACTGAAATATCATCACAGGAATCTCACGAGGTACATACCTGTATGGTTACATTAGGGTTGTAACAATTTATTGATACCGAGTTCCAAAAAGTTTTAAATTCTAAAAAGATCAAAAAGTTAAAAATTGTTCATTTTTTTAAGAGGTGTTCTATAGCATCTAACAACTACTGCATGGTCTCACTCGAATGGTTCAGTAGCAGAAGGTATATTTTGGTTTGGCGTGCAATTTAATTCGACGCATAATTTCACCCAATCAGGATGACCTATCCTATTCATCCCGGACCTTCTTTTCCGAGCAGCAGAAATTGGGTAAGATGCCAAACCCAGTCTCTTTGGCCGGAGAACGCCGCCCAGTGCAGACGTCTCACTGACGGCTCTTCAATAGCAGCAGCAGCATGGACACATGAGGGAACCTATCTAATTTATGGATTCCTTGCGGCTAATATATTTTAGACCAAGGAATCCCAATTGAATATGAATTAGATACATTCAATACGCCACCACAGGAACAACTTTATGTCACCCCCAAAATTGGCTATGTCGATGCGATGCCTTTATTCCGCTCTCGACACCTAGCTCGCAATTTACCTCTGGGCCACTTTAACGGAGACAACGCACGCCTCTCCACCAGACGCACAAAACTCACGGTGACTCCAAAGTACATTTCCTCCAACTGCAACATGGCTTTCGCTAAACTACAGCGAACCCAGTCCCTTGCACGTCCCACGATACGCGCTGTTTTCTCAACTCTACCATATCTCCATTTCGTCTCCTTACTCACAATCTTTCCTACGAGACTTGCAGCACAAACACAAACTACATTTTCCATGCTGCAAATAAAAACTATTCCTAAAAACACATTTCGACTATCGGCATCTTACTTCATCATCCTTCCTTTATTACCTTACAAACTTAGCGAGGAAACAACACAAGGTAAACACACACACATACGTTACAACCTATCCTCGCCCAACAATAACAACAAAACCTCCGGCTAAAGTTCAAACGTAAGTTGTTTGAGTTGTTAGGTTTTTGTTTGTTTTTTGTTTTTGTTTTTTTCTGATCGAAGTTTAGAAACTTCTCCAGCAAATACGGCTTCTGGTTCAGCCGTAGTATCTATACAGTTTGCCTGCGAAAGAGAAAAAAAATCTATAAATAAATGAAAAGAATAAAATAGATAATCTGGGTTAGAGTAGTCTGTGTCCCAAAAGTCACCAAGGGATTTTTGAAAAAATAAATTTTTTATTCAATACTTTTTTTACAGTTTGCTGGCAAAAGAAAAAAAAAGCAAACATCTAAAAATAAATGAAAAGAATAAAATAGATAATCTAGATAGGAGATGTCCCAAAAGTCACCGAAGGATTGTTTTAAAAACAGTTTGGATTTTTTTATAAATTTTTTTATAAATTAATAATTTTTTTCTTTTTAGAATATAAATTCAATTGCATCATTTTTCATAAATGAAGAAAATTAATTTCCATTTTATTAACTTTTCTAAGCTACAAAAAATTAAATTACCAATAAAAATACATGTTATTTTATTTTTAAATACTCAAGTGATTTTTGGGACACCGTGTATAATACTGGCCCATGTGACAGGGCAGACTTTGTCCGTGCCCATGGCTATATTTCTCATATTCAACTGACTATATACAAGCCCAGTCAATTAGGGCTTTAGAATACACCGACTGCATCTCTGCAGTGGGGTAAAAGCCCCCACTCCCTCAAGTTTCCTGGATATGGTGATGCTCCAGTCCTAGCGTTTTAGAGAATATGGAGTACATCTTCATTTTCATTACTCCCAGATCCACTCTGGCACAAAGTGGTATTACCTGTTAGGGTCCTATTGTCTTTTATTACTCGAAATGTACGTATTGGTAGAGTGAGGGAGTCGAGGACGACCATAATACACACACATAGGGGTAACGGTGTGGTTCCTCCGTGAAACCACTGCCTTTCTGCTTCGTTTTCTATTTTCGTGTGACTGGCACAGGGCCATCTCAAGGCACCGATTCATCTTAGTTTCTTCTCACTTCTCTACCTTTGCAAGTCTTGCACAAGGCTATCTCAAGGTATCGAATCATCCTAGCATCTCTTCGCTTTTTTGCTCTGGACAGTCTAGCGCAGGGCCAGAGCACAGAGCAACGTGATGTCAAGTAGCTCTTCTGCCAGTCTTCGTTCATTCACTTGTCTCCGCACGTCCCTACCGTTCATATAATATTCCAGATGCCCATGAGAATTCTCGTGGCCACACCTCCAGTCTACCACCTACGTGTTGCACATGGACCCACCTCCTTCTAGCATGCCATCCACAATTTATGTGGCATTTCCACCAGAGAACAACTTGCTTCTTGTTTACTCTAGAAAGCAGGTGCACTCCCTGTTATACCACACATGCAACTTATGCTGGGGAACAACCTGCGTCCTATTTACTTTAGGAAACAGTTGTACTTCCTGTTATGCCACCCACGCAACTCATGCGATATGTCAAAGAAATGTTCGACTCAATATTCAACTGTCCCATCTATGTATCAAATAGAACCATTTAACTGTGTGCAAACAAATAACTGTTAAATTGAATTGTTAGAGTTACATAGCAATGCTAGAAAAGTTTTGTGTGCAAATGAATGATGTTGAAAAGAATTACTAGTGTTAGCAATACTGGAAACCATTTAACTGTGTGCCAATAAAACTATTGGTGTTAGATAGCAATAGTTGAAGGTATTTAAGCGTATGCAAACAAATGATTGATACGAAATTGAATTATTCATGTTAGATAGGAATTCTTGAAAAAAGTTAACTGTGCGCAAAAATTTAATTATTGGTATTACATAGTGTTGTGATGTGAAAGGTTAGCACTGGTTAGTGGCTAATCAAGCTTCCCACAAAGTTATTCTTAGCGAGAGATTTATATAGGCCCTCTCTTACACTTATGCTAATTATCGGATTAATTTGCCAGTATCACTATATCTCCCTGGAACGTATAGGTTTTATACCCCTAGAAGGTCTTGTACTTCTAGTGATTGTTTTATTTTCGGGATTACTTTGCTCTCCTTGTCTCTCTCCCGTATTTCTTTCTCGGGGGGGGGTCTAGATCTATCCTGCACTGAGCTGTAATTAGGCTCGTCTTGCACTATTTGATCTTCATCTGAGTTTTCAAACTCTTTCTGGCCCACCTGATCATGCATTATTTCGTCTTTTGAGGTTTCATTCTGTAAAGGTTGTTCTAATAAATCATTAACGGAAGGAATTTTGTTCTTCATATTTGCCCTGGGGCTTTATTTGTTCTGAATTGGCTAATATAATGTTCCTCTTTTCTCTATTTATTATAGCTGTATGGTGGCCTTTTTGCATGATAAATTCTGCCCTTTCTGGGTTTGATTCTTTCTTCTTTTTGTACCACACTCTTTCATTTGTGGAATACGACATCGTTAGCGGAGCTCTAATTTGCCTTCCCATTAAAACTGATGAACTTTCTAGTCTTCCAGGATGTGATATTTTGCGATAGCTTAAAAGCAGCCTGGGTAGAAAAACTTCTATATTTAACTGAGAACATGCTTTTAGTCTCATTTTTACGGTCTGCACCATTCTTTCCACCAACCCATTCGATTGATAGTGAAATGGCGATGTCTTATACGATTTACACCCTATTTTTTCCAACCATAAACTAAGATCTTCATTATAAAATTCTGGTGCATTGTCAGATATCAGGGTTTTTGGGATGCCGTTTCTGGAAAATATGACCCTTAGAATCTGTTTTATCGCAGAACCTTTCTTGTCTGGCAAACGGATTACTTCAGGACAGCCAGAAAAAGAGTCTACTAGTATTAATAAGAGTCCCACTTTAGCAATATATGCATGATCCATATGCACAAGACTGCAAGGTTTGGTCGGTTTGTTTGGTTTTATGGCATATCAACCTTTGTAGGTTATTTAACGCTAAATCCATTTTTATGTAAATAATCTATTCTATTGAAAACAGTTAAGTTTAGCATAAGTACACAGTTTAATTGTCAAAAACATTTCCATTTCAAACTATTCAAGCAATTATAATTCAGTTAAGCATAAGCACGCAGTTTAAGTGTAAGTACAGTTTAATTGTCAAAAACGCTTCTATTTCAAGCTATTCAGTTTACTCAATTCAGTTTAGCATAAGTATGCTGTTAGTTCTATTTAACCCATAGATAGGGCCCTATTAGGTGCTACCACTCCGGGCCAGAGTGGACCCGGGAGCGATGGCAATGAAGAGGTACTCCGCATTCCCCAAAGCTCCAGCACTGCTGGAACCTCACCATCAGATTGTTTAGTGTCATATCTAGGACACTCGTTAGGGGGGGTCTTACCCCTCTGCAGAGGTGCAGTCAGTGTATTCTACAGCCCCAGCCGACAGGGCAAACAAGACTCCAAGGCTCCACTTCTCTGGGCCATGAATGTAAAGTAGCCAGTATAATATTTCCTCATTTTTTGCATCTTTTGATATATTCTTCGACATCTCGTGAATATCCCAGCCACCATGCTTCTAATTTTATCCTTTCTTGTGTGGCCGCTACTCCGTAGTGTATATCATAATGTACACTTTTTATCACCAATTTTCTTTGTGTTTCTGGAGGGGGGATTATCTGATCCCCATTACAAATCACTTCATGTTCTATCGTTAATTTAAGTCTTATTTCATTGTAGGGTCTCTCCGCCCTGGAACAATTTCCCCATATGTTTTGTTCTTATTATCGATGTTATCCAGTACTAAGTACTGAATCATGTCTAGTTTCCGCAGCCATTCTATCTAAAGATAAAACATCAGTCTCTACCCAATGTAAAAATGTATCTTCAAATTCTTCACTTGATTTGTCTTTTGACTCCTTTACGTGTTGAATAAAATTTCATTTGACATATTCTATATCAAAATCAAATGCCATTAATCTTATTGCCTATTTTAGTATTCTCAATGCCGTGACTTTGGGTAATTCTTTTTTTAAATTGAATATAAACTCTAATAGTCTATGATCACTTCTCAATAGAATTTTTTTCCAATTAAAAATTATCCGTCTCTTGTGATTGTCCACACAATGGACAAGGCTTCTTTCTCTATATTTGAATAATTAAACTCAGTGTTCGTTAGTCTTCTTGATAAATACATTATCGGATATCCTTCTGGTAATAATATTCCAAATATTGAATGTTCACTTGCATTTAAGGTTAACGTAGTGTCCTTTTGTGGATCAAAAATTTTCACTAATGGTTTCTTTGCCATAATTACTTTTAATCTATCAAAAGCTTTTTGTTGTTCCTCTGGCCAGATAAATTCAACATTCTTTTTTCTTAAATTTGCAAACGGTTCAGTCAGGTCCGTATGTTTTGGTACCTATCGCCTGCAGAAATTCACCGATCCCAAAAAAAGATTCAAGTTTTTTTTATTTAATCCGCATATGCCTGAAAAGATGGGCTTCCTGGTGCCATAAAGAAACTCTTCCTCGGTGCCTTTAACATATCTCGACTGAGCGGATGTCAGCTTTTTCTCTTAACTACCAGTTGAAGTACACGTGTCTAAAAAGGCCTCTGGTCAAGCAGTGTATTGTGTCTCCTGCTCGTAGCAGCATCAGCTGAACATATGTTGTATTACGCTCTGGCCATACAAACGACAACACAATAAAGACGAGCGACACAGTTCTTAGAAAAATATACCTCTCACTTTATTTGGAAGGGTTGTGTGTGAGAGGGAGTTGGAGACCGAACAGAACTGTAACATATTGACCCCCACTCTATTGGCCATAACCGCGTTTTTTTCCCGTTCTCCTGGGCTGCTCAACCAAGGACCTGGGAGCCCAGCCTCTCTGGGACATGTTCCTCAATCCAGCATCTTCTCACAAACTGGTCTGATCTCCAAACTCTCAATCGGGGGTCCCGATGCCCCTTCTGCTGGGTGCTGGCTTTCTCTACCGCATCTTGTCTGCAACTCGTCTGGTCTCCAAACTGACTGACTTCCAGTCTTCACCGAGTTATATAACAGTTCCACGCCCACCCTCCTGTGGGCGTCACAAATTGCACCCATTCAACCCATCTACGGTCAAGGTCATAATATCCTGATCGACCGGATGCACCTGCTATTCACAAAGGTGCATTTCCTATTTTGACAGCCCGGCCGGGTCGTAGGTCAATATACAACACATACAGACTGGACACAGACACACATGGCAAACCCTCAAACCCCTTACAGTCAATAGCAACAAGTCACAATTTGCCAAAAGTTGTTCCTGGGATTCCTCTAACGTCTTGACCGAGCAGTATAGTAATTTCTACTGGTTTAGGCAAACATTCCTCATTACAAAATCTTCATAAACCCCGAAAATAAAATCTTAGCTTAAAAAGTATCCCTGTATTTTTCCTGTCCGTCTTTAATTCTTTTGTTGCTTCAACAAACAAAAAGAAGATAACAAGTGAATGGAGGATACGAAGAAAAGTTAGTTACTGAACGTCATACGAAAATCATTAAATAAGTTTCCAAACTTTTTTCGTATGGGCACTTTTATTGATAGCACACACATCAAACTCTAGTCCTCTTCGAAGTAATCTCCTCCGGCTGCAATGCACTTGTTGTACCGTTCCAACAACTTCTGGAACTTCCCATGGAAGTCCTCTTGTGTGAGCGTGTCAATGACCTTCGTCACAGCCTCTTTCATCTCCACAGTTGTCTCATAACGACAGCCTCTGAGCTTAGAGAATAACCAAAAGTCACAGGGAGCAAGGTCTGGACAATAGGGAGGCTGTGGAATTGTCTTGATTCCCATCTTGGCGAAATAGTCTGTGACAAGGATGGAGTTGTAGACTGGTGTATTGTCCTGGTGGAAATGCCACAGACCCGATTTAAAGAGTGCTGGCCTCTTCCGACGGAATCTCTTTCCTGAACTCCTTTAAAACCTCGACATAGTAACCCTAAGCCTAACTCTTTGGCCAATCAACTCTGGTGTATTGACTTCCTTACTCCTACCACACCTCTCATCATCTCTCACAGACTCCCTGCCTTCCTTGAATCTCTTATGCCACTCAAAAACTGATGCTCGATTTATGCAAGATGGTCGAAAAGCAGTCTGAAGTATTCCATACGTTTCTGTGGCATTTTTTCCAATTTTAAAACACAATTTTATTGCATATCGTTCTTCTAAAGTGTCCGATGGCATTTTTGAAATTCACCAGCTGTTACAATCAGACCTTTAGTAGGGTGTGTTTGAATTGCTGCTGCAGCTGTTCATTTGAACCTGAAATCATAAAAATTGGCCAGTCATCTCATAAGATGTATAGCAATAAGATACTGAATTTTCAAGAGTCTACGACAATTCTAAATACCTGTACAAAAAAAGTCTGGAAACCTATTGAATGCACCGCGTAATTTCCCAACAAACCACCCAAAAAATACCCTATACCCTATTGACCTTAACGCCTATTCGCAAATACAATCGGCTACATCAAATCTTATCAAACGCTTAGCGAAATTATTCAAGGGGAATAACTTTTACTTTATTACGTTAGTACTGTCCCTTAGTCTGCTATTAATTTATGTTCAATACTTGTAGATACCAAACGTAAATTTTGACACAGGATCATAAATATAGACCACCCCATGATGATCAAACTCGCTTCTCCTGGGAGAAAACTAGACATTCGAATCAAAATTATGTCGACAGACTTTTTTAAGACATTGGAAATCAGCAGCTTTTATCTGGAGGACTGGTCCGGTAGACCAGGGTTCAATCCGAGGTCGTGTCATACCAAAGACTTTTAAAATGATACTTAATACCTCCTTGCTTAACACTCACCAATATAAGGTACGTATCAAGGGTAAAGTGGGGCAATCCAAGGGAAGGGGTAGCCCCTTCCCTCCACATCAGTGTAGTAGCTATTGAAAAGGGAGCCTTCTGGTCGCCCTCCAATACGGTCGCCAACTTTACTTACTTTATCCAGTAAAGGCCTGACAGCCATGCAACTGGAAACAGGTGGGTAGTAGTTTAAATTACTGTTAAACTAAAATTGTTAAGAAAGATTTTAGCCAAGAATATATTAGCTAAATAGCAATTATATCCGTAAATAGGAATCAACTATTTTGTAAAATTCTTTAGCTGATTATTTTTGTTAAAAATTATAACTCTGAATCAAAATATAATTATTTTAAATAGTATTGAATTAATTTCGAGAGCTATTGCAATGCAAAATAATAATTATTTGAGTTTAATTAATTTCAAAATAAAACTTCATCGTCAGAGACGTTTTTTCTTTTTTTTTTAAATAAAGAAAATTTGAACCTCCAACATCGTATTCATTTATTATTAAAAAGTCTCTGATGATGTTTTTTTAAGACTCAAATAATTATTATTTCACATTGCAATAGCCCTCTAAATTAATTTAATACTATAGAATAAAAAAATCTGTGCAATGCTTCAAGCAAATTACAAAATATAATTAATTAAAATGTGGATTTTTGTTGGAAGTAGTTGTAGGTCTGTCATTTGGTCACTTAGAGGACACAGAAACTAGTATCCCCAAAGATATGAAAATCTAACTTTTGATGTAGCAAGTTATATTACACAGAAAGATCGACTGACTGTTTTTAATGATATGTCAAACCATTTATGTCTAGAAGTTAGAGAAACACATTCATTGTACATTCATATTTACATATTCAGAGTCCAATCTAATATGAATAATTTTTAATCAGCTCTATTTGACACATAGATGGGACCTTAATAGGTAATACCACTCAAGGTCAGAGTGGACCAGGGAATGAAGGAGTACTCAATATGGAGAACAAATAAAATAATTTCAGTGCAACCCAGTTTGGAACACAACCTCTTGGAGTAGAGTTATCTTCCCTAACGAATGATTGACTCTTCATGGAAAAAGTGTTGTAGGAGGCAACAAGATGGGGGCTTGACAACACACTATTTGTTGATAGTAAATTGCTTATCCAACCCAATCCTGCAGTATCCTGGTCAGTGAGAAATAAAAATGAATATTGTTGTGTTAAAAATATATTTGTTTTCTGTTATATTTTGTTATTTCAAATATTTTGTGTTAACACACCCCAAAACACTTTGTAGTCAAACTGCTATAAAATCTGCCTACGTAGTTGCAAGCACATGATGTGACTTTCTAATTCATTTTCTAACTAATCAAGTCAACACCTGCTTTTTTCACAATGTGGCTCTCCTGGAGCAAGTCTTTGGCTTTTGTATGGTGGATCTATGGAGTTCACCATTTATGGGGTTTCAGACTGAAGGTCAAGGGCAAAGCTGTGTTGGCGTTTGATATCTGACTCTATTATTAGGTTATTTTATTTTACCCCATGTTGGCTAGTCAGTGTAACTCCTTAAACAAGAAAGGCCCAGAAAGAATTATACAAAAGAAGACATCAACAGATTGGAGACGAAGACGTTTCTTTTATATTTTTCCTTATTTCCTGGGTCCAACAACCATTCCTTGGGTGAGGGAGTTTTCCCTGGATACAATTGAAATGGTTGAATCCCCTAGTTAAGGTGTCTCAAAATACGTTAGTCTTTTCTTGCATATGCTTGTTCTCATTGGGTATTTAAAGCTTCCACAATATTTTAAAGTCTCAACAATGGTTAGTTGCTTTTGGTAGTTTGTCGAAGTCCAGTTGTTTTAGTTCGTAATTCCATTTCATAGCCTTTTATATTTCAGCATACTGTTAACCGAGAGAGAGCTGTTACTAGGTGAAAGGCACTAACCAATGCCTCGTCCAAAGATGTATGCATGGTGCCCAGACACCAGTCAGCAATGGTGTTGTCAATTCGCCGGTTACTGCCTGAAAGAGAAAGAGCCTGCTCCCCACTGTCGGGAGGTCACTTTTTTCTTTATGCATGTGTCGTCCCTTTTTCCTGTCAGGGACCTCAGGGAATTCCTGCAACTTTAATAGTTTTCTTTTGTTTTTTTTATTTATTTATTCGTTCCCTACAGATTCATTGATGTATTCATTGTATAAATACAGGCAGCAGCAGTTGAATCACCAGCCAAGATTTGGATTTCAACAGCCAAGGGCCTAAAGTCTAAAACACTTTTTGACGGAAAAAAGCAGATCAGCATCTATGAGTAACCATATGATAGGTCAATAATCAGTCATCAGTAGATTATGGATAAACCTCATCTTGGACCATTGGCCTAACGAGTAGAATGTTCGCCAATGGTTCGGGAGACCAGGGCTCACACCCAGGTCGAGTCATTTCAAAGACTCCAAAAATGATACTTGGTGCAGCCTTGCTTAACACTCAGCATTATAAGGTACGGATCAAGGGTAAAGCGGAGCAATCCAGGGAATGGAGTAGCGCCCTCCCCTACACCTCTGTGTAGTAGCTATTGAAAAGGGAGCCTTTAGGTCACCCTCAACTAAGGGCGCTAACTTTTACTTTTCACTTTGCTGACACATTTATTACTCATTGCACTCTCTGAATTCACTCCTGTATTCTAGATGGTTAAGAATAGATATTGTTAATGTTATATAGTCTCCTGTCTTTTTGTTGAATGCTAAATGCTTGAGAGTGTTGACACAAAGCTATCTTCACACAACTCCCCCACACACACTACACTCCTCAGAGCTCCAGAACTGGACCCAATCAGATCCAGTGTACAGAATAAAAAAATTAAATCAAATTAAAAATAATAATTAAAAATATGCAGAAACCCACAGAAAACCCTGACAGGAAGAGGGGCGACACATGCACAAAGAAAAGGAACCGTCCTGACAAAAGAAAGGATCTCAGTCTCTTTCAGCAATGACCAGCGGAGTGACAACACCTAAATCTTCCTTGCTAGTGGTGGAAGGTGCTATGCGTTCATCTCTAAATGACAAGTTGGCTAACCTTTCCACGAGTAGCAGCCGCCTCTTTTACTCATGACCCACGACTAAAACACTGTATAATGAACTCGTCAGAATCACAATTAAGACACAATACAACAGACTTAATGACGACAACAGAAAACACTGGATTTAGACATATCTCCCAAAAGTGTCTAACACATTAAGACTTTAAATTGCCAAATTTGGACATATATACCCCAGAACAACTAACACATTTTAACACCTTGACTGGGATATTCAACCATTTCATTTGTATTCAGGAAGAATTTCCCCACCCACTGAATGGTCATTGAACCTAGAAATAAAGACAAAAATATAAAAGATATCTTCGTCTCCAATCTTTTACTATCTTCTTCTTTCATGTAATTCCTCTATAGCTTTCATATCCAAGACGTTAAACCAGTAAGATAATATGGGGTAAGAATAGAATAACCCAGAATGGAGTCAGATAGCAAACAATATCCTAAATTACCTTCAAAATCCCATACCAGTTCAATGTCATACTCAGGATTACCCTTTTTGGGAGAGTAATGGAGTAACACCCTCCCCTATACTTCCGTGTTACTACACGGAAGTATAGGGGAGGGTGTTACTCCATTAGCTCTTGAAAAGGGAGTTTTCGAGTCACCCTCAACTAAGGTCACTAACTTTACTTTTTTTACTTATCCCACTGCAGGGGATAGTCCATGTATTCTGAGACCTGTCTGGTGGGGGGCTGTCCCAGAGAAGAGAAAACATTTATTTATAGTTATCAACAAGAGTATGGGAGATTTTTTTAAAAAACGGATTTGAGAGATTTAAAAGTCTACTGGAAATCAAAGAGTTTTTTCTGTTTTATAATGTTTAATATTGTCAAGCTAAAACCCAGCAGGAATTCTTTAACAAATATTCTATGTTGGTTTGCAAAATGTATCATTTCAATATGAGACAACATGGGATGATGTAGTCCAAAAAAGTTTTTAAGAATTATTGCTTGCTCGAGTCTCTTGATGTAACAAAAGGTTTTAAAGTTAACTTAAGATTTTAGCATCGTAATTATTTTCTTCATTTTTTTTTATGATACTGTTGGCTCTGTTGCCCTTGGATTCAAATATTTAGATGTAATAATGCATGTGTGTTTGGTTTCCTTGAGTTTTTATGGTGTATCAACCCTTGTAGGTTATTTCATGCCAAATTATCTTTTCATATATATATTAAATATATATGATTTAGTTTGGTTTGGTTTGGTTTGGTTTGATGACATATCAACCATTGCAGGTTATTTAGTGCCAAATCCTTTTTATACATTTATATTAAATATGATTGGGTTTGGTTTGGTTTTCTGACATATCAACCATTGTAGGTTATTTAATGCCAAATCCTCTTTATACATATATATTAAATATATAAGATTTGGTTTGGTAGGGTTTTATGGCATATCAACCATTGTAGGTTATTTAATACCAAATCCTTTATATATATCATCATCATCATCATATCGCGCTGGTAGCACGGATATCCCTGACCCTCTCTCGCCACTCCTCCCTATCGTTCATCGCCCTAGGTAGGTCTTCAGGACAACATCCCGTATCCTCACATAGCTGCTGAATGTATGTTCGTGCTAGTCGTCCTGCTTTTGCGCGGCCATGTGTGGGGATCCATAAGAGTACATCTCTTATGAGTTCATCTCTGCTTCTCCAGCAGTGTCCTGCATGTCTAGTTCGTCTAACTTGAATAGTTTTCGTGATAGGGGGCAGGTGGCCGTACAGTTGGTGTCTTGTGGGGTGTTGCTGCCAGGACTTGTTCAGGATTGCACGCAGCATTCTTGTGTAATTGCCATCTAGCTTCTTCTCCAGCCGTTTTGTTAGCGTCCATGTAGTGCAGCCATATAGCAGTATCGATGTGACCGCTGCCTGGAAGAAACTGCGTTTCATTTTATCGGTTAGGTCTGATTTCCATATAATCGATAGCTTATTGATAGCTGTCCATGCTTTCGCTAACCTCGTTTCGATGTCCTTTTCGGTTGATTCGACGCTGCTTCCTAGGTAAGTAAATTTGTCTACTAGTTTAAGAGGGGTTCCTTCTAGAGTGGAGATGTCCCCCGTTTGGTTATAGCACATATATTCCGTTTTGTGTGCATTAACATAGAGGCCTATGCTTGCTGCTGCTCGTTCCAAACTATGCAGAAGCGTTTCGGCTTGGTCAGGTGTATTTGCCAGTATCGCTATGTCATCGGCGCAGTCGGCGTCGGTAATTGTTGTTGCGGGGTACCTTCTGCTTCTTTTCTTCGTCAGTTCGAAGCCATTCTCTTTGATTTTGTCAATCGATGTTCTAAGTACGTAGTCTAAACAAATGATAAAGAGGTACGGAGCCAGCGTGTCCCCTTGTAGTACTCCTGCTACAATGTCAAAGTATTCTGTGTCTCCATCCGGTGATCGTACTTTTACTTTAGTGTTTCTATAGAGAATCGTTATTGCCGCTACGGTTTCTTTAGGTATGCCGTACGCTAATAGGATTTGTTCCATCTTTCCTCTGTGAATGAAATCGAAAGCCTTGGTAAAGTCGACAAATATTAATGTCGCTTGTAGGTTCTTTGCCCGTACACCTTCAAGGATTCTACGGATGGTTAATATTTGTGAGGTCGTGGATCTATTTCTTCGGAAGCCATTTTGGTTTTTTCTAAGTATGTTGTCTATTTTGGGTTCTATGCGGTTTCGTAGTAGGGCATTGTAGATTTTGGCTGCTATGGATGTAAGTGTTATGCCTCGGTAGTTTTTGGCTAATCCGAGGTCCCCCTTTTTAGGGAAGGGGAGTATGCATCCCTTCATCCATCTATCTATCGGATTTTGATTGTATACTGCGTTGCAGTGTCGGAGCAGTATGTCGTCGAATTGTCTGGTCTTCCATACTTCCGGGGGAATTTCGTCCAGCCCTGCAGCTTTCCTATTTTTGATTTTTCTAGGAACCGAGTCGAGTTCTTCTTGTGTGAACGGTCCTAGTTTAATGTCTAATTGTTTGCTAATTATTCTGGTGATTGGTTCATGTGTTATTTTTGGTGGGTTTCCAAGTAAGTTTTCGAAGTGCTGTTTCCACAGTTTTATTCTTTCTTGTTGGTTTGCTGCTTTAAGTTTTGCTTTGGCTGTGTTCTTTCTTCTGTTCACTTCGTTTATTGTTTGCCAGGCTATTCTAGATTGTCTATCTTCCACCGAGTCTCTAATCTTATCTATCTGATTTTGAATGTATTCTGTCTGTTCCTTTATATATATGCCTGCTAATTGATATTGGGCCGTTTTTAGTTTTAAGGCATTTGTGTTTGTTGGTTTTTTTCGATAGTTTTTGGAGGCTGTTTTCACTAGTGCACGTTTTTCTCTCACCGCTAAAGTTTCCCATGGGACTCTATATTTAGTTTTAAGTTTTGTTGGAATGTATTTTGCTGCTGCCTCGAGGTGTGCATTGACGAAATTTTCATATTCGTCGTTTGGTGTACTTTTTTCTGTCTTTTCTTGTAGTGTTTCGAATCTGTTTCTTAATTCTAATACGTATTTATCTCTTATATCTTTGTTGTTCAATAGGACCCAGTCATAGTGTTTGGTGGTCGCTGTTCGTTTGGCGTTTTTTCGTAGGCTTAACCGTATTTTCGCCGTGACTATTCGGTGATCGGTGAACACACCCTCAAAAGAGGAGTATGCCTCGCAATTCATTGCACTATTTTTCCATTTCTTGTTTATAAGGACGTAGTCTATCTGAGCTTTAGTATTGTTTGCGTACGTGTATGTCCATAGTTTGCCTTCCCTTTTTTGGTAGTTTGTATTGAGGCATGCTAATCTATTTTCTATCATGAAATCTGTTAGATGTTGACCATTCCTATTTGACGTGTTGTGGAGGCTGTATTTGTTGTTTCCGTTTTTCCCGATTTGGGCATTCATGTCTCCGCCGATGACTAACATGTTGTGTTTCGGGATGCTACGCACTAATGAGGATAACACATCGTAGAAGGTGACTAGTTCAGTTTCTTCACTAACATTGGTGGGGCTGTAGCATGAGATGATTGTTGCTCTGGGGTTACCGTTAAAAGTAGCTGCCATCATTCTAGGTTGTATTTTCTCAACGCTATTAAGCGTTTTTAATGCTCTAGGTCCTATAAGTAATCCTACCCCTCCTACTGTGGCGTTGACAGAGTTTTTCCATGCGGATACAGTGACGAGCGACCAGCCATTGCCAGTTTCGTGATATTTGATATCTTCGGTGTGCGTGTATCTGTGTTCTTGTATGCATATTATGTCTATCTTATGTTCTTCGGCCGATGCGATTAGCTCTGGGAGTTGTCCTATTCTATTTAAGGTTCTTACGTTAAATGTGGCTATTTGTAGTGTTTGCTTGCATTTTAGTAGTTTTGATTGTTTGAGCTCTGTAGCTGATTTTTCGAACACTGAGGCCAGGGCTCCAACCTCAGCAGGACGCGCCCCTTTTTTACCCGCGTGAAGAGCGATGCGGTTTGTGTATGTGGTTTGAGTGTGGGTCATGGTTATCTTTCGATGGCTGTTTTATTCTCTTCTATAGAAGCCACTCTTATAGAGGAGCAGCAGTAGTTCCCCGATCGAACTAACTATCCTGAGCGTAAAGTCGTCAAACTCACGTCCAGGACCCGTTTAGGTATTGAGTTTGGTCGCCCATGGGTTTATTCAAATACCTTTACGTACATCATGCTGCTTCCCATGTGTACGCAAAAAAAAGGGGGGTGGTAATTTTGATTTAAGTTTTCTTAAGTTTTAAATTTAAGTCCAAGATTAAGGTACTTTCGTCAGACTTTCACTGGTACTGATTTTTTCTTTTTTTTTTGGCGGTATTGGGACTTTTCCTAAGCTTTTTAGTTTTTATTTTTCTTTTTTTTTCTATACTACAGTTGGGAACCTAGTAGGCTTCAGGAATTATAGAGCTTTATAATTTTTTTTTTTTTTTTTGTGTTTTAGGCTTTTACTTTTTCTTCTAAACTACTGTTAGGGCTTTCTTTACGAATTTTTAAATTATATTATAGAAGAGATTCAAAAACATTCTGCCTTGTTCGCTGACATTTGGAAAGAGTCTTAACATATGATTTCTAAACACATTTTTTGATAACATTTTTAAACAAGCTTGAGTCATTTTTTTGCACACTGTTAAATGATTTCATTTATTTCTAAAATGAATAATTCTATTTACTATTAATCATTTGTTTGCTATTTAAGATAAACGATTCCTAACAATTCAATTAAATATCAGTCATTTGTTTACACATAATTAAAGAATCAAACAGTTCCACACAATTAAATGATCAAATAGTTCCATTTCAAACAATTCAGTTTAGTATAAGTCATTTGTTCGCACTCAGTTTAAAAGTCAATTAGTTCTATTTGACCCATATAGATAAGACCCTATCATGTGCTACCACTCTGTGCCAGAGTGGATCGGGGAGTGATGGTAATGAAGGGGTACTCAGTGTTCCCCAAAGTCCCAAGATTACTGGAACCACACCAACAAATTGTTTAGTGTCATATCCAGGACACTTTTGGGTCAAGTCTTACCCATCTACAGAGATGCAGTTAGTGCATTCTACCAACTGGGCCAAATAATGTATGTGCGTAGAGATAAAATCAGGAATAAGATTGAGTATAGGTATCGTATATCTACAAGGATTGTTCAATAAATAAGGGTAATTTAAAAAATTTTTTCCCATAAATGCATACTCTGGTTGGTTGGTTGGTTGGTTGGTTGGTTGGTTAGATTTTTTGGCATATCAACCTTTGTAGGTAATTTAATTCCAAATCCATTTTTATGCAAATAGTTCTATTTCAAATAATTCAGTTTAGCATTAGTACTCAGTTTATTTGTCAAAAACATTTCTATTTCAAGCTATTCAGCTTCATCAAACAGTTCTTATTTAACTAATTAAGTTTAGTATAAGTACCGATTTTGCTTACACTATTAAATGTCAAAACAGTTCAATATTAATTCAGTTTAGTGTAAGTACAGTTTCAATGTCAAAAACAGTTCAATTTCAAACAATTCAGTTTAGCATAAGCTCACAGTTTAAATGTAAGTACAGTTTAATTGTCAAAAACATTTCTTTTTCAACCTATTCAGTTTTGTCAAACAATTCAGTTTAGCATAAGTATGCAGTTAGCTCTTTTTAAGTCATAGATAGGGCTACCATTCCAGACCAGAGTGGACCTGGAAGCAATGGCAATGAATGGGTGCTCCACATTCCCCAAAGCCCCAACATCTGTGGAACCTCACCATCAGAGTGTTTAGTGTCATATTCAGGACACTAATTGGGGAGGGTCTTACCCCTCTGCAGAGATGCAGTTGGTTTATTCTACAGCCCCAGACAACTGGGCAAATACTCTGCTTGAAATTAGTTTATAGCCAAAATTATTTCAAACACACAAAAATATGTTTTGAGACTATTCAAAATGAAGGAAAATCAGAGTGCTCTAGAGCTGAACAGAGGTCTGTCATCAAATTTTTGGTGGCTGAGAAGTGCAAACCATGTGAAATTTACGGAAGAATGTGTGAAATGTATGGAGAAGTATGTTTTAGGCAAAAAAATGTTTACAACTAGATTAAAACTTGGGTTTGCCATTATGAGGTCAAGTCAAAAAGATAGTCTATCAAGTAGAAATGAGATGCATAAAATTCTCCAGGACAAATGACAATTATTTGTAAGCAATTATAGCTTCAAGTAAATATTCTCAAAACAAATAAATCACACACAAGTTAATCATTGCCCAGTCCGCAGGACCCCCCCCCCAGCTAGTGTCCTGGATATGACACTAAATAATCTGATGGTGAGGTCCCAATAATGCTGGTTAAATAGAGCTAACAGTATACTTATGCTAAACTGAATTGTTTGATTAAACTGAATAGGTTGAAATAGAAATGTTTTTGACAATTGAACCATGCTTACATTTGAACTGCATGCTTATGCTAAACTGAATTATTTCAAATAGAACTGTTTTTGACATTGAAACTATATTTACACTAAACTGAATTGTTTAACTTAGAACTGTTTTGACATGTAACTGTGTATAAACAAAATCTGTACTCATACTAAACTGAATTAGCTGAATTAAAACTGCTTGACTAAACTGAATAGCTCAAAATAAAAACGTTTTTCACAATTAAACTGCACTTACATTTAAACTGCATGCTTATGCTAAACTGAATTATTTGAAAATGAACTGTTTTAACATTGAAACTGTACTTACACTAAACTGAATTGTTGTATATAACTGCTTGAATAGTTTGAAATAGAAATGTTTTTGAAAATTAAACTGTGTACTCAAGCTAAACTGAATTGTTTTAAATATAACTGATTATTTACATAAAAACAGATTTGGCGTTAAATAGCCTACAAAGGTTGATACCATAAAACCCAACCAGCCAAACAAACCAAACAAGTAAATCATTTCAAGTATTCCTATCAAATATAGTTAATTTTTAAATAAATCTATTTGATCCAACAATGTGAGCCTAATAAGTCTTACCACTCCAACTCAGAGTCGACCTGAGAGTAATGGCAACAAAAAGGTGCAGAACTTGTTGTAGTTTAGTATCATGACACATTTTTCTATTTTTTTTTTTTTTTTTTTTGGTGGGGAGCATCTTCTCCCTCCACAAGAAATGCAGTTAGTATATTCTAAACCCTGCCCACAGGGCTGTTTAAATAGCAGTTACATTCTATCTTAATGTAACACAGAAAAGTCTTCCGCACAAAAAATATGTTGTTTTTTTTTTTTGTTTAATGGCATATCAACCTTTGTGGCTTATTCAATGCCAAAGCCATCTTTGCAGAAGAACATGAGTGGTGCTATTTAACCCATAGCTGGAAGGAATAAGAAAGATTATACCTTTCCAAAGGGCATTAGTCCAAAAGTGAACGTAATAGTGCAACTGGAATTTGAACTCACTTACTCTGATGTCACAGTCCTACATTTTCACCACTACACTGTGCGGAATCCCAACCCTCGCAAATAAAAATACAGATATACATCACATTCATACATTTTTATAATCTGATATTTATATGTCCATTACCACTACACAAAAAATAGCATAGAATAAGATTTTTATCATGGGGGCACCTCTGGTGGTGTAACGGTTAGCAAGCTAGACTAGCAAACCTACACGAGTGAGTTCGAATCTCATTGGGCACCCCATTCGTTCGGCCTTGTGCCACATTGAAGCAAAGAGCTTTGTAAATTACAATAAGATTTTTATCATGGCTGTAACATCAAAATATTCTTGGAGAATAAAGCAATATCCAGTCCAATTTGCAACTTAAAAACAACAGTATTCAGTCTGTGTTCATATTCACTCTTATAATTATCCCATTGATGTACATTTTAATGTATTCGTAATGTTACCTGATATTGCTAACAGTCTAGCAAGTAGAGTATTTGCCAACAGCCAGAATGACTGAGGTTCAATCCCAGGTTCAGTCATACCAAAGACTCAAAAAATGGTACTTGATGCCTCCTTGCTTTACACTCAGTATTATAAAGTACTTATTAAGAGTAAACAGGAGCAACCCAGGGAAAGGAGTAGTGCCCTCCACTACACCACTCAAAAGGGAGCCTTTGGGTTGACCTCAACTATAGTTGTCAAATTTACTTACTTACAAGGTGCCTTCAATAAGTTTCCAGATTTTTTTTGCATGGGCACTTTTATTGATAATACACACATGAAACTCTAGTCCCCTTCGAAGTAATCTTCTCCAGCTGCAATGAACTTGTACCGTTCCAACAACTTCTGGAAGGCCTCATGGAAGTCCTCTTGTGTGAGCATGTTAATAACCTCCGTCACAGCCTCTTTCATCTCCTCAAGGTTTTCCTTGAGCTTAGAGAATAACCAAAAGTCACAGGGAGCAAGGTTTGGACTATAGGGAGGCTGAGGAACTGTCTTGATGTCCATCTTGGTCAAATAGTCTGTGACAAGGATGGAGTTGTGGACTGGTGCATTGTCCTGGTGGAAATGCAACTGACCCAATTTGAAGAGTGCTGGTTTCTTCCAATGGAATCTCCTCCTGAACTCCCTTAAAACCTCAACATAGTATTCTTTGTTGACTGTCTGTCCAGTGGAAACCCAACTCTGGTGTATTGACTTCCTTACTCCTCCCACACCTCTCATCATCCCTTACAGACTCTCTGCCTTCCTTGAATCTCTTATGCCACTCAAAAACTGATGCTCGATTTATGTATTCCAATTCCTGCTGTAACTGTTCATTTGAACCTGAAATTATAAAAATTGGCCAGTCATCTTATAAGATGTATAGTAATGACATACTGAATTTTCAAGAGTCTATGACAATTTTTAAAAAGTCTGGAAACCTATTGAATGCACCTCGTATTTAGTCATGTCCCCACAGTAAGTTCCAGTATTAGCATTAGTATATCCTCTGATACACTAACTGAATAAAATAGAAAGAAAAATAAGAAAAACTCACCTTCACGGATACAGGATATTTAATACATAAATATAAAAACATGTCATATTACAATAATAAACCAATATGTCCCAATAGATGAAATGCACCCATGGGGAAGCACTGCATGAAAAGGATACAAAAATTGTGAAAAGTCTTACTTGTCTTCTTTAAGAGTTCACAGCCATATGGGCTTACATTTTAATGCTGAGATGAGACAAAAACCAGTCACCAGATTTGGAGGCAAAGTTCTTCTTCTGTTTAATGAACAGTGATAAAAAAAAAATAGCCTGGCCACTTCATTTAAATAATGCAAATGAAAGAGGTCTTATCCATTTGAAGAATAGAAATGAAAAAAGAATGGAAAAGTGTTCTGAATTTCCATGTAACCAATGGACATGTGATATCCAAAAACATGCCCACCAATCCAAGAGAAGACAAACTCACATTCACGTATACAGTTCTTCTGTTTAATGAACAATGATAAAAAAATAGCACAGCCACTTCATTTAAAGAATAGGAATCAAAGAAAAATAAGACCAACTCACATTCACATATAAAGGATATTTAATACATAAATATAAAACATGTCATATTACAATAATAAACCAATATGTCCCAACAGATGAAAACGCTTCATAAAAGCATATTATATATCTAGTATTGTACCATATTTGCAATTAACGGTGTGTGCGAAATGGACATATAATGTTCATTACTATAGAATATATAAAGAACATAGGAATCTCGGAATTCGAAAACACATAACGACTTCTTGTTCAGGTACGAAACCTTTTTATTAACTTTGAGTTAAAGGTTTTGACGTAAGGAGGAAAGACACAATCTTCTATGCTGTCTTATTCATTTGGCCCCCAACTCGACCGGCCCCCATAGGGCGCACGTTCGCCTCGCGCCTGCGAGCTCCAAAAATCGATCCTTCTCGTTTGGCGTCTAGTACCCGACTCTTGCGGCCCTATTAGGGCGCAAGTTTGCCTCGCGTCTGCGTGCTCCAAAAGTTGAACCTCTTCGTTTGGCGTCTCGTTCCCGACTCTTTATCTCTTCAAAATTCTCACACAAACCTCTGTGCGCTTCCGGTGCGTGACTTTACCCGCACCCTGTCACCCAGTATCGTCTCGGACTATTATGACATCTGAGTGACACCTCCATCCGCCCGCGCGCACCTGCGTTAACATCTGCTTCAATGTTACACCCAACCAACCCATGTGCTGAGCCAAAAGGTTCTCAGCCTAACTAAACTCAAAGGCATGAACCGAAATCCTTCAGCTATTTTATAACAGTATACTTTAAGGTTTTCTTGGTTCATTCATGTAAAAATTGTCATTTATACTGATCATAAGCAACAAAACATACTTTCATTTTTTCTATTACAGTTTGCCTAAATGTTATTTGTTTGGTTTGGCTTCATTCAAACAGTTCTATTTCAAACAATTTACTTTAGCATAAGTACACAGTTCCAATCTCAAAAAGCATTATCACTCCCTGGTCAACTCCGGCCTGGAGTGGTAGCACCTGATAGGGTCCTATCTACGGATTAAATAGAACTGTGTATTTATGCTAAACTGAATTGTTGATATGTATAAAAATGGATTTGGTATTAAATAACCTATAATGGTTGATGTGCCATAAAACTAAACCAACCAACAAAATTTACACTGTATTTAGAGCTAAGACAAAGACATGTTCATGTGAAAATGTACAAATTTTTAGTTAAAAAAAAGTAAGTTTGCAATAGAAAAAACAAATTATAAACAAACACACCTTCCATTGACTATTTCTCAGTAACGGTAAAAAATGGAAATGCTTGTAACACATTAGTTAGTTTAGACTGTGGATATAACTTACTTTCAGTCATGTTATTGTGAATATAGCAATGCATATAGCCAGTAGAAATAGTTAATATTTAGTTCTCAAGTATAATATGCACTCCCTAACTTTTGGGCAGAAAAGTCAGGAAAATAGTGCGTCTTATATACAAATAAAAATAGAGCATCTTATACACAAATAAAAATAGTGCGTTTTATACACAAATAAAATAGTGCGTCTTATACACAAATAAAAATAGAGCATCTTATACACAAATAAAAATAGTGCGTCTTATACACAAATAAAAATAGAGCATCTTATACACAAATAAAAATAGTGCGTTTTATACACAAATAAAATAGTGTGTCTTATACACAAATAAAAAAAGAGCATCTTATATACAAATAAAAATAGTGCGTCTTATACACAAATAAAATAGTGCGTCTAATACACAAATAAAAATAGTGCATCTTATACACAAATAAAATAGTGCGTCTTATACATAAATAAAAATAGTGCGTCTTATACACAAATTGGATAAAAAATTGAACTATATGCTAGATTTACTTTAAATTCAGATACTATAAATTCCAAAATATCAATGCATATTATACATGAGAGATTTTTTCCCAAAATTTCATAGCCGAAAATTAGGCAGGAGATGCTATACAGAACTAATTATGGTAGCTATATTTTGTATTGAATTATTCTTAAGTTGGCCAACTATAGTCAAGGCTGACCCAAAGGCTCCCTTTTCAATAGCTACTACACTGAGGTGTAGGGGAAGGCACTACTCCATTCCATGGATTGCTCTACTTTACCCTTGATCCTTGCCTTATAATGCTGAGTGTTAAGCAAGGCAGCATCAAGTACCATTTTTTTAGTCTTTGGTATGACTTGATCTGGGATTGAACCCCGGTCTCCCAGACCATTGGCAAACACACTATTCATTAGGTCAATGGCCCGGTATTGAATTATACAATATTGATAAGTATACTATATTAATAATTTTATTATATTAATTATTCAATTATTTTTAAACCTGTTGGGTATCACCCACCTTTTTCCACACAATGAACTAGTCTATCTGCCATATATAGCAGTAGCTACTAATACCAGGGCCAACTAGAAGGTGAAGAGCAGCTTCTTATAGGAATAGTATTAGAGCATTGGAGACTGGAGATCGCACTAGATCACCTTACTTGCTACCGTAATAATGGAAGCCAATACTATCGTTGGACTATATCTTTATTCTGTATTCACTAATCCTATGTTCTTGTCTACTAATAGTCTCTCTATTGTATATACTTTTTTCCTGAAAATATATTTCTATTTCCTCTCATATCGTGGTTTGTCCTTTATTTAATATTACAAGTGTTCACTAATCCTATGTTCTTGTCAACTAATAGTCTCTCTATTGTATATACTTTTTTCCTGAGAATATATCTCTATTTCCTCTCATATCGTGTTTGTCCTTTATTTAATATCACAAGCGTTCACTAGCCAGAACGCATCAAACCCCTTCTCACACAAAAGATCTAAAATTTTTAAATAATACAGATTAGAGTCATTTTGGGGGTCAATCTAGGATCAAGCGTCCTGATGTCTAAACTTTATTAATTTCATTGATCTGACCCTGATTCTTAAAAAAACTTATGACTTGCATAATTTTCAATGCAGCATCAATTTAATGCTGCCATAGCCTGCGCAATATTGAACACCTTTATCTTATTCTTGTTATAACATACTAATAAGTGACCCGATTCATTAATATCAATACAAAATGGTTTTTGAATACCATCCTTCTCTGTGAGAAGCACAGAACAACTTTTTTTTAGCAGATCAACTATATAGACTTTATGGTCCAGATAATCCAAAATAAATAGAAATTGGGACTTTACTGTGAAATCCCTGATGTTATTTGATGTTAGATTTGAAGACACAGGGAAAACCTTTATATCTCTTTTGGTTTTAGGGTTGTAGCAGAATATCTCATCTGGTATTTGCCTCGTGTTAGTTCCACTGTACCAGACATGGCCTTCAGCACCTCCATAAACTCGATTCACTTTTGACAGAGACAAGAAATAAGTCGATACTGTTGCAAACTCACTAGTTTCTATCTTTAAAATATCACACTTATTTCTATCATATTTGCAAAGCAAATTATCTGGTCCCAAAAATGAAATAGAATCATAGTTCTGGGGTGAATCTAAAATTCCTTGAGCAATTAAATGATTATTCTCATAAGTCACAAGCTGGAAAGATAAATTTTGGTGATAAACAATTAATCGGTTATCTTTCCAAACTATTATATCTTCAGGAATATCAGCCAACTTGGTAACCGATAAAAGTCCTCCGTTTACATTGTACATTTCAAGCTTATTTGGATTGTCACAACAGGTTATAATTGTATCATTAGGAAGAATCTTTGCTCGACATATTCCAGAAACTAGTTCAAAATCAGATATACACTCATAAGATGTTTTTTCAGCTGTAGTCTCCATTGCTGAATAAACAGGAGGGTGCACAACAACAGATTCTTTCTCTTTTGACCCGACTGAAAATTCCTGAAGAGCTTCAGGTGAATTCTTAAATTCTTCAACTGCTTGATATAAATGCCTTGTCTTATCCAAGAGAGGAGCCAATATTTCTCCTGGTTTTAAAGCAGCAAAAAGTGCATCAGAATTTGGAAACAAAATTTTTCTATTTGAAAAATCCACCTTTTTAGATTCAGGAAACACGTTATTATGGAAATTTGAAGGATCAACTATAATAGATGATTTCTTAACTTTCATATGGTTCAGAAAAGATTCATTCATCTTCTTTAGGTTTTCCAAATCTTTATGAAAATTCATTTCAATGGCCTCATAGATGTTCTCCCGCCAATTCGAAATCTCAGAGATTAAATTTGATACGAAATCCTTAACAGTAGAAAGACTGACTTCTTTTTGCTTCTGTGACCATTTGCAATATTCTTCAAACTTTTTTTCCTGGGTATCTATCTCCTGCTGAATCATATTGCATAACTTGTTTTGAATTTCAGATGACAAATTCAAATCGCATTGATCGTGTTCATTAATAACGCATTCTGCAAAAACTTTCTTCTTGCAAGTAAGACAGTATGCATTTGATATTGTGGGGAGGTCCTCAATGAATTTGGTTTTTTGGGTTTTCTCTACTTGAAAAGTTTTTCGACAAATAGGACATGAAAAAATAACATCACATTGATCTAGGCATTTCTTCAAACAGTTCTCACAAAAAGCATGTTTGCAGGAGAGCTTCTTAAAGTTAACAGGATCCTCCCAACAGATAGGACACTCAGCTATTTCCATGTTATTCTGTATAAAGAAAATTGTAATTTTAAAGATGAATTAGATGCTGAAAATTGTGGTAACAAAAGTTTAATTATTATAGTCAATAAAAATAATTTCACAAAAACTTAATATTTTAATGAATAATTCATCCTATTTTCTATTCCACTTGTTTACCACCCAAACAATATAAGTGTAAGATAAATAATCTATTGTCATATTTCATTGTATCATCTCTGATAACATGCATTCTTTTCAGTGACAATGGTCGATACGTCATAAAACCCAACCAACCTTTTCAGGGAAATGCATGCATTGTCTCTGTGAGTGAGCTAAACACTTTTCAGAAATAAAAACTCTGAACCAAAATTAGGATTTATAAACAGGTTTATTAACGGCCAGGAAAGGGTAAAACTGCAACAAAAGAACAACATTCGGTTTGACAGGCATATGTGTAGAACAATTTACAAAAAGGGCTAAAAGCCTAATATTAAGGGGGTTGTTAATACCACTAAATTTACTATATGATCATCATTGCGGCTGTTCAGCATTGATGTTGCAGTGGTTGTAGCAGTTGTTGCAGTAGAAGCAATCACATTATGACTGCCTTTACTGTAAGTGGCATCAGTGTACTTGATGCGACCAATTCAGTTGCAAATGTGGTTGAGGTAGTCATGATGATTTTAATGTATCTTCAGTTAGCTAAAAGGGAATCACCAATGACGTTGTAACAGCTGCAATGGATACAGTTGATCCCATTACACTAGTTGTAGATATGACTACATTAGCCATGTTGTTGTGAAGACCCTTGGAATCTGGACATCATTGGATCTAGCAATGATATCTTGTGTACTTTCAAGCAAGGAAACAGTGGCTTTGATGGTAGGAAGCAATTTAAGACAATCGGCAATGTAGGAATACCTACTGAATAGGTGTAATGGTTATCGTCGTAGGAAATGGACACGGCGACACGAGTTCAAATCCTGGACGAGACTAATTGCATTTCACATAGCACTAATACCCTTGGGAAAGGTATGAATCTAATTACTCTCCCTCCAACTATGGGTAAATAGTAGGGCAGACTGTTTCTTCAGCCTTGGTTAGGCAACTAGTCTAAGAGAAGGAAAACTCTGAATTCAAACCTATCAAACTCTGCTTAAAAATTGACCTTGTGTCATATCCTGCCCGAGCGGGGGGGGGGTAAATTTAATACCAACTGAATACCTGCTCTACAGCCATATCATAGTTAGGCTGGCTTTTCTAGACTGCTTGCCTGAGGCAACAGATTACCACAGCTGAAGATGGACTGTTGCCAAAGAGGTGATCCCTCATCCAATATTCTGCAGTTTCTTTGAGGTGGTAAAGCGGGGTTCAAAAAAGTTAGGATATCCTTTCTCAGAAATGCAAATGCATTTAAAAGGTGCAGGTGGAAAGTTTGTGGACCTTTCCTTAGAAAACATTGCCTATTATGACCCACTCTAGGTCAAGTCTCTGTGCATATGAAGCAATGTGGAGGGGCCTGTTTATATACTTTATGAGCTCTGACAATGTCACATACCCAAAGAAACATGACAAGTGTCTTGAGCTCCAAGGTAAGCTATTGGTTTCAAATAAGAATGGTGAGGGGCTGCCTCATTAGTTGGAAAACTGGACTCGTCTAAAATGAGAAAGAGACCTGTCGCTCTGCTTATTGATCCTTGTGTGCATCATTACCTCCTTATCCTGTTGTTCCGAGGGGTTTTCATTCATGACGCTGATTTCTGAGTATGACTTTCCCTTGAGGTCACCACCACAAAACTGGGGCACAGTGAGAACATTCTATTTTATACTGCAGCTGTGTCTTTATGAACAACGAGGAACACGTATATATAAAAATATAAGATTATATTTTTATTTTTGACGATGATACTTGTGTGGAGTAGAAGAGCAATCGTAGAGAGTTCGCACACATGAAGGAGTTGTCGGGAGACGGAAGAGCCAGTGAACAACTGACTTTAGCCAAAATTCGGGAACTTATATAGTCTTCAACTCCCGCATGACCTGCAGCAATTCCTCTTTTTCATTGGTTATGGTTATGCCTATGTCTCACTTCTTTGCTTTCCATTGGTTACAGTTCACGTCCATATATTGTTTGTTCCCCATTGGCTACTTGCCCAAGCCCACTTCTATGGGCGGACGTATCTGCCACTATCACCGAGTTCAACCACATCCATAGGCCAAGGTAATATTCCGATAATATTATCTTCGGCTGGATGAAGCTGTCACAACATCTGCTAATACACAGCACCTATGGGCATGGTGACATTCCAGTAATCACTCAAATCTTATCAATGTATCTGTCAACAACATCCGCTGTATTCACACTTGCAGGTCATGTTGATATATTACACAATGCAGTGCTCCTCCATACTCTGTATCAGATTTTCTCTCCATGGCCCAAGGTGGTAGTCCTGAGTTCTTTGACCTAAGAGAAGGGATCGGTCTTCAGTTGTTCATTTTGATACTCCTGATTAATCTCTTAGTTATGAGGCAGCTGGGACACAGCAATTTGTATCTTACTCTGACTTGCCCGCTCAATTAAGTATTTCTTGTATGGGTCAGGATCGGTTGGCATAGAGTCAAATCTTGGGTGACAACAACCGTGTCACTCGTTCAACTCATCAGCAACTGCTTCAAGGATTTCTGCTTCAGCTATAGCAGCTGCAGTTTTCTTTTGGAGCAGCAATTTCAACAACTCCATTTTTATTTTCAACTCTCCATCAATGAAGACACGACAGGCCTTGGAGGCTTCAGCCTTTGCTTGGGCAGCAGTGGTAGCAGCAGCAGTAGATGATCTGTTCGAACACTGGAAGTGATGGCAGGCATGCAACGTCAGCTTATATGACAAGTTGTCAGCCATCTTTGAAAAAAGAAAAAGGAGTGGTAGCTGTTTGGTATGCTGAAGAAAAAATCACTTCACTTAAAGAAACCAAACTCTGTCATTGTTGTCGTAGTATCTATACTTCAGATAAACTGTTGAATTTCTGTTTGAGGAAGTGCCATAACTTTATTAGGTTTGGTTTGGTTTGGTTTTATGGCATATCAACCATTGTGGGTTATCTAAAGCTAAATCCATTTTTATACATATAAACAGTTCTGTTTTAAATAATTCAGTTTAGCATAAGTACAGCTTTTTTGTTTATACACAGTTAAATGTATTTCAAATAATTTCATTTAGCTTAAGTACACAGTTTAGTTTTATTATAATACTAGAAAATTTTATTTTCTTGGTGAACTTGAATGGTTACAAGAGTAGAATTTGACCTGAAACTCTCTCTCTCTATATATATATATATATATATATACCAACCCCTTCACACAAGCAGGATGCGACACAAAGTCATTAACAGAGAAAATAAATAAATATATATATATATATTCTTGCCTTTGAAAAATAAATATATATATATGGTTCAGATTTACCGACTATTTTTGGCCCCACCCACCAGTAGGTAAGTCGATTCTTAAACAACAACTATAAAAACTTCCGTTTAACCTGTCCTTAGTGGGGAGGCTAAGTTACCTACTTTGTTTGCTTTTAATAAGTTCCTTTTGTTTTCTTTTTTACACCTACCAATGTTACAATTACTGATACACATTGATAGTTTGATTGATTTCAACAGTATGTCAACTCGCATGGAGTTATTTTATGCCAAGAGGTTAAGGAATCACTTTCATTGTATGTACATATTTACATCTTTGATGTAGTTGATTTTTCTAAATACTTTTTTTCCTTTTTGTATACTTATTTATTATGAATAATTTTTAAACAGATCTATTTGACACATATATATATGACCCCAACAGGTACTACCAGTCCATATTAGGGTGGACTTGGGAGTAAATGGCAATGAAGGGGTACTCCACACTCCCCAGATTTCCAGAACTGAAGCCTCACCGTCAGATCCTGTTTAGCGTCATAAACAGGACATTCATTTCGGTGGGTATCTTATCCAAGTGTATTGTAAAAATCACCGACATGGCCGAAGAAAGATTTTTATTTTAAGTGAATACTTTTTTTCCAAAACGTTAAATAAACAATGACAAAAAGACAAAATATTTCTTTACTCTGATGTTGCTAAGGAAGAAATAAAATTGAATTATAACAATTTATAATTTACTTACTCTGGCTATTTTGACAGCTCTTCTTGGTTGAAAGATTGACAGGAAGAATAATAAAAAATATGCACAAAACTGGAACAACTTCAAGTTTCACTTTGTTTGGCGAGGAAATTTCCGTATACGGACATTTTCAATCGAGTTTTAAAACTAAAAATAATTTTTTTTTCAATTTATTTAACTCAGTTGTTGTAAAAACTGATTCGTCTCCATTTTTAAATTCACAGTAAATACTTTATTAACTTAAAAATGCCGATTATTTTCGGTAACTCTCGCTTATTTCCGTTTTCTACGGCATGAAATTCTGGATTCATATGTCAAACTCAATTATATTCAAGGGAGGTAACTGTTCCTTTCTCCTCAAAAAATTACCGCCCTCTCAATATATATATATATATATATATATATATATATATATATATATATATATATATATATATATATATATGAATTATTCAGTCCAGTTAAACCGGAGTCGGGAATGATTCCGTCAAGATAAAAATCATTCAACAATGAACATTTAAAATTTTCCTGGTAAAGACCTCAATGCAACTAACATCACAGAGCAATAATTTCTTTAAGAAAAATGTGACCGATTTTTGTTTTTCTTAAAGAAATATATATATATATATATATATATATATATATATATATATATATATATATATATATATATATATCAGTATTATGTAGGTTTACAAACTGCTCCGACACTTTGTTTTGGTGGTCCAGAACTGGAATTCCTGTTTGGTTTGGTTTGGTTTCTTTGTTTAATGGCATATCAACCTTTGTAGGTTATTTAATGCCAAAACACCCTTCTAGAAGAACAGTAGTAGTACTATTTAACCCATAGCTGGGAGGATAGGGAGTTTCACACCTTTCCGTAGGGTATTTGTCCGAAAGTGAATGTAACAGCGTGACTGGAGTTAAAACTTGCTTATTGGGATTCTGCAGTCCATTGCTTTAACCATTATGAACCATATATATATATATATATATATATATATATATATATGTATTTTTTTAAAGCAGAGGAAATATATATATATATATATATATATATATATATATATTCTCTGCTTAAATAACGATTTTGTGTTGCATGCTGCTAGTACAGAGGAGTTGGTATTTGTATAAAGAGAGAGAGAGGGGGGAGAGAGAGAAAGAGAGCGAGAGAGAGTTTCAGATCAAATTCTACTCTTGTACCGGTTCAAGTTCTCTAAGAAAATAAAATTTTTCAGCATTTTTTTTTTTAGTATTGAAAAAGACACGTCGAATTATTTTTACTTTTATTTTTCTCATTCTTTATTTTTACTTCCAGTAACTTTTTTTTTTTAATATTTGTTCAGGAAATGAGTGATCATTCAACATCGAATTAGAATGTGAAAATGAATCCCCCCCCCTTATAAAATGTAAATTACATATGTTTTGTGAGAAATAAAAAAAAGTTGCAGTGTATTTGAGGATCTAATTAATTCAAATCGCAAGAAAAAATACTAGAAAATTGTTTTTCTTGGTGAGTGCAGAACAAGTTCATGTGTAGAATGATACTGATTTTCATCTCTTCTGATAATTTGTCAGGTTTGATTTCCACTGGTTTAAGCCCGGGAATCTTGACTTGTATGTATATCAAGGCAAGTTTTTCTCTTTTAAACATATTTGATCAAATAAGGTAGACACTTTACTTCTGCCTATATATATAATATAATATAATAAATAAATATATATTAGATATATATACATTTGATTAATGGAATATTATCTGCTACCCTAGGTTTCATGGAGTTCTTTGCAAAACAAAAATCATCAGATATATATATATATATATATATATATATATATATATATATATATATATATATATATATATATAGGAGGTGTCTGTGGTGGTGTAATGGTTATCATTGTAGGAAATGAACACGGCAACACGAGTTCAAATCCTGGACAAGACGGATTCCATTTCACATAGCACTAATACCCTTGGGAAAGGTATGAATCCAATTATTCCCTTCCAGCTATGGGTAAATAGTAGGGCAGACTAAGTTCTTCAGCCTTGGTTAGGCAACTAGTCTAGGAGAAGGAAAACTTTGAATTAAAACCTGTTAAACTCCGCTTAAAAATTGACTTTGTGTCATATCCTGCCCGAGTGGAGGGGTTGGGGAAATATGTATAGTGACAAAAATTATTTCGTGAGTCAGGAACTAACCTACTACAGTTTCACCTAAGCGGCTCATCAGGGTACCAAATCCCGACTATTTTGCTCTACTTAGTATTGAGCACTTTTTTTGCATTTGTAGCTTAGCAGCAATTACAGTGGTTTTTTCTTTCGACCAATCAATTGCGTATCTGTTGATTTTTTTCAATTGGTATGACAAGGTTGGCCTTTCTTTTTTTTTTTTTCCAATATATATATATTTTTCCCCTAGACAGTGATTCGTTGTATTTTTTTATCTTCAAATTACTTACGGGTTTTTTCCCTTACCGTAAGTGCTATTATTCAATAAGTTATTTAATATATATATATATAAATATATATATATATATATATATATATATTGTCTTCCACAGACAGACTGTTTCGTTCTATCATAACTCTTCAGTGTGGCTAGACACGTAGGACGCTTGAAGCCGGGATCAAAACCCGTCCAACTTTACATTAGACTTAATCTCAGACCGCTCGGGCAACAAGCGTACCACGTTGGTTAAGGGAATTTTTAAGGTATCATGTAGCAACAACAGCAGCATCCATTTGTTTACATTTTTATACCCTATCGGCTACCAGAGTGCGAGCGGCGGCCGAAAATTGCGAGCGGCGGCCGAAAATTCCTTCACCAGAGTGCTCAACCCCCATAAGGGAGCGTATATATTGTCATCCACAGACAGACTGTTTCGTTCTATCAGAACTCTTCAGTGTGGCTAGACACGTAGGACGCTTGAAAATATATATATATATATATATATACATATATATATATATGTAGTATCACCCATGACGATTCTTTTAATAAAAAGTTAAGTTTCTTCAAAAGATACCACATTTCATTTTACTTTTTATAATAGTCTGCCTGTAAATGACTATGCTGTATTACCAATATATATATATATATATATACACACTACCAGTCAAAAGTATTTGACCACCCTAAAAACATTTTATTTCTCGTCCTAAAAGTGTTTTTTTTTAATGAAACAAGTTAAGCACCACAATGTTTTTATTTTATTATACTAAATTCAAGTTTTTCTCTGTAACTTTAATCTTAATATAACCAGATATCTTGTGAAAAATTGATTTGAAGGTGTTTTTCATTTTTAGTAATCAAAATAAAAATTCACAGAACTACAGTGGATTGTACTGTTCGGAGACAACAGGATACTTGAAATTATTTAACTGTGTGCTAATAAAACTATTAGGATTAGAAAGCAATACTTGAAATCATTTAAAACTGTAAAAACAAATGATTAGTACTAAATCCTATTTACCAACCCCTCTGCTCGGGCAGGATATGACACAAGGTCAATTTTTAAGCGGAGTTTAACAGGTTTTAATTCAGAGTTTTCCTTCTCCTAGACTAGTTGCCTCACCTAGGCTGAAGAACCTAGTCTGTCCTACTATTTACCCATAGCTGGAGGGAGAATAATTGGATTCATACCTTTCCCAAGGGTATTAGTGCTATGTGAAATGCAATCAGTCTTGTCCAAGATTTTAACTTGTGTCGCTGTGTCCATTTCCTACAACGATAACCATTACACCACGGGCACCTCCAATGATTAGTACTTTGTAGAATTATTAGTATTGGATTGCAATACTTGAAACCATTGTGCTAATAAATGATCTCTTGCTTGTTTAAAAATGTTACCTACAAACTACTCATTTAAAAACCATATGTATATAATATATGTACATATAAACAGGATTTGGAATTAAGTCACCTAAAAAGGTTGATATGCCATTAAACCTTACAAACAAACCTTATTTGTAGTTGAAAGATTTCGCCAATTAATTCAAATGAAAAATATTCTTTTATTTTATAGTTTTTTCTTTATTTCTTTTTGAGTTTACTTTTAAAATAATGCATTAGAATATGTAACTAATGGTGAGAGTGTTTGCCAATGGTCCAGGAGACTGGGGTTCAATCCCTGGTTGAGTCATACCAAAGACTCAAAAAATGGTACTTGATGCTTCCTTGCTTAACACTCAGAATTATAAGGTACAAATCAAGGGTAAGTGGAGCAATCCAGTGCAAGAAGTTGCACCTTCCCTTACACCTCGGTATAGTGGCTATGGAAAAGGGAGCCTTCGGGCTGCTTCCAACAACAGTTGGCCTATTTACCCATTCTGATAAAAGGGTTTTTTTCTGGTCTCCAACAAATATTCATTTTTTACAATCAGTGCTCAGTTACAAAATGATTTTTAGTAAATAACTTAAAAATGGCAAGTCTTAAGTGTTTTTTTATACTTACTAATAAAAAAATGAAAAATTGTATAAATTGATTGATTTTTAATTATTGAATTATTGTTATGTTTTGACCTTTTGACCCGGCCAAAAATGCCATTGAAGGTGATGCACTGGAAGGAGGTGACACATTCTAATGGCAGTTATGAGAGGAAATCGTGTGGGCGGAAATTGGCTGATGAAATGGGATGAGGTAAAAAAAAAAATCCCATTATACTCTCATAGACTGACGCACCGGAAGAGAGTGACCTCTGAACTGCATGACAGTTATTTCTGCTCGATGACGATCACACAGGCCATTCCAATGATAGTGGAAGTGACACATCCCAATCGCCAGATATCGGAAGAAATTGCGGAGGCGTGGAGGCGTGTCCATATCACCGCGTGGGAGTTTGAAGGTAATAAAAGGCCGACGAATTGAACAGAAGGAGGAGAGTTGAGATCAACGAGCCAGAGAACAGTTGAGTACTGGCGAGTAGAGTTGGAGACGGAGAGGGATGAGATGTAGTAAGGAAAGCAAGCACCCAGCAGGGTGCACTCCAGTGCTCCAGTTGAGCAGCCCTGGAGAACGAGAAAGACACAACGCTGATGGCCATAACTTTGGGGTCAAAATATATCAGTTATGTTCAGTCTCCAGCTCCCTCTCACAGTAAAACCCCACACAACCTTTTCGAACCCTTGCAATAAAGTAAAAAAAGGATCCCGCTGTTCACGAAACCTCTCTCGTTGTCACGCTGTGTGCGTTGTCTCGGCCATCGTCTCCTGACATCGAGAAGTTCAAGCCTCATCACGAACGATCCTAATTCCTCTCCTGACTGCTCCTACTTCACACAAGCGTCCATTGAGAAAATAAATATATATTGTTATATATAAATTCCATGTTGTCGTTTGTTTGACCAGAGAGCGGAACGTAACATTGTAACCTTTAATCTGTAAAAATCAAAAACTAAATTTCGTACAAATCCGTAATACAAACATATTAAAGGGTATGAACAATTCTAATTCTCAATGACATCAATTTTCTGAGATATAAGTCGACACAAACATACCAAAACAGATGTAACTCCTTTATATATACAGATCAGGTCAGATATATTGCTCCCTCATGGGGGCTGAGCACTCTGGCAAAGGAATTTACGGCTGCCACTAGCATAATGCAAAAACTCTTCAAATGAATATCCAGGTAAGGTATAAATGTAAACAAATGAAAGCTACTACTTAATGCCTTATAATTACCGAGCTGACGTGGTTCACTTGTTGGCTGAGCGGTATGAGACTAAGTCTAATGTAATATTGGGCGGGTTTTGATCCCAGCTTCAAGTGTCCTATGTGTCTAGCCACACTGAAGAGTTGTGAAACAATGAAACAATCTGTCTGTGGATGACTATATATATGTGTGTGTGTACTTAGGCAGCAGTCATTCATTTAAACATGTTTGATTAAATAATAAAGACACATTTTGTCTATATAATTTTATTAAGATCCTCTTAAGTTTCCTAATAAGTGTCTTGGTTTCAGATTGGAATTGGTGGATGAATTTACCAAAATTGTCTAGAGTGCTTTCCGACTTTTCATAGACTATCATCAGAGGTCGCTTGCATCCGTAAAGTGTGTTTTTAAAGAGTTTTGAAAGTTTGGGGTTTTTATAACATAACAAAACTACGCAAACACAGAGTTGAATAAAATTGAGATGCTGATGAATTTAAAAAACAGAACACTATCAATGGAAATAGAATATTATCAAGAAAATATGGAATATTTAATAAAAAAATCTAAAGGTATTTCAAAACATTGTCGCTATTTTCAAAATTAATTCTATTGATTTTAGTCTTTAGTTTTTATATGAAGGGCTTCTAGGATTTGTAGTCATAGCTTATTAATTTTGTGTGCTATTATAGTGATGTTTTCAACTAGAATTTTTCGAAATTTGGATTTGGGAATAGAATGGGTTTTAAGATGTAAGGCTATGGAGCTAGAATCATTAAGGTGCATCGTAAGCCATCTAGGAAAGAGTTGTAGTAGTAAGGCCAAAGTACATATAATTTTCGTTGGAGACACCGTCTCCTAAGGGACATTTGAACATATATATGACATTTATCCTATCAAGAATTTCAATAGAAGGGAAAGAGTTATTGAAAATAATTAGGTTGGAGGTTTAAATTTGTTGTAGTAAATGATAAGTCTCTTTTTTTTGGAAGGATCAGTAGGAGAACATTTTTTTGGATAAGGTTTTTTAATATATATTCATCTATCTTACAATGAAATTGGTTTTTGTAGTAAAGGTTTATTGATTATTTATGGTTTAGGGTATTGTCTATGTTATGTTGTTCAGTTTTATTGATGAAATGTTTAATTTCGATATCATCAATGTAATTGGGAAACCTGTCGTGACCATCGAAAAATGTAAACAAATCAGATCACTGAAACCCTTAAAAATGCTACATCCAGCTACAACTGGAAATGATGAGACCATCCATATCCCTGACCTGCCGTAATGGCAAAAAAAGAGAATAACCTACATTTTTACAACATTAATAGAACCCGTCTTTCAAAAGTAACTCTATTAAAATGAAGCAGATTATCTTCTATAGCCTATCTCAGGTTAAAGAAGGACTGTATTTCCACTTTTATTTTTATAAACTCTCTGTTCACACAGTGCTGTAGCATACTACAGTTTTTGCTCTATATAAACAAGGCTCTTATCAGCAGTCGAATTGGCTAGCATGATTTTCGTGGCATGACTCTCTACTGTTTGCATCACACTTTGGCCGGCTGTGTTGCATGTTGCACAGTTCTGGTCGGGTGGGCCTCATCACTGGACTTACTTCTGGCCTCAGGAAGCCATCCCCCCAGGCTTTAACCCTCTTTGGAGGGGTTAGGTTTATGCCTGGCACCTGATGTGAAAAAGGTCTTTTTAAGGACCATTAGAAGTCTCCATCCTTAGTGTTCGAGTATCTCTGAAAAAAAAAAAACCAAAAACAAATAGCAGTAAAAGTTGCAGTATTGTAGTAGTAGTAGTAGTAGCAGCAGCAGGAGCATCTGTCTGTCAAAAGCAAAAAAAAGAAGTCAAAATACATAAAGCAGAAAGATTGGGAAATAAAAAGATAAAAGTGACACTTGACAATTCTGGCCAAGATCAGAAGATTCGGAGAGTGAGGATAATGATACGAGGTGCATACAATCAGTTTCCAGACTTTTTTCAAATGGGCATTTAAAATTGTTGTAGACTCTTGAAAATTCAGTATGTTATTGCTATACATCTTATGAGATGACTGACCGATTCTTATGATTTCAGCTTCAAATGAACAGCTACAGCAGCAATTGGAATACATCTTACTAAAGCCTGATTGTCACAGCTGGTGAATTTCAAAAATGCAATCTGACACTTCAGAAGAACGATATGCTATAAAATTCTGCTTTAAACTTGGAAAAAATGCTACAGAAACGTATGGAATGCTTCAGACTGCTTTTCGACCATCTTGCATGAATCAAGCATCAGTTTTTGAGTGGCATAAGAGATTCAAGGAAAGTAGGGAGTCTGTAAGGGATGATGAGAGGTGTGGGAGGAGTAAGGAAGTCAATACACCACAGTTGATTGGCCAAAGAGTTAGGCTTAGGGTTACTATGTTGAGGTTTTAAGGGAGTTCAGGAAGAGATTCCGTGGGAAGAGACCAGCACTCTTCAAATCGGGTCAGTGGCATTTACACCAGGATAATGCACCAGTCCCCAACTCCATCCTTGTCACAGACTATTTGACCAAGATGGGCATCAAGACAGTTTCTCAGCCTCCCTATAGTCCAGACGTTGCTCCCCCTGACTTTTGGTTATTCCCTAAGCTCAGAGGCTGCTGTTATGAGACAATTGAGGAGATGAAAGAGGCTATGATGAAGGTCATTGACACACTCACACAAGAGGACTTCAATGGGACCTTCCAGAAGTTGTTGGAACGGTACAACAAGTGCATTGCAGCTGGAGGAGATTACTTCGAAGGGGGCTAGAGTTTCATGTGTGTACTATCAATAAAAGTGCCTATACGAAAAAAGTCTGGAAACTTATCGTATGCACCTCGTATATATTGAAAAAATATAAGAAATATAAAAAAAAATCTACAAATCACAAATAAGCAGGAAATATATAAAATACACAAAAGCATCTGTAGAATCCCATTCAAAAAATTTCTTCCATGAATAAATAAAAAAAGAAAATTTAAGATGGCTATACTAAAATTTAAATTTCATACAAAACATTGATTTTCCTTCTTCTACAAACACAAAATGTCTCATTTTTTAGGACTATAACCTTTATAAAGTCTGGTGGTGTCATGAGATACTGCTGGGGTGCTCTGGGCTAGTGGTAATGATGCTTCGGCCCTGAAACCATGCCTAAACCCAAAGTCATCATCTGATGAAGTCTTTATTAGAAGCAATGCTGTTGTACAAATATCAGTTATTGTATGATACCAACTATATATATATATATATATATATATTTATAAAAGGTTATACTATAGGAAAAATGAGACATTCTGTATTTTTAGAAGCAGTAAGATCAATATTATGTATAAGACTTAAATTAATATAACCTTTATATATATATATATATATATATAATCTATGTAGACTATGTACTTAGAATGTTGATAGATCATATGAAAGAAAATGGTTTTATACTAAAAAAAGCATAAAGCAGATTATACTTCACATAAACTATTACAGACGCAGACTACACAGATGACATCGCGCATCTGGCAAATACACCTACTCAAGCTGAATCCCTGCAGCATAGTCTCAAGCAGGCAGCAGGTGGCCTTGGTCTCCATGTCAATGTAGACAAAAAGGAGAAACCTCCACACTAAATGTTGGTTCACTGAAATTAGTGGACAAGTTCACCTACCTTGGCAGCAGCATCTCATTTACTGAAAATGACATCAATATGCAAATAGTGAAAGCATGGACTGTTATCGATAGGTTGTCGTTCAACATCCCACAAAGCAGCAGCTGTATGGCCACCAACCTCCTGCCTTTAAAACCATCCTAATGAGATGAACAAAACATGAAGGACACTGCTGGAGAAGTAAGAACGAACTCATAAGTGACCTTCTCCTATGGAATTCTTCACATGGAAGTGTGCAAGTGTTGGACAAACAACTAGAACCTATCTACAACAGCTCTGTATGGACACAGGATGTAGTCTAGAGGACCTGCCAGAAGTGATAGATGATAGAGACAAATGGTGAAAAAGAGTTAAGGAAATTCAAGTTAGAAGCATGACATGATATATATATATATATATATATATGAGAATGTCACATTTTATTCTACCACTATGGTTATGAATGAAAATTTATGTAATCGTTTTTATTGCTACCTATTTGATAGACTTTGAATTCTAACTTATTGCTATAATTCATTAATAGGATGTTTAAGAAATATATATATATATATATATATATACGAGGTGCCTTCAATACGTTTCCAGACTTTTTTCGTATAAGCACTTTTATTCATAGTACACACATGAAACTCTAGTTCCATTTGAAGTAATCTCCTCCAGCTGCAATGCACTTGTTGTACCGTTCCAACAACTTCTGGAAGGCCCCACGGAAGTCCTCTTGTGTGAGTGTGTCAATGACCTTCGTCACAGCCTCTTTCATCTCTTCAATTGTCTCATAACGACAGCCTCTGAGCTTAGGAAATAACCAAAAGTCACAGGGACCAAGGTCTGGACTATAGGGAGGCTGAGGAACTGTCTTGATGCCCATAATTGTCAAATAGTCTGTGACAAGGATAGAGTTGTGGACTGGTGCATTGTCCTGGTGGAAATGCCACTGACCCAATTTGAAGAGTGCTGGCCTCTTCCAGCAGAATCTCTTCCTCAGCTCTCTTAAAACCTCATTCCTTGTTGACGGTCTGTCCAGTGGGATCCTAGTGCATGTAGATCATGCCAGTGCTGTCAAAAAAAGGGATCATCAAAAGTTTGTGGGTAGATTTGCTCTGTCTGGCCTTCTTGGGACTGAAAGAGCCAGCACGGTTCCACTGGGAACTCTGTCTCTTCATCTCTGGGTCATAGCAGTAGATCCAGCTTTCATCACATGGCATTTTTTCCAAGTTTAAAACAGAATTTTATTGCATATCGTTCTTCTAAAGTCCAGATTGCATTTTTGAAATTCACCAGCTGTGATAATCAGGCTTTAGTAGGGTGTATTCCAATTCCTGCTGTAGCTGTTCATTTGAATGTGAAATCACAAAAATCGGTCAGTCTTCTCATAAAATGTATAGCAATAATATAGTGAATTTTCAAAAGTCTACGACAATTTTAGATGCCTGTACAAAAAAAAGTCTGGAAACTTATCGAAGGCAATAGTATATATATATATATATACAAGAATGTCACTTTTTAATTTACCACTATGGTTGTGAATAAAAAATTTATGTAATTGTTTTTATTGTTACCGATGTGATAGACTTTGAATTCTAACTTATTGCAATTATTCATTAATAGGATGTCGAAGAAATATATATATATATATACAAGAATGTCACTTTTTATTTTGCCAATATGGTTATGAATAAAAATGCATGTAATTTTTTTTATTTTTACCTATGTGATAGACTTTGAATTTTAACTTATTGCTATTATTCATTAATAGAATGTCGAAGAAAGGTAAAGAATTGTTTTTTACAAGCTTACATGTAAAGTTTATGGTTGGTTTTATTTGGTTGAGTCCATTAGTGATGGAGGGTATATTGTATTTGGGTAAATGATTAAAACTTCATCAATATATCTAAATAAATGAATATCATTGGGAAGAATAAATTTGAAAGATTTGGATTCTTAAAATTCTACAAAAATGCAAGCTAAAATGCAGCTTAGTGGCAATCCCATTGGAAGACCAAATTTTTGTTTCTAAAAATGATTGTGATATTTGAGAAAATAACAACTGATTTGTTTGTTTGTTTGGGTTTGATGGTTATTTAATGCCAAATCCATTTTTATACAAATGAATGGTTCTGTTTCAAACCATTCAGTTTAGCATAAGTACACTGTTTTGACATTTAAACTGTGTACTTATGCTGAACTAAATTATCTGAAATAAAACTGTTTTGACATTAACTGTGCATTGCCCAGTCAGCTGGGGCTGCAGAATACACCAACTACACCTCTGCAGTGGGATGAGACCCCCCACCAATGCGTGTCCTGGTTATGATGCTAAACAATCTGATGATGAGGTTCCATTAATGTTGGGGCTTTGGGGAACGTGGAGCACCCCTTCATTGCCATTGCTCCCAGGTCTACTCTGGCCCAGAATAGTAGCACTTGATAGGTCCCTAGTGATGGGTTAAATAGAATTAAACTGCATACTTACACTAAACTGAATTGTTTGATATAGAACAAATTTGACATTTAACTGTGTGTAAACAAAATCTATCTTTATACTAAAGTGAATTGTTTGAATTAGAACTATTTGACTAAACAGAATAGCTTGAAAAAGAAATATTTTTGACAATTAAACTGTGTACTTATGCTAAACTGAACTGCTTGAAATAGAATTGTTTTTAAATTGTTTTTAAAATTGAAACTATACTTATGCGAATTTTGACATTTAACTGTGTGGAGAAAATCTATACTAATACTAAACTGAATTGTTTGAATTAGAACTGTTTGAATAAACTGAATAGATTGAAATAGAAATGTTTTTGACAATTAAACTGTGAACTCATGCTAAACTGAATTGTTTGGAATAGAACTGACTATTTGTATTAAAATGGATTTGGCATTAAATAACCTACACAGGTTGATATGCCATAAAACCCAACCAACCATCATCAGATGTCAGCACACATTTAATTTGAGGTTGAAAAACAGCAAATATGGATTACAGTCTATATCTGTGCATGAAAAAAAAAAGAGAAAAACCTATATAAATCTAAATTCTCTGGTAAAAGTAAAAGGGGTTAAAACAATAAAGTATTAGAAAAATTAAGAAACCAAGAAAAGGTGATCCTGTAAATTAACCCATATATATATATATATATAATAAATTGAATTACCATTAGATTTTCGCTAGATCATTTTTATATATATATATATATATATATATATATATATGATCTAACAAAAATCAGTAGTGTAAGAGTGTTATTTACTAAGCTTTTTGCTTAGATGTGGCACAAGTCCGAAAGAATAGTAAATTCAATGAGACTCGAACTCACTTATGAATGTCTGTAAGTGTAGTTAACCAACAATTCTACCACCGGAAACGTAAGATGTTATGGCCTCGTAGTGCGCATGCTTAAAAGTTATTTTCAATCACGTGTTCCGGAAGTAGCTGGTCGGCATTTTAGTCTTCGATTTAACGCACGTGTTCAGTAGCTCCGAATAAATATGGGACGTCCAGGTATGAATTACTGTTTATTCACGATTATTTTTAAATGTGTTTTATCCTCAAAAAGATGTTTTTTTTTAAATTCTTCCTGTATTTAATTGTAAACGATCAGTGTTTATTAAATTTCTTTTTATATATGCCCATCTACTTAACAAAACCTGTTGGATGGCGCCATCATTAATTTCTATGGCGTGTAAAAAAAAAATTAGAAAAAGTCAATTTTTTCTTTGTTAATTGTTTAATTTGAAAATCGTCATCTTGAAAAAAATCATTAATCTCATATTAAAGTCTACCACCCATCTCTGATTCTTAAATACATGTAATACGTAAATGTTTTCAACTACGATTGTTAAACGTAATTTTCTGTCCATGTGGTGAAATAAAAAGATCTAACTGGTAATATTTTTTGAAATACTTATATTCTGTTTTGTATGTCCCACTTTAGTTAAATATGCCTTTTTTTTAACAGTCTTTTTTTTAACAGTCTTTTTTTTTAACAGCTTTGTATATTGAAAAGACAAAGCATTAAAAATAAAATTGTAACTGCTTTCTCCGTAAAGTTTTTTTTTTTTTTTAGTTTGTTTTTAAGTAAAATTTTAGAGATAATGGTCTTAATTATTTTTGTTAAATTGAAACTGTTTGTCTTGACTATAAATCTAGGTATACTTGTTTTTATGTTTGTTATCTATATTAAAAATTTATATTTATTTGTTTTATTTATTTATTTGTTTTTCAGTAAAGTTTAGTGAATTTTTAGACCTTTTTGATTAAGCAAAGAAAAAGTTTTTATTGTACACTTGCAACCGTTCATGTTCACCGGAAATTTTTTTTTCTAGTAATTATATATATGTGTCTGTGTAATTAATATTAATGGGACCTTTAAATTCGAAGTAGATATTTTTCCCGCAAAAAGTGAAAAAAAAAAATCATTTTTTCCATTCATTTTAATTCAAAGTAGAAAGATCTAATTTCCAGAACAGCGTTGTAAAAATACAGTTAACCATTGTGTGCACGTGTTTTAATTTACTAAGGTTTTTGCCCTAGATGTGGCACAAGGCCATACGAATAGGGCACCTAGCACTCACTCGTTAAGGTTTCCTATTTTGCCTTGCTAACCATTACACCATCCGAGTGTGCATGTGTAGAATTTTATCATATCAAAAATAAACTTTATTTGATATAAATTTTATTCATCATAATCTGATGTATAAAAAATGGCTTAGCTAGATTTTTTTCAAGACCCATGATTTAAATTCTCTGAAAATCATCTGCACATACTAAAAAAACCCTACAAAACTAACCTCGTGGAAACCTTACGGAGATTTTGTAATTTTATTTTTTTCTAATATTATGTCTTATGCAAAACAAACCTTTAAACGGTATATTTGACTAAAGTTGAATACACAAATCAAAATGTTCAGTAAAATCTCCGTAACGTTCTACGAAGTTAATGCGTGTTAAAATGTTGGGTAGTTTTGAAGAAGGTAGTCTAAAATTATTTTGATGAAAATATTAGTTTAAATTAATTTCTTTTTGTTGAAACAGTATGTAACAAAATAATTTTTACAAAATAAAAAAAAATGCCTGCTCTTTGCCAGATCATAAAGAGAAGTAATATTGCGCCTGTGTCAAGTCTAGAACTTTTTAAAATCATAAATTTTTAATCTTTTTTTTTTTTTTTTCTTTTCTTTTCTAATAATTATTTTTTTCTATAATTATATTTTAAAAAAAAAAGAAGGAAAATTGTAAAAAAAAAATTATTAAAAGGGGGAACTAAAACCTATACCAAATCAAAATAGATAATTTAAACCATTAAGATTGTATATCTTGTTTGAAATCTTGTTGCTATCTTGTATTTTCTTGATCCTTAAAAAGGACTGATGAAATTCAGTGTGGTTTGTTTTCAATTCATAATTTTTACATAAAGGAGTCATTTAATTTCAGCCATTCTTATTTTTGAACAGAATGATATTGTAAAGTAAAGTAAATTTGCTGATCTTAGTTTAGGGTGACCCAAAGGCTCCCTTTTCAATAGCTACTACACCAAGGTGTAGGGGAGGGCGCTACTCCATTCCCTGGATTCCTCTACTTTACCCTTGAGCCTTACCTTATAGTGCTAAGCAAGGCGGCATCAAGTGCCTTTTTTTTTTTTTTTTTTTTTTTTTTTTTTTTTAGTCTTTGATATGACTCGACCTGGGATTGAAACCCGGTCTCCAATATGAAGTAAAAATTGTTAATATGTAGAAAAATAGGAAGTGATGGGTGATAGATGAAATAGTTAATCACACAAGCAAATGCAGCAAAACTTATACAAGATTAGTTATGACTGGGTGGGAATGGTGCTCCATTAGGAATTGTGCAAGAGTTGAAAATGTATATATGCTGACAAATGTATAGTATCTGTCCTAGAAAATGAATCATATGATTTTCTGAGACTTTGAGATACAAACTGATGACCTGATCCAGACCTTATATTAACAAGAAGAAAAGAACTTTTCATGTAATGGATTTTGCTGTTTCAGCTGTGATCACACAGTGAAAAGATAGATGCCTTCATCTTGCCAGAGAGTTGAAAAAGCTGGGAAACCTCATGATACCAATTGTTGTTGGTTTTTTTGAAATTGTCCTCAAAGGTCTGGAAAAGCAAACAGAGTTCAGAGGAAAAATCGAGTGATCATCTAGACCTCAGCACTGTTAAAATTTTAAACTTTTCTTTTATATCTTCAGAATACAAAACTAACCTTGTTTGGAAACCTTACGGAGATTTTGCAATTTTATTTTTTGATATTTTGTCTTTTGCAATTTTATTTTTTAATTGACAGAATTGAATGATTACATACTATCAAAGTGGGATCTTGTTATAACTAATAAAGTAAGTAAAGTTGGCAACCGTAGTCAAGGGCGACCTGAAGGCTCCCTTTTCAATACACTGAGGTGTAGGGGAGGGCGCTACTCCTTTCCCTGGATTGCTCCACTTTACCCTTCATATGTACTTTATATTGCTGAGTGTTAAGCAAGGAGGTATCAAGTACCATTTTAAAAGCCTTTGGTATGACACGACCTGGGATTAATCACGTAAATTGTTTTTAAAAAAATGTTGATTTGCCATTCACACATACGTTATAGCCACAGCTATATTGACATTTATTTTTTTATTTTTTTAACACTTTATGTGATTGTTATTTTAATCCCATATATTATTCAATATGAAATCCTACAGCATTCTACTTTGAGAGTACGTAGTCTTTCAATTCTATCTTGTTCGATTATCATTATTTCCCTTTCTTTTTAGGACATTTCATAAGTGTTTGGTATTTACCCAACCTCTCACAAGTCCATATTATAGTGGGGTCTGTGCACAAACTGAGACTCATTCAGTGATCACAAAAAATGCTTTCCCCATTTTTGAAATGCCTCGGGTGCAAATCGATGAACTCAGACCTGCTAGGCAGGTATTGTCTTGAGAAAAGCGCCCTGGCTCAGATCTGGTGGTCAGCACAATAACACCCTCTCAGCATGAATACTTAGTGGATATTCCATGAGTGTGTAGACTACTACATATTTTAATGCTGTAGAACGTGGTAATAAATGATACATACTGAATTCTTCTATCTTTGGTTTAGAAGAAAGTTAACTTTGTTTTTTTATAAAAGGAATTTTTAGAGGGTGTACTTATTTGCAAGCGATACTGTATTGAATGTTTCTTTTGGGAGAAGAGATGTGTGTGAGAGATATTATACAAGTTAGTTTTAGTTTAATAATGTTGCATAGCCATGAACAACTATACAAACACATATGCATGCAGAATAATAACGACGACACAATAAAGACGAGCGACACAGTTCTTTAAAAAAACATACCTCTCGCTTTATTTGAAAGGGTTACTAAAGGTTTTGCTGTGAGAGGGAGTTGGAGACCAAACAGAACTGCAACATATTGCCCCCTCCTCCTATGGCCATAACAGCGTTTCTTTCCCGTTCTCCTGGGCTCCTCAACCGGGGGCCTGGGGGCCCACTCTGCTGGGTGCTGGTTTTCTCTACCACATCTTATCTCTAACTGATTGAACTTTCTGTGCATCTAGTTATATAATAGTTTGACGCCCACAAGAAGGTGGGCGTCACAAATTGCATTCATTCAACCCATCCACGGTCAAGGTTATATTCTGATATTTCTCAACCGGATGCACCTGTTATTTACACTGGTGTATTTCCTATTTTGACAGCCCAACCAGGTTGGAGGTCAATATACAACAATAAGAGTTTCAAGATTAGGCTAAGTGAAACAGACTCTGTTAAAATCTGCAGTATAAAAATCTATCTAAAAATTTAAGGCTATGTCAGTTGTATATCTCTTTTGAGAAAGACCTGGTAGGTCAGGGGTGGGAATGAATTGAATCTTGTATAGTTTATAATAGTTTTTTAATTTTAAAAAATTTCTTTTTTCCTTTTTTTTTTTTTTTTTTTTTTTTTTCTCCTCTTTTTTAACCCTGTCCATTATTAAAGTTACTTATCTCAACTTATTGAAAGTAACAATTATTTTAATTAAGTTCACTTTGCAGTTCTTCAGTTTTTTATTTATTTTTTTGTGCAGGATTTTCACCAAGGGGAGGCGGTGGCCGTGGAGGATTTGGCGGCCGAGGTGGTGGTGGCGGCCGTGGTGGATTTGGTGGTGGCGGCCGTGGTGGATTTGGTGGTGGAGGCCGAGGCCGCGGAGGTGGCCGTGGTGGCGGAGGTGGCCGTGGTGGATTTGGGGGCCGTGGTGGCGGTGGCCGTAAGTTCCTTTTCTTAGTTAAAAAATGTATATATTCTTTTGATCTCAGGAAAAGACATAACTTCATGAAATTTTGTATTTATGTGAGGGTTCTGCTGTAAAGTCCTCAGCCTGACTAAGAAGGAAATGATCTTGAATCAGACATTTATTCCACATATTCATTTTGCAGCTCAATACACTGTCTCAATTGTTTCTTTAACTTTTCAAAGGAGGAAAAAAGGGTTATTCCTTTTTTGGTTGGTATCGGAACTTTTCAGTTGTCCTTTTTGAGATTTAGGATACTTTTTAAGAATTAGTATCATTTCAGGAATTTAAAAAAATATATACGCAACAAAGAATATGGCAGTGTACAATGTAGAAATCTTATGGGGGTTGAGTCTTACCTTGAATTTAAAACTAGGGTAATACTTTGCTTATTGAGTTTAAATAATGTACACCAATTGTGTGATGTCACAGTTTGTGTATATTATCTGCACTAGTTTAAATATTCATATTTACCAACCCCTCTGCTCGGGCAGGATATGACACATGGTCAATTTTTAAGCAGAGTTTAACAGGTTTTAATTCAGAGTTAGCCCTCTGAGTGCAACTATTTGAGTTTTAATACGATAAAATATATTAGATAAATGAAACTAAATAAGAATACATATGAGATGATTACTTATTTTCATTTTCTTTGAATTGATTTCTTTATCCATATGATTGCTTTTAAAATGTGTGAGAATAAAACATGTTGGAAAATTATATAATCCAACTTAAAATATTTTGTTGATTTTTTTGACCAACGTAATACTTACTTTTTTGTGTGTGGGTGTGAAGTTTTATAAGAAAAGTGAACACATAGCTAAGTCAAATTTATATTGCACATATTCAAGTACTTATACACACACACACACACACACATATATAAACCCAAATAAAAGCACAACTAAATTAATACTTGGCTTACGTTTCTTTTTCTTTTCAAAGAATAGTTGACTTTGAAGTTTCATTACTTTTTTGTGTGTAACATTGGTTATTTGAAGCGACGTCATTCTATGTCGAAAAGTTTTTGTTGACTGTGATGTTATTTGTCATATGTGTCTTTTAAATGGCTGCTTATTTATAGTTATAAAATTAGTATTTACACAAACATAGCTTTTTATTCTCAACCAATAAAAAACGTCCTTTTAATTATTAAAAATTAATACTTGTGAGAAGTTATATTTATTTTATTTATTATCATTTATTTAAATTTTGTAATTTTGTTTTATATTGCAAAATTATATTGAATATTTATTTCTCATCATCATCATTATCATCATGTCGTGCCGCAGGCACAGATATCCCTGACCCTCTCTCGCCACTTCTCCCTATTGTTCATCGCCTCTGGTAGGTCTTTAGGGCCACATCCCGTATCCTCACATAGCTGCTGAATGTATGTTCGAGCTGGTCGTCCTGCTTTTGTCCAACCATATGTGGGGGTCCATAGGAGTACATCACTTATGAGCTCGTCCCTGTTTCTCCAGCAGTGTCCTGCATGTCTGGTTCGTCTAACTTGGATAATTTTCGTGATGGGAGGCAGGTGGCCGTATAGTTGGTGCCTTGTGAGGGGTTGCCACCAAGACTTGTTCAGTATTGCTCGCAGCATTCTTGTGTAATTGCAGTTTAGTTTCTTCTCCAGCCATTTAGTTAACGTCCAAGTAGTGCATCCATACAGCAGTATCCATACGACTGCTGCTTGGAAGAAACTGCGTTTCATTTTATCGGTCAGTTCTGATTTCCATATGATCGATAGCTGTCCATGCCTTTGTTAGCGGCATGTCGATGTCCTTTTCAATTGATGAGATGCTGCTTCCTTGGTAGGTGAATTTGTCTACTAGTTTCAGAGGGGTTCCGTCTAGTGTGGAAATGTCGCTTGTTTGATTATAGCACATATATTCCGTTTTGTGTGCATTGACATGGAGGTCAATGCCTGCGGTGGCTCATTCCAAACTATGCTGTAACAAACAATAATATTAAAAATCATTAAGATCAAATTATCATTTCTTAAACCTGGTTTTGTAAACCTTTTATTTCTTTGTGATAGATAACACACATTGCAGGATTTTTACTGCATTAATAACACAGGCTGTTTTGAGGCAAATCTAACACAGTTTGACATTAATAGATGCATTATTAATAAATGAGATGATAATTAAAATTAATTAATGATTTAATAATCATTGAAAATAAAACATAAATAACTAAGGGAATTTTGATGTTGGTGGTGACATAGTTTCTTGTTAAAGACCCACAAATAATCTCCATTATGAGAAGATTTCTAAACAGATACCAATTCTTAATAAGTACCAAGATTAGAATATTTTCTGATGTGTTTTTCTCTAGTAAAAAAATTTGATCCCTGCCAAATCAAAAATTTGATAATTTTACCACAGTGTTGAAATAGTTGTGTATAAATTTTTGATCTGGATATTTTACAAGAATGTATGTTTATGTATCTTTTTTAAAAAAAAATTTTTTGAAGAAAGGATAGTACAACTGAATTTTTTTAATGTTAGAATAGTCCAGTATTATTTCTGACTAGTCAATATGCTAATAGTATTAAATGTAATAGTTTTTTTTTTTTTATAAATAGAAGTGGCTTTATCTTTTAGAAATTTGCTTGTATTTTTTTTTTCTGTTGCCTTTTATGCTCAGTTCATTATTTAACATTTTATGACTGTTGAATTAGCAGTATAGATCAGAAATAAAGAATTAGAATTTCTGCGATGAAGCATTGTCATTATTATCAATTTTGAACTAGTTTATCTTTCATCTTAATATTGTTGCTTTTTTATCAAAATTCTAAGGTCATTTAACATTCTGTGACTGTTAAATAAGCTTCATGAATCAGAAATTGAGAATAAGCTTCCAGTAAGATTCTTTATATTTGGTTGCCTGTCTTATTGTGATAATGGTTTACTAATTCGACTATTATATCTAATACTAGTGATAAAACAATATGGCTGTATTGTGGAGTTAAGAGAAAAGAATATAGCTATGTCTATTCTTGAAGTCTTCATGACCAACTCAGTAATGTACTGTCTTGACTTGATACAATCCCAGACATTAGAGTTCAAATCCTATTTGAGCCTTATTTCTGATTCATACTTCTTACTGAATGATTGGAGGATAAAATCCTGAAGAAATAAAATAATAATAAAAAACAAAAATAAATTGATAATGTTTTGTCTAAAAAAATTTGAAAGACTAATGCATCATAATGCTGATTTTGAATACACCAGAAGGCGATCCGAGTTTAAAATGTTTCACTACATTTAAAATCAATTATCTTAATTCTAAGTTAAATATTCATCTTTATTTTGTCTCTTATTAAAATGCAAGTTTTGAATAATTTTTTTGATTTTTAAAACATTCAATGATTTTTTTCTTTCTCTCTCTCAGGTGGTGGCCGAGGAGGCAGAGGTAAGTAATTCCAATGAGAACGGGTCATTCTTTTTAGGCAAGAGGTCAATTAGTTCAACTAATAATCAAAGTGTTTTATTTATTTTTTAATTTTATTTTTCAATAGTATCTTTCATTATAATCTATTGTGACGCGAAATCGACTAAAATCCCAAAACAGGACTTTATTTTCGCACGTGTGAAGACGAGGCAGGTTGGCACTTGATCCCCTACAGAATAAGTCCTGTTCAGAGTGTTTCTCTCAGGCATATAAGAACTGGCATATTACGTGAGGGAATAATTTAGGGCCAGACTGACCACCGCTGGCAAAGGGGTTCCAAATTTCACACTATCACACACCCACCAGGCCGCTAAACTTCTTCCCCTTAGACAACAGAAGAATATGGGCCTACAGGTTTTAGTCGTAATAATATTAATATTGTAGTAGTCGGCAACTCCGGTTTTCCGTGTGATACTTTAGGAATTAATAGGACAATTCTAAGCAAGATAACATAAGGCGAATAGAAGCTGAAAAGAAAGCATGAAGTAACAACATAGACCACATGGTAACATGAAAATACATAAAATCCTTTACTACTTATATATACACGTTCAGAGTGTCAAAACATATAATTGGACAGTCCGCGAATATAAATGTCTTTTCTTGGCTTTTATCCTTCTTCGAATTGAGAGAGAGAGAGAGTGGTAAACGAAATTTGGGTATGAAGGAAAAATGTCCCCAAAGTTATTTATCTTATTTTCGACGGGGTTCCACTGGAGAATCGTTCTTCTTTCACGGGCTAATAGACTTTGTTCTGTTTTTAGTACTGGCTTGAGGGACTCGGGTCTCTCATGTCTCAGCTATTCTTTTGTCTTCAACCCGGAGTAAAATGGCTATGGTTCGTCTGCCACGAGCCTTGCTCAAAAACTAACTTTCTTGTCCTTTACTTCCGCTGAGGGGAAGGGAGCCCCACTTCCGTTTTGGGGTCCCAGCCAATCATTTGGCTTCTCTCTCTTTCCCCTTCCGATGTCCGGCAACCTGAGGTCACTAAGTACCAACATCTGTTTATCTCCTCTGTGACCCACATTCTCTCTTAACGGTCACTTTTTGACTGCTAGATAGTGCTAATTCAACACGGGAGGATAGTATCAGTCTTACCTCTTCGTCTCCGTGAGCTATCACGTGACACTATCGTGTGAGCAATTCTCTCCATTTTGATTGACTCTTTTACAAAACTATTCTAGTAGCTGCAAAATAGTATTTGAAGCGAGAGGAAAATGGATATAAGCTTTTTTAGTAGATGCATTTATCTTTTAAAACAAATTATGTTTTAACAGCTCACTCTCCCTGGATTCATAATTCTGTTACATTTAAAAGTAAAGAACACTGTTGAATAAAAAATTAACTTGTTATTTTGTTAACAGGCATATATTTATATAACTTTTGTAACGAATAAGAAAAATAAATAATGAAATGTTTGTTCCTTTTAGACAGCACTTAAGAGTGTTAAAGTCTGAAGAAAGTAAAGAGTTGGATTATATGAATGTGTATGTTATACGTTTGTTTGGGTCTTATGGCATATCAACCTTTGTAGGTTATTTAATGCCAAAGCCATTTTTATGAAAATAGTTCTATTTCAAACAATTAAGTTTAGCATAAGTACGCAGTTTAAGTGTAAGTACCGTTTAATTGTGAAAAACATTTCCATTTCAAGTTATTCAGTTTCGTCAAGCAGTTTTAATTCAGCTAATTCTGTTTAGTATAAGTACAGATTTTGTTTACACACAGTTAAATGTCAAAACAGTTCTATGTTAAACAATTCAGTTTAGTGTAAGTACAGTGTCAATGTCAAAAAACAGTTCCATTTCAAATAGTTCAGTTTAGCATAAGCACGCAGTTTAAATGTAAGTACAGTTTAATTGTCAAAAACATTTCTATTTCAAGCAATTCAGTTTAGTTAAACTATTCAGTTTAGCATAAGTATGCAGTTAGTTCTATTTAACCCATTGATAGGTTCCCTATCAGGTGCTTCCACTACAGGCCAGAGTAGACCTGGGAGCAATGGCAATGAAGGGGTGCTTAGCAATCTGCAAAGCTCCAGCATTACTGGAACCTCACCATCAGATTGTTTAGTGTCATATCCAGGACACTTGTTGGGAGAGTCGTACCTCTCCGCAGAGATGCAGTCAGTGTATTCTGCAGCCCCAGCCGACTGGGCCAAGTGTTGAAAGGTTTGATTTGGTTAATAGCACATCAACCTTTGTGGGTTATTTAATGTCAAATACATCCTTGAAGAAGAATAGTTGTGGTGCTATTAACCCATACCTAGGTAATAAGGAAGTTCATGCCTTTCCCAAGGGTAGTATATAGTAGTGGTACTATTTAACCCATAGCTGGAAAAATAAGCAGGTTCATAACTTTCTGAAGGGTATTAGTCTGAAAATTTACCCTATTGACTGTTATATTGGTGAAAATGTGAATGGCTTGTGAAATAATTGTCTCGATGCTGCTGTGAATTGGTCTCGACTTACCCACTGAATGTTCTAGCCCTGTTGGTTGGGGATATAGAATATGTAGACTGCATTTCTGCAAAGGGGCAAGACTCCCTCCAACGAGTGTCCTGGATATGACACTAAACAATCTAATGCTGAGGCTCCAATAATGCTGGAGTACCCCTTCATTGCCATTGCTCCTAGGTCCACTTTGACCTGGCATAGTAGCACCTGATTAGGGTCCTATCTATGGGTCAAATAGAACTGTTTGACATTTAAACTGTGCTAACAATTGACTGATGTCTAATTGTTAGTGATACATAGCAATACTTAGAACCATTTAACTGTGTGCAAACAAATAATGTATAGAATTAAATATACTCTTATTTAAAACCTCTGGCTAACTCCAAAAGGGTTCTAAAATAAAGTTCATTAGTTGTACAGTACGACATGTTAACCCTTGTAGGTTACATAATGCCAGATTATGTTAATACTTATATATCAAATATGTACGATTTGTAAATGAATAGGTTATCAGTAATTATTTTAAAATGATCAAAAACTCATTTGTTAGTCAACGGGTGAATTGTTTCGAGTATTACTATCTAACACTTGCGGTTTTATTTGCATGAAGTTAAATGGTTTCAAGTATTGCTGTGTAGCACTAACAATTCCATTCAATATCAGTCATTTGTTTGCAAACAGTTAAATAAGTGTCAAGTATTTTTATTTAACACAATTCTATTTAAAATAAATGGTTTCAAGTCTAATAAATGATTAAACAGTTCTAGTTGACTCATGACAGGTACTATCACTTTAGGTCAGAGTGGACCTTGAAGTATAGGCAATGAAGAGGTACTCTTCATTCCCCAGAGCTTCAGGACTGGAGCCTGACCATCAGATTGTCAAGTATCATATTTAGGACACTCATTGGGGGGTGTCTTACCCCTCTGCAGATATGCAGTCAGTGTATTCTACAGTCCCAGCTGACTGTGCTGTCTAAAACAGAGAAAACTGTTGGATTGGGATTGGTTTAATTTTGTTGTTATGTGACCTATTTTGTATTATTTCCAACTAATATTGGGGCTTATCAAATAAATATTTTCAAGCTCCTGACATTTCATTTTTAATTACCTACAAACTTACAAACTATTCACTTACGAATCCTATCCTTGTAAATTTGTGCAAACAAATGACTGATGTTAAATTGTTACTGTTTCATAGCAATACTTGAAACCATTTAACTGTGAGCAAAAAAACAAAAAGAGCCCAGGTTTGTTTAAGAATGTTATCTACAAAATGTGTTTACAAATCATGTATTAAATATATATGTATAAACAGGATTTGGCATTAAATGATCTGCAAGGGTTGATGTGCCATGAAAACCCAAACAGTTCATTTTTATTATGTGCACCCAAACTTATTGGTCATGTGCCAAATTCAAAATTTCTGACTTGATGATTTTTTGAAATTTTTCTTTTTATTAATGTGTATTTCCATAATTTTAGTGAATGCATTTGTATGATATCATACAAATTTAGAAGTAAATTTCTTCTTTTTCTTTTTCCCTCCCCAATTTATAAATCCATTGTACTATTAAATATTTTCATAGATTTTATACTGTAAACAATTTTTCCTTAAATGTTATGTTTATTTTTCAACTTTTTTCAGGTGGTATGAAAGGAGGAAAGAACGTAATTATTGAGCCTCACAGACATCAGGGTAAGAAAAACGTTTTTTTTTTTTTTTTTTTTCTTTTTCCTGTTTAACTCATCTATCTTCACTTTTTAAATAGCCAAAGATATCCAAGTCCTGGTCTTATTCTCGATTTTAAAATAGTAACACTCAAAAGATACACTACGCAATCTTCCTTGCAGATTTAAACAAGTTTATCTTACCAGAAAAGAAAGTGTCCTTATTTAATATAAAAATGAAATGCAAAATGCTCCATTCTCTGGATTGCTCCACTTTACCCTTGATCCTTATAATACTGAGTGTTAAACAAGGTGGCATCAAGTACCATTTTTTGAGTCTTTGGTATGACTCTACCTGGAATTGAACCTCGGTCTCCTGGACCATTGGAAAAACTCTACCCATTAGTATCTACTCGTACACCAATTGGGTTTCTATTGTAACTGTGGTCCATGATAGAAATACTCTAAAATCAGAGAAATAAAGGGTTCCAATTAGCCTTTCATAGTCGCGCATATATATATATATATATATATATATATATATATATATATATATATATATATATATATATATATAACCTTTTTAAGGAAGGACAATCATGGCAGTTTAATGTATTATTTCAGAGTCGCCATCTTGTACAAATAATGAAACTTTTATAACAAGGTTTAATCAAAAAGTATTAAGACTGAAGCTTTAAACTTGAAAAAACAAAAAGTGTAGATTATATAATAATGTGACATCTCGACTGTTTTCTAGATGCGTTGGTTCCAATTTGGGGGAAAAAAAGAAAATCCTGAAGTCAGTTTTGATAATTTTTAATGAATATATTTTGGTAAAACACAGAACCGTAGAAGAGCAGTATATTCTACACTGACCAGGCGAAGATTCCAAGTGACTCTTTTCTTGTTTTTTAAAATGAAAATTTGAAGGACAGTCAAGCACAAAAGAAATATGACTGTGTTTCTTCTCACAATATAAAAAGTAAAGGGGCTTTGAGCAATAGAAAATTATGTTGAATACTAAGGGGATTACTTTAAAGAAAATTAATGTTTCATTGTTTTTGTATTGGTAAATACAGCTTCAGTCTCAATACTTTTTGTGTTCATACACGTGTGTTTAAATTCTTAAATTTGTTTTTAAGGTGTATTTATTGCTCGGGGCAAAGAAGATGCCTTGGTAACAAAAAACATGGTGGTTGGAGATTCAGTTTATGGAGAGAAGAAGATTGTAGTTGAGGTAAGCTCAATTTTATTCTTTGTATGTCTATTTGAGGCTTTTTAAACCTACATCTAAAGTAAATGTCAGCAGGGTCGTTCAAAAAGTTGTCAGCCTCAGCCAGAAAGAAGAGCTGAACATTTTTGCTGTGGCAAAACCCTTAACATTTCTTATAAATCTTGGAAAACTAATTTAGATTTCTGTGCATGTGAAGTCCGTACAAAGGTGAGAAAGGTACAAATCTAAAATCTTGGTGAGGCGGAGAACTTTTTGAACAACCCTCATTTAAAATACAATTTCTTCAATCATCCATGCAAGTAATTCCTGTTTCTCTTTGTTTATTAAATTTTTTTCTGATTATTTTGTACAATTTACATAGAATATATAAGCTGAAGGTACCTCCTATGCGTCCTAAATTAGAGTGTTGCCCAGTCGGCTGGGGCTGTAGAATACACCGACTACTTTTTTGCAGAGGGGTAAGACCCCTTCCCCCCTAAAGAGTGTCCTGGATATGACAGTAAACAATCTGATGGTGAGGTTTCAGTAATGCTGGAGCTTTGCGGATTGCTAAGCACCCCTTCATTGCCATTGCTCCCAGGTTCATTCTGTCCTGGAATGGTAGCACCTGAATGGGCCCTATGTATAGGTTAAATAAAACTAACTGCATACTTATGCTAAACTGAATTGTTTGAATTATAACTGTTTGACTAAACCGAATTGCTTGAAATAGAAATGTTTTTGACAATTAAACTGGACTTATATTTTAAACTGCATGCTTATGCGAAACTGAATTGTTTGAAATGGAACTGTTACTCTACTTACACTAAACTGAATTGTTTAATATAGAAGTGTTTTTGATATTTAACTATGTGTTAACAAAATCTGTACTTATACTAAACTGAATTAGAACTGTTTGAATAAACTGAATAACTTGAAATAGAAACGTTTTTGACATTTTAACTGTGTACTTATACTGAACTGGAACTATTTACATAAAAAATGGATTTGGCTTTAAATAACCTACAAAGATTGATATGCTATAAAACCCAACCAACCAACTAGAGAGGGAAGCTTTTCATAGACACTGTGATATTAATAAGAGTTGCATGTGTAGCAAAACAGTTGTTATCGGGAATGGACTCGGCAAATCAATTTCAAATCCTGGATAAAATTGTTTGTATTTCATTTGCTTCTAATGCCCTTCCTTGGAAAAGGTATGAATCCAACTTTTTCCACCAGCTCTAGATGAAATAGTATAGCAGGTTAGGCTCTTTAACCTTGGTAGGACAACTTATCTAGGAGAAGGAAAACTGAAATCAAACCTGCTGTACTTTAAAAAAAAAAGATTGATCACATTTCACACCATAGAGAGACTGGGTGATTATGTCATGTAAGATTAAATGACAAATGCCCAAAATTCCTTCTTCTGTGTCAATCAAAATTTTTTAAACTAAGTTCTTCCTAATGATAAACGTTATAAGAAAAGATAAATGGATATAAGAGAAAAAAAAAATGCCAATTATTATATTTTTTCCAAAGTTAATATGGTCTGTGAAAAATTTCATTAAGTTTCCACTCAAGAGATTTAGTAATCTAAACATTTTTGTTTTTTGCCTTGGTTGCAATAAAGCTTTGGAATTATTTCATACTTGATTCAATTTTAAATCCTGGATAAGGTTGTTTGCATTTCATTTGCTTCTAATGCCCTTGGAAAAGGCACGAGTCCAATTTTTTCCACCAGTTCAAGAAATAATAGTATAACAGGTTACGTTCTTTAACCTTGTTTGGACAACTAATTTAGTAGAAGGAAAACTCGGAATCCAAACCAGCTGTACTTAAAAAAAAAAAATTAAAAAAAAAAAAATTGATCATGTTTCACATCCTGGTCATAATAGAGATTCAGTGACTGTATCATGTGAGATTAAATAACAAATGCCAAAAATTCCTTTTACTTCTCCACCTTTGTCAATCAAAATTTTTTAAACCAAGCTATTCCTAATGGTAGATGTTATAAGAAAAGATAAATTGATAGAAAAGAAAAGAAATTTGCCAATTATATTTTTTCTATCATTTTCCGAAGTTAATATGGTTCTGTGAAAAATTTCATTAAATTTCGTTAAGAGATATTTTTTAAGTTAAAACCACTCAAGAGATTTATTAATGTAAACATTTGTTTGTCTTGGTTGCAATAAAGCTTGGAATTATTTCATATTTGATTCAACAATTATTGACCTTGTTGATAATGCTTATGATTATTTTAGAAAATGCTATTTTATCTTTTTTAAGATTTAAATTCTTTGATTAGTTACATCTAGCAGCAACATGTCTTTTCTGTTTTTTGTTATTGATTTTTCCCATGAAAAAAAAACTTTTTTATATTAAGAGCTTTACAATTTTTTTTTTTTTTTTTTTGTAAAACTACATCAAACCATTTGGCTCTTTGAAAAGGACAGACAGAACTCTCCATTGTTGATGTAAAGTAAAGAACGGCTCTTTAATAAACCCCCAAAGTATCATAAATCTGATTTTTTTTTTTTTTTTTTTTTTTTTTTTTTTTTTCCAAAAAAAATTAGGAAGGAGAAAACAAAATTGAATACAGAACTTGGAATCCATTCAGATCCAAATTGGCTGCTGCAATTCTGGGTGGCATTGATGATATTCACATGAAACCAGGAAGCAAAGTTTTATATCTTGGAGCAGCTTCAGGGACCACTGTCAGCCATGTTTCAGATTTAGTTGGTCCAGTAAGTAATATTTCTCTCTTTCTTGAGAATCCTGATTAGAGTTAAAAAAAAAAAAAATGTTTAAATCCCAGAATCTGTGACTTCAACCTAAAAGCTTTTTTGTTTTTTATTTTAACTTTGTATTCAGACTAGTGTCCTCATATTGATTATTACCTTAACATTTCAGCTGTTATCTCTCTGTTGATCTATTAATTATAAGAATTCTATGCAAATTAGAATATTTATCAAATGATAATGATGTACTGATATGTTGGGTACCAAGTCATACTGGAATCAGCGGAAACGACCAAGCATGTAAAGCAGCCAGGTCTACCCTAAACATAACTATTAAAAGAAGTTTAAGATACCATATACAGACTTTAAAATGAAGATAAATGAATACATACTACAAGACAACAGGACAGCAATAAGCATAAATTACTGGAAATTAAACCCACATTGGGGAAATGGAAATAAAGCTACAGAAAAAAAAACCCCAAAAGAGTTAGTTATATTGTTCAGACTTCGTATAGGTCATGTCATACAAGAACAACATATTCCTACTTACTTGAAGCAAAGCAGTAACCAACGTGTCATGCATGCCAGACTGAATATACTATGAAACACATTCTTATTGAATGTACCGACCTGGCCCGTCTAAGAGAAATCTTTTATTGTGTAAACAACAAGAAGGAGTTGTTTTAAAAGATTGAAAAAAAAAATGTAATGTCATTCCTAAAAGCAGTGAATCTATACAGAAAAATCTAAAAGAATTTTCAACAAGACCAAATTTCTCCGACAAACTGTTCCTCTACAAGAAATACTGCAACAAAATCTGATCCTTTCCACAAGCTGTTCCTTCAATAATAAAAAAAAAAAAAAAAAGGTTTTACTACAAGACGATTCTCTACAAATAAACTTTCAATAAAACCAGATTCTTTCTACAAAGTTTCCCTACGAATAAATTCCAACATAACAGACCTTTCCGTTTCCCCCTCTTTTTAAAACAGATTCGGCATTAAATGACCATGGAGGTTGATATGCCGTAAAACAAAACCAGGTCTCTGTTGTTACTATAATAAAAATGAGAGGAACTAGTCAGGGTATGTTAGTGAATAATTGGTTGTTATATTCGTAATTTTTTTACTTGTACCATCTGACCGTCTAGAAATTTTGAAAATGAATCCTTTATTCAATCTTTGAGAGTAGATTGTTCTCATTCCGCTGTCCATGCTTTGAGGATATCTGCTAATTCTTCTTATTTGTCCTTGTGATGTCACTTGCTTTTACTTCATCAGTAAGCATGAACATGAATATTTTTTTTGTTTTTTATAGGAAGGTATCGTATATGCTGTTGAATTCTCTCATCGAAGTGGTCGGGATCTCTTGAATGTGGCGACCAAGCGAACCAACATTGTACCAATCATAGAAGATGCGAGACATCCACTTAAGTACAGAATGCTTGTTGGTAAGTAGATCATTCAACACTTATTTTAGAAACTTTCATGATTTAATATTTGAAATATTATGATAATTTGAAAGTTGATTGTTAGATTCCGTTCTATAACAATAGTGCCACTAATGATTTAAAAAAAAAAAAAAGAAATTATCCTTCAACCAAAATAAAACCAACAAAACCTTCCCTCTTCTGTATTTTATTTTGTTTTATATCTCTTAAATTTTATTATCAATTAAGCTGTAAGTTCCATTAGTTTTTTCAGAAGCGAAAATTAAACCTATAAAATCCAGCCTTTTTTTTTTTTTTTTTTTTTTTTTTTTAACTGAAGATTGTTTATTTATGTTTCTTTTTAGGAATGGTAGACACAATTTTTGCTGACGTAGCTCAGCCAGACCAAGCCAGAATTGTTGCTCTTAATGCTCACCATTTCTTGAAAAACTGTGGCTATGTTGTTATCTCAATCAAGGTGAGAAAACTTATTTCTTCTTGGTGATACTAAATTGTTCCTTGAATTATACAAACAACTAAAATGCTCATTTCTTGAAAAAACTGTGGCTATGTTGTTATCTCAATTAAAGATTTTTTTCTTTTATGGGTTAAATTCTCTATTGCCTTCCCTTCATTTATCAATTTCACCTCAAGAAAAACTTAAATTCCAAAATCAGATATTCTTACAAAGCTTCCATTATTTCTTTGAGAATACTTTCATTCATTTTGTCCAGTTTTCCATTGAATGTAAAATAAAGTATAATCTGCTGTTAAAAATTTTTCTCATTGGCATGTAAGAGTTTTTTTTTGTTTTTTTTCCAGAAAATTTTAGCTAATGTAGATACGTTCTAAAAACAAAAAAAAACTTACCATCCCTCTACAAGAGGGTAACACTCTTCTATTAAGAGTAAATTTAAGTACCTTTACATGAAGGTAATTTTGACATGTCAGTTTAACAAAGGAGATGTAACCAATTGACAAAAACTGCCATTTCCTCAGGGCCAATGTTATACAGGGTGTCCCAAAAGTCACTTTTATATTTCAAAATAAGAACATGCATTTGTTTATTTATTTTTATTTTATTTTTTGTAGCTTGAATAGTTTATAAAATGGAAATTAATTTTTCTAATTATAAAAAATGATGCAGTTTAATTTATATTCTAAAAAGAAAAAATATAAATTCATAAAGAAAACTCAATTTTTTTTTCTCCTGGACCATTGGCAAAATCTCTACCCATTAGGCCATATGTATCTACTCGTACACCAATTGGGTTTCTATTGTAACTGTGGTCCATGATATTAATACTCTTAAATCAAAGAAGTAAAGGGTTCCAATTAGCCTTTCATAGTCGCGCATATATATATATATATATATATATATATATATATATATATATATATATAACCTTTTTAAGGAAGGACAATCATGGCAGTTTAATATATTATTTCAGAGTCGCCATCTTGTACAAATAATGAAATTTATATAACAAGGTTTAATCAAAAAGTGTTAAGACTAAAGCTTTAAACTTGGAGAAAAAACAATGTGTACATTATATAATAATGTGACATCTCGACTGCTTTGTAGATGCGTTGGTTCCAATTTGGGAAAAAAAAATAATCCTGAAGTCAGTTTTGATAATTTTTAATGAATATGTTTTGGCAAAACACAGGACCGTGGAAGAGCAGTATATTCTACACTGACCAGATGAAGATTCCAAGTGACTTTTTTCTTGTTTTCTAAAATGAAAATTTGATGGTCAAGCACAAAAGAAATATGACTGTGTTGCTTCTCACAATATAAAAAGTAAAGTGGCTTTGACCAATAGAAAATTGTTGAATACTAAGGGGATTACTTTAAAGAAAATTAATGTTTCATTGTGTATTTTGTACTGGTAAATACAATACTTTTTGTGTTCGTACATGTGTGTTGTTTTTAAGGTGTGTTTATTGCTCATTTTTATTTTTTATCTTTTTTTTTGTAGCTTAGAATAGTTTATAAAATGGAAATTAATTTTTCCAATTATAAAAAATGATGCAGTTAATTTATATTCTAAAAAGAAAAAATATAAATTTATAAAGAAAATTCAAACTTTTTTTTAAATCCCTTGGTGACTTTTGGGACACAGAGTACTCCAACCCAGATTATCTATTTTATTCTTTTCATTTATTTATTGATGTTTATTTATTTATTTTTTTTCTTTTTCAGGCAAACTGTATAGATTCTACGGCTGAACCAGAAGCCGTATTTGCTGGAGAAGTTTCCAAACTTCGATCAGAAAAAATCAAACCACTTGAACAGCTTACGTTAGAACCATATGAGCGAGACCATGCAGTAGTTGTTGGATGCTATAGAGCACCTCCTAAAAAGAAGTGAACAATTTTTAACTTTCCTCTCCTTTTTTTTTCTTTTTTCTCAAACAAATCTTTTATTTTTAAATAAACATTTAAAAAAAAAATTAGAAAAAAAGCTTTTCGTTTTTCTTGAAAACCTGATGAAATATTAAGCAAAAACAACTTGTTTATTTTAGCTGTTAAAATGAATTATTTTTCTAAGTTATACTTTTAAAAAAAATTGAAAGATAACTTTCTGGAAAGTATTGATGAGGAAACATTTTTACCTTAAAACTTAAATAAAAAATAGCAGAAGATAAACCTTTCTTGATCAATAATTTACAAATACTCAGTTTTTAGACACAAAAAGGTGTTTATATCGGCAAAGTTAGGCGTAGAAACAAGGTAAGCGTCAATATTTCGAGAAGCATTTCTGAACTGAAAAATTAGTCTTGAAGTCATTCATTACTTTAAATTTAATAATGCCAATCAGTCTTCTGGCCCAGTCAGCTGGAGGAGGGTGTTGTAGAATACATCAATTGCCTCTCTGCAGAGGGGTAAGACTCTCCCTACAAGTGTCCTGTGGCCCAGTCGGCTGGGGCTGTCGAATACATCAACTGCATCTCTGGAGACGGGTGAGACACCCCCCACAGGTGTTCTGGATATGACACTAAACAATCTGATGTTTAGGCTCCAGTAATGCTGGAGCTTAGGGAATGCAGAGTACCCCTTCATTGCCAACACTCGCACGTCCACTATGGCTTGGAGTGGTAGCACTTGATAGTCCTATCTGTGGATCCAATCAAATGGTTTTACAATTAAACAGTGTAAACAGATGAGTTATGCTAAACTGAATTGATTGGAATAGAACTATTTGATGATTTAACTGTGTGTAAACAAATGATTATGAGTAAATTATGAAACCATCTGTGTGCAAAAAAAAAAATGCCGAGCTCGTTTAAAAATGTCATTTACAAAATGTTTAGAAATCATATATTCAATATATGTATAAAAAGGATTTGGCATTAAATAACCTACAATGGTTGATATGCCATCAAACCCTACCGAACCAAATCTTATATATTCAATATATATGTATAAAGAGGGTTTGACATTAAATAACATACAATGGTTGATACGCCATCAAACCAAATCATATATTTAATATATGTTTAACTAGGATTTGACATTAAATAACCTACAATGGTTGATATGCCATAAAACCCAACCAAACCAAATCTTATATATTTCGTCATCATCATCATCATGTTGCACTATCAGCACGGATATTTCTGACCCTCTCTCACCACCCCACTCTATCGTCCATTGCTTTTGGCAGGTCTTCCAGGCTATATCCAGTATCTGCACAGAGCTGCTGGATGTCCTGCTTTTGCTCGTCCCTGTGAAAGTGTCCACAGGAGTACATCACCGACGAGCTTGTCCCTACTTCTCCAGCAGTGTCCCGCATCTCTGGTTTGTCTAATTTTGATAGTTTTCGTGACAGGTGGTAGGTGGCTGTACAGTTGCTGTTTTAGGGGGTGCTTTCTCCAGGACTTGTTCGACATAAAATATTTAATATATATGTATAAAGAGGATTTGGCATTAAATAATCTACAATGGTTGATATGCCATCAAACCAAACCAATTAGTCTTTAAGTGGTGTAAGAAATGATTTAAATCTAAATTACTTTCAAAGTAAATTCTTGTCAATCGCAAATTACATGACTGGTTTCAAAGTGACAAATGACTTGACTTTTATTGCATCATGAGAAATCAGTTTGCATTGTGACATCATTTTGCCGAGTTTCGTGTCATTATCAAGATGTACCAACAGTATGGATTCTTTTGACACTCTTTCGTCATCCATCCCTATCGGCCATCACTCTTGCTAACTTTTCTAGATGGCACCCAGTGTCTTCACAGAGCTAATGAATGTAAGTTTTTGCTAGTCAGACAACACTGGTGCCTCTTAGCGTAGGAGTTCATTGTTCACTTACGAACTTGTCATTACTTCTCCAACATATTTCGTTCCATCTCAAAAACCCTCCAAGTGGTTGTACAATTGCTGTTTTGTAGGGTGCTACTTCCAGGATTTATTTGAAACAGTACACGGAATCTTTGTGTAATTTCCATCTAGTATTTTCTCCAGGCATTTCTTTTGGGGTGTTCTTGTGGTGTAATGGTTAAAGCAATGGACTGAGGAATTGTAGTAAGCAAGTTCATACTCCAGTCGCACTATTACGTTCACTTTTGGGCAAATACCCTTGAGAAAGGTATAAACCCCCTTATCCTCCCAGGAATGGGTTAAATAATACCACTACAGTTTTTCTAGGAGAATGGCTTGGCATTAAATAACCTGCAAAGGTTGATATGCCATTAAACAAAGAAATCAAACCAGGCATTTCTTTCAAGTCAAATGTTTGGCATTTTTGGCGTCATTTAGCTGAATTGTGAATACAGTTATTCTCCCTCCAGCTATGGGTAAATAGTAGGACAGACTGGGTTCTTCAGCCTTTGTGAGACAACTAGTCTAGGAGAAGCAAAACTCTGATTTCAAACCTGTTAAATTCCGCTTAAAAATTGACCTTGTGTCATATCCTGCCCGAGCGGAAGGGTTGGTAAATAGGATTTAGCTGAATTGTGTTGGTTGTTTCTATAACAACTATTTTTATAATGAATTATTCTAACGCATAAAGCAATGAACTCGACTGGCCATGGTTGTGTGCTGCATGATTTGTTCTGGTGTGTTCCACCACTGGATATACTTCTGGCCTCAGCCCCCCCCCCCAGGTTTTAACCCTCTTCGGAGGGTTGGGTTTATCGCCCAGCGCCCTGAAAAGAGGAATGCCAATGGGGCCCGAGGCATTTTTGGAACTGCCTATCGTGTTGGGCTCAGGTCCTGCGACCAGACCCACCTTAAAAACGGCCTTATGCCATATTCATACGCTGGTGGGGCATATGATAAATACCGCACTGAGCAGTAACAGTCTGTTCAGATTCTAAAGTATTCTTTGTGAATGAAACCTTCTAAATACGTAAATAACCCTATCTCCAGTGGATTCTATTGAGGTTAATATTTTTTTCTTAAGTATCAGCATTTGCCCCAAAACAGTATTAGATTGTTGAAGGGTTGATTCACCCCTACCCCAAGTAGAAATAAACCGATTATTTGATTATCATACTGTATTAAAGGTATAAAAATACCTTAGTGTTAGTGGTTAATGTAAAAACGAAGCGGGGGGGGTGTCCTCATGGTGTAAGGGTTAAAGTGATGGACTACAGAATTGTAGTACATGAGTTTGTACTCCAGTCGGGCTATTACGTCCATTTTGGGCAAATACCTCTGGGAAAGGTATGAACCCCCATATCCTCCCAACTATTGATTTAAATAGTACCACTATTGTTGTTCTAGGAGAATGGCTTTGGCATTAAATAACCTACAAAGGTTGATATGCCATTAAACAAAGAAACCAAAAATGAAGCCAAACTTTTTTTTTTTTTCAAATGAAGTAATCATTAAGGAACAGGAAAAAAATTTGATGCTATCATACAAACAAATTTGGAAGATGTGTGTGTGTATATATATATAATTCATTTTTTTTTCTTTTTTTTTTTTTTTAACGCGACAAAAATGGATCTCTAACCAAAAAAACAGTGGAAAACCATGTTGCTGCAAGATGTAACCATGCAGAAATTAAGTTTACAAAAAAAAAAAAAACTGACTTGTATTACTAAAATAATTTTTAAATGAGAATGATTAATTATATTTATGGGTAATTGAAGCAAATGTAAAATGATTCCAAAACTTCATCCCTTAGTTATGACTGTCAAGACAAAAACAAAAATGTTTACATTAATAAATCTCTTGAGTGGTTTCTCTTACAAAACTTAATAAAAAAATTTTTCACAGAACAATATCAACTTTATAAGATAGAGAAAAAAATTTAATTGGCAATTTTTTTTTTGTTTTTTGTATGGAATTATCTTTTATAATATTTCCCATTAAGAATAGAGTGGGTTTAAATTTTAATTGACAATGACGGTAAAGTTGAAATTTTTAGCATTTGTCTATTTGGCTGTCTGTGTATATTTACTCCACCATAGGCAGGATGAGAAACGATCAACTTTTAAGTAAAGTTGGTGACCTTAGTCTAGGGTGACCCAAAGGTCTTCCTTTTCAATAGCTACAACACCGAGGGGAGGTTGCTACTCTATTCCTGGGTCTGCTCCACTTTACCCTTGATCCTCACCTTATAATGCTGAGTGTTTAACAAGGTGGCATCAAGTACCATTTTTTTGAGTCTTTGGTAAGACTCTACCTGGGATTGAACACCAATCTCTTGGACCATTGGCGAACACTCTACTCATTAGACTAATTACCCGGTTTTTAAGTACAAGCATTTTATTTTTCGAAATAATATTACACAATTAAGATTTTCTTATCTTATATTCTCGGTCCTTTTTATTTATTTATTTATTTATTTTTATACAAAACAAATCTCTTCCCTTTCTGATAATATCAGAAATAATCCAGACATTTTTTTTTTCCTTCCAGAACCCCTCTGCTTGTCCACGTCATCTTTGGGGTTTTTCAATGTTTTTACTTTAGTCCAAATAATCTTTAAGCAATTAATATTCTCTTAGGAGAACAACACTTTTTCACTTTGTCAGCTTTCTTCCAATTGATTAACCCCCTCCTCCAAGTTCCGGTTTCTTTCTTTTCTCTGTTTAATGGCATATCAACCTTTGTAGGTTATTTAATGCCAAAGCCATCCTTTGATGTGGTACTATTTAACCCATAGCTGGGAGGATAAGGGGGTTTATGCCTTTCCCAAGGGTATTTGTCCGAAAGTGAACGTAATAGCACGATTGGAGTTTAAACTCACTTTCTACGATTCCACAGTCCATCACTTTAACCATTACACCACGAAGACACACCCAGTTCCAGTTTCACATTGATATGTTGGATTATGAAATTTACTAAAAACTCTAATAATATAACGAGAAAGGAAGGTTATCTACAAAAGAAAATTTTAATGTTTACGTTATAGCTGAAATTTATTGAGAATCACAGCTGGAATTGGTACATTTTTTTTACCAATTCCAATGATCCAAGAAATATTTTGGACTCTAACTCAACAGCTCTGGCCAGAACAAGTTTTCAGATAGAAGTTGGAGAATGTGCTGGTCAAATTGTCTTGTGAGTAACCAAAAAAAATAAAGTCTCCATGGCCTAACCAAAAACGAACAGCTTGGAATATTAAGGACTTTACTCATAATTGTAGACACTCTTTTCTACTTGCTTGTGAGGATTTTAGGTATATAAATAAACATATATTGTGTGTGTGTGTATATATATATATATATATATATATAGTTTTTTTTTTTTTTTTTTTTTTTAAGAGTGTATATTTAGGCAGCAATTTTTGTTAAAAATAATGGAACATTGTTTATTATTTTTAATTTTTTTTCAAAACTCCCTATTTATCTAGTGTTGGGATCTAGATGGTAAAGGAATTCTCCCACATCTCCTACCCATGCACTTTCAACCATGCTTTTGGTCATCATCAGGGGTAGAGTAGTTTTGAGTTGACTTGAGTTTTTACTGTTTTAATTATTTGTAGCATTTTATTTTGAAGTTGTCGGTTGGAACGTTTTAATCGTTTCGTTTTAAAACATTCGGTTGGAAAAATGTTTACTAACAGAATTAGTGATTTTTTAATTATTCAAGAGATTTAATGAGTTGGTGCCTGTGTTAAATGCTATTTTATTTATCTTTGGTTTTTTTATTTAAAAAAAAAAAACTAATCCTAGAAGCAATATATACTTCTGGGATTTGTAATCATTTTTTATTATTTTTATATATAATTATTGTATTATCTGTGGGAATCGTCCTTACATCGGAAGATGTGAGTTGGTTAGTGCTATTTTGTTTTATAATTAAATGTTGTTTTATGGCACTGTTTTCAGAAAGGTGATAAGATGACAAGAAAATGTGGGTTGTATAGCCAATGTAATAATTTATTTTTGTTTTTCACAAGGCACTTTCAAAATGGACATATAAATCTATAAACTACATTGGTTTGGTTTAGGTGTATTTTAGTGGAGTTGGTATTATTCTTAACGATAAGGTTTGATGTTTTAAATTTCGTGTTGTAGATAAGTTTTATTTGCTTATGTTTTTCGATAGGTTTAACGTGTCTTTTTATGATGTTGGTTATTGCTTGTTTGTCTAATTTGTAGTTATTGTGCACTTGATTTCTGTCATATAGATTAATTCTGTTATTGTTGGTAGTGTTATTATTTTTGTGAATGTTATGAAAATATAGTTTTCTTTGTTGATCAACTAGTTTATTAGGAAAATTGTTATTAACAAGGGTTTGTTTTTTTTGTTGGTAAGTTCTTTGTAAAATATTATCTTAGATGAGGAGGTATAAAATGCTCTATGAATTAAGTTTTTTATAATTGTTATTTTATTTGGTGGGGGATATTCACTGTGGTAGTTAAGTAGGGTGGAATTGTTATTGGTAGGCTTTTTATATGGTGATGTAGTGAATTTGTTATTATTGGTGAAGTTGGTAAGTACATCAAGGAAAGGGATTTTTTTTATTAATGTTGAGTTCAGTGGTAAAGTTTAATACAGAGTTTTTTCTAGAGTTTGTTTACGTTTGTTAATTTTGTCATAGGAGTGTGTTGCAATGAAAATGTTGTCTACATAGCGGACGTATATCTTGGGTTTAGTTATTAATGTTTTAAATATTTTGTTTTCAACGTGGGACATGTAAAATTCGGAGATGGTAGGGCCAAGGGGTGGCCTCATTGAAATACTGTCAATTTGTATAAATATTTTGCCAGAGGGATCATAGAATGGGGCTTTTCTGGTACAGGTAAGGAGGAGGTTTTAGAGAAATTTTGGTTGTATAGCTGATGGAGGAACTGAGCGGGTGATTATAGACATTTTGTATTATTATTTTTTTTGGTTTTGTGCACTGGAATGTTAGTAAAAAGGTTTTCGACAGAATGATGCTGTTATGCATTTGTTGTTGGGGAGGGGGTAGAGTTTAGAATTTGTATGAATTCACGTGTTGATTTGATACTGTATTTATTTGGGATATATGGTTCTATTATATTGTTAAGGATTTTTGATATGTGATATATGGAAGTAGGAATCTGAAATAATAGGTCTAATTGGGTTATCTTGTTTGTGGGTTTTTATTTTACCATAAATATATCTGGGTTTGTTATCTCCACTTATTTTTGTTGGATCCAATTTCAGCATTATTGGCTGTGATAATTTTGTTAATGTGTTTTTGAATTTGGTCGGTGGGGTTTTTGGTGGGTTTTTAAATTTTGTTTTGTCGTTAAAGATATTTTCAATTTTTTTGTTGTAATCTGTTTTATTTAATATAATGTAAGTTTTGGTCTTGTCACCAGTACGGATGGTAATGTCTGGGTTGTTAAACAGTTGGTTTGCTGCTTCTTAAAGTGTTGGGGTTAGGAGTTTCTTTTGGTGTTTGAGGTTGAAACGGTTTTTATCCCTTCAACTTTTAGTAAGTCACGAAGGTTTGGGTGTATAGTAACTTTACCGTTATTTTGTAAGCAATATACATAAAAAATAAAAAAACAAACATGAAATCGCATTTAACACCGGCACAAACATATTAGATATTTTTAATAACTAAAAATCACTAACTCAATAAGTAAACCTTTTTCCAACCGAATGTTTTAAAACAAAACGCTGAAAACGTTCCAACTGACAACTTCAAAACAAAACGCTACAAATTATTAAAACAGTAAAAACACAAACTGTTAAATGAAAACTACACTACTCTTGATGACGACCAAGTATGGTCAAAAGCGCTTGGGCAGGATACATGGGAGAATTCCTTTACTATCTAGATCCCGACACTAGAAAAATAACAAGCAGTCTTGAAAAAAATAAAATTAAAAATAATAAACAGATAGTGTTCCATCATCTTTAACAAAACTCACTTGCATATATATATATATATATATATATACACATTTAAAAAAAATTTTTTTTAAGCTTTAAGGATGAAATCTGGCAAATTATTTAGGCTTGCTTTGTAATTTAAAGATTTTTTTTATAAAATTAAACAGTATATTAATTTTCTGAATTTCTGAGATGAAGCTTGATGATTTTTATCATTAAGGGTTTTCGGACTATTGTCTTCATCTTTATTGTTATTTCCACAATGTTTCGGCCGATATGTCTTCCGGGCTTCTTCAAGTGTTTGTTCAGCAGGACACATAGCATAACAGTTATAGACGTTAGTTCCCTAAGCTTCTAAAGAGACAATCATCTAGTGGTTGCAGGTTCAATCCTAACTACAGGCGAGTAACAACACAGAAATACTTAACATTTGTACCCAGTTATGGCTAATAGAATCAGAACAAGCAACCCCCGTGGATTCAATAAAGGACGTAGTTTGAAGTTCCGTGTAGGAAAACAGTATATATTTTTGATATATGAGGTACTGAATTTAAATTTAGCAGACAATTGTTTGAGTTTGATTCTCACTGGGTGCCTCATACTTCTGGCTTTGTACCACAACTAACCTAAGTTTAGTTCATAACTATCTTGTTTTAATCCAAAGATAGAAATGGAGTCAAGCTAAAAAATTGAGCAAAACAAAAGTTCCTATATCATTAGGGTGTCCTGAAAATTCTCAGCCCAACCAAGGTGCTTGTGTTTTTTTAAGGCTATTTCATGTTAATGACTACAAGGAAATCTGATCACTCTAATAAAATAAAATGGGAATTCTAAGTTGTATCTGTGTCAATACTACTGTATAGTTGCACCACATGTACTCTAATGAAATACTTGGAGAAAAAAAATAGATTGGATCTACACAAGAAGGCTGCATGCTGTTTTAAACAAGTCCTGGAAACAGCACCTCACAAAACAGCATCTGTATGAACACCTGCCTCCTATCTCTTAAAGTATCCTTGTAAGACAAACAATATATATTGGATACTGCTGTAGAAGTAAGGACAAACTCAGAAGTGACATTCTCCCATTGACTCCTGCACATGGATACACCCGTGTTGGCCATTTTACAGTGATAATATCCTTGGGAAAGGTATGAATACAACTTTTCTACCTCCAGCTATGAGCAAATAGTAGGGCAGACTGAGCTCTTTAACCTTAGAAGGGCAACCAGTCTAGGAGAAGGAAAACTCTGAATTCAAACCTGTTAAATTATGCTTAAAAAATGACCTCGTCATGTCTTGCTCATGTGGAGGGGTTGGTAAATATATATATATATATATATATAAATAGAGAGAGAGAGAGAGAATAACATGTATATATCGTGGTTGAGGTTATTCAATTTGAGATTGGTCAGGCCAAGAATTTGTACATAAAGGAGGGATAATAAAATGATCTGAAATGGAGTTACGGTAGATAAATTTACCAAATTTATGTGGTAAAGAGTTATATCTTTTTTTTTTTCTAGGGTTTGAGAAACAAAGGAAAAAGACAACTAAAAAATAAATAATTTTATATCTACAAAGGAACAGAGGTTTAACTTTTCGCTTTTTTTTTATTTAAAGCTAACAGAAAATTTTTTTCCATGATTTTAGCAGTCAAATGTAAAATTGTATATTTGTATGTTTCTGGTTGTATCTGTTTCAAGTCAATAAAAAAAAAACTTACTAAAGGTCAGGGCTTGAGTTGAAGGTACAACAAGACGAAAAAGAAAAAGCAAATGTCAAAAATCTATTTTACTTATTTTATTTTTCTTAACAACATCTATTTTATGATTTTGTAATCAAAATTTGTTACAAATATTAAATCCATTTTGTTGTGTGGTAAATCTCACATTTTTGTAGAGAAATATTTTTAAAATATGAGTGACACTCATGATTGGTTGGTTTCTTGGGTTTTATGGCATATCAACCTTTGTAGGTTATTTAACACCAAATCCATTTTTATGTAAATAATCTGTTTTATTTAAAACAATCCAGTTTTGCATGAATACACAGTTTAATTGTCAAAAACATTTGTTTCAAACTATTCAAGAAGTTATATGTAACAATTCAGTTAAGTGTAAATACAGTTTTAATGTCAAAAAACAGTTCCATTTCAAATAATTCAGTTAAGCATAAGCACGCAGTTTAAATGTAAGTATGGTTTGTCAAAAACATTTCTATTTCAAGCTATTCAGTTTACTCAAACAATTCAGTTTAGCATAAGTATGCCGTTAGTTCTATTTAACCCATAGATAGGGCCCTATCAGGTTCTACCACTCCAGGCCAGTGTGGACCTGGGAGCGATGGTAATGAAGGGGTACTCCGCATTCCCCAAAGCTCCAGCACTGCTGGAACCTCATCATCAGATTGTTTAGTGTCATATCCAGGACAATCGTTGGGGTGGGGGTGGGGGTTCTTACCAGTCTGCAGAGGTGCAGTCAGTGTATTCTACAGCCCCAGCCGACTGGGCAATGACACTTATGAGGTTTTCAGTTTAAACATATTTGTTTTTTGTCCAGATTGATAGCCTTAACCAAGCAATAATGCCATGGAATTATTTTACATCCCCAACTTCAAGAACTACTAATAAACCTGATCAATAATATTCAATTAAATATGAATAATAATTTTCATAAGACAAATAATGTTTTTTTTTTCCTCTGCAGCTCAGAAATTTAAATTCTGTACAATTAGTTATGTCTTGCAACATCATAGCTTCCCATTGATTATCGTTTTTTGATCATGGTCTTCCTCTTGATGACAGCCCCTCTTTACCAATGACGAATAAAAGAAAGCGTTTATGTGAAAACCTTCCCCACAGGCCAATGAGTATATTTATCAAAACTTGGTCACTGCATGTCTATAAAAAAAAAAAACAAACCTTTCTAACAAATGATATAGATTTAATACCATTTATGGCATATCAACCTTTGTGGGCTATTTAATGCTAAATCCTGTTTATATATATATATATATATATATATATATATATATATATAATGATTTTTTAGCAAATAGTTTGTTGGTAACATAATTTTTAAAAGAGACAAAGCTCATTTGTTTTCGAGGGTGTCCTTGTGGTGTAATGGTTAAAGCGATGGACTGCGGATTCGTAGTGAGTTCGTATTCCAGTCGCGCTATAACGTTCACATTCAGGCAAATACCCTCGGGAAAGGTATGAACCCCCTTATCCTGCCAGCTGTAGGTTAAATAGTACCACTACTGTTCTTCTAGGAGAATAGCTTTGGCATTAAATAACCTACAAAGGTTGATATGCCATTAAACAAAGAAACCAAACCAAACCAAACCATCATTTGTTTTCACACAGTTATACTGTTTCAAGTATTCCTTTCTAAAACTGTTAATTCTATTTAATATTATTTGTTTGCACACAGTTGAATGGTTTTAAATCATTTTAGATTAGTTATTCTATCTATATTTACCAACCACTTCGCTCAGGCAGGATATGACACAAGGTCAATTTTTAAGCAGAGTTTAACAGGTTTGGATTCAGAGTTTTCCTTCTCCTAGACTAGTTGCCTCACCAAGGCTGAAGAACCCAGTTTGCCCTACTATTTACCCATAGCCAGAGGGAGAATAATTGGATTTATACCTTTCCCAATGGTATTAGTGCTATGTGAAATGCAATCAGCCTCGTCCAGGATTTGAACTCGTGTCACTATGTCCATTTCCTACAACGATAACCATTACACCACGGGCACCTCCTGTTTGAGTATATATGGTACATCAAAACCAAGTTGCTTCCACTATTAAGTTAAAAGTAAACATAATGAATACTTATGATAGGCCATCATCAGGTGTAGCTTACTTGCGGCTTATGAAGGGTCCGAAAGTGCTCGGAACAATTTTGGGAAATTCATCAACCAATTCCAACCTGAAACCAAGATACTTATAAGGAAACTTGAAAGGATCTTAAATAAATTATACAGACAAAATTTGTCTTTATTATTTAATGAAACAAACTTTAATATAATTTATGTATCTATGCATTAAATCTCTTTCTCTCTCTTTATATATATATATATATATATATATATATATATTTGTATCAAATGTATACATATTTATATATATATGTGTGTGTGTGTGTGTGTGTGTATATATATATATATATATATTGATGAAAAATAAAATGGCAACATGCTAATAGATAATGCTAATTCTAATCTGAGTACATTATGTGGATATTAGGGGATAATAGATATTCTGATAAAATTTCAAAAGTCTTTGGACATCTTGTGACTAAGAACTAATCATCTAAGTGTACCGTATTATAAGTATGCAAGAATACAGAACGCTTTTAATACTCAACAAGGACATAAGTTGTATCAAAATCAGTTCTGAAAGCTCTCAATATACCGTTTATTTTGGAAGCTGTGTACATTTTGATATGTGTATGTGACCATTTAGTGCAATCCAACTGTGTTAGCTTTTTGTTTAATCTTGAATAAACTGAACACATATGTAGGGTGTTGCAATTTTATTTTCGTCAGTCTGTGTGTATATATATATATATATATATATATATATATGATAGAAATATGTGGAAAGTTGGATAATCACTTAACTCAAATTTAGATGTGTGATATTTCGTTCGGCTTTATTTCATCTCGAACTTTTTCAGACAGAGACTGTTTTCTGAGTTTTTCTGTTTAAAAACATGTGAGGAGAAATGATAAGATGGTGGAAGGGGTATAATTGTAGCAGGAGGGATTTAAAGTCAAACATATCAGGTTTCATAAAAGATTTTTTGTTTTGAAAGTGGAGATAGATTTTAGGGAGCAGTGGTGAGGATGATTCTTTGGATGAAACCTTTGGAAAAAGTCAGTGTCTCAGTTTCGGTAATTGTCAAGTATGGGGTTTGTGGTTGTGTTTTTGTATATGCCTGTTGCAAATTTTAGTCCTCGGCCGAGGGCTTCCAGTTTGGTAGTGGAGAATTAAAAGTTGGTAAAGTTTTGGACTATTTTCGGGCGTCCAATGTGTTTCCATAATGCTTTCGTCCAGGAGGCAGGAGAATTTGTTGGATAGTTTGTGAGAGTGGGTATGGTTGAAATTTTTTATCATCCAGTGGATGTTTTGGGAGAATTTTTCTAAACAAAAAAATCTTTCATGAAACCTGATACATTTGACTTTAAATCCCTCCCAATTTCTCTTGCTACAATTATACCCCTTCCACCATCTTATCATTTCTCCTCACATGCTTTTAAATCGAAAATCTCAGAAAACAGTCTCTGTCTGAAGAAGTTCATGATGAAATAAAGCCAAACGAAATATCAAACATCTAGGTTTGAGTTAAGTATTTGATTTATCCAACTTTCCACATATTTCTATCATACTGTCAGATTCACTACACATCTGTCTTTTCAACATATATATATATATATATATATATATATATATATATATATATATATATATAAAAATAAATAAATTGGTAAGAAAAATCATTTGAGAGACAACAGATTCAAAAAAACTTTCCAAGAACAAAAGAAAAACATTGTTTTGTTTTTTTCAAAATCAAATAAATGATTAAAATACAAGTACACCTCCGACTTCCCGGCAGCCAATAATCCGACACCTTTTTTAATCCTGACAATTTTTCAGTGTTTTCGCGTTTAATCCGTTAATTCAGTTTTAACATTTATTTATTTTTCTAACAGTCCTAATACATTAAATATTAAGGGCATGCATAATCAATCAATCATCAGTGTTTCATTGAATAATCCTTATTATTACGTAACCTCTGTTGATCCGGCAAAAATGGATAATCCAGAATGTTTGTGGAACCAAGTGTCAGAAAATCGGTAATATGCTTTTTTTTTTTTAACTTTACATTCACCTTGCATGGTTAAGATTTTAAAAAAAGAGGAGGGTAATCTATTTTACGTTCGTAAAATCGAATTTTTTTTAAATGGGATCAAATTAAAAAATTTTTTTTTTTGCTTTAGAATAAGTTTAATTTCCATAAGCAAGCTTCAGAGATACCCAACAGTAGCTTCTTTTTTTATTGTAAACCTGAACACTGCAGGTAATGAATGAAAAGCATTTGATTACGACAATGGTTCGATCTACCCTGGATTGATGAACTTGTATTTAGTGGTGTGCTCGCCGTTGACAAATAAAAAGAAAATTCTTTGTTCTCAAACGTGGACTAATAAATAATTTACCATTTTTACTAGCTGTTTGCAGTGTGTACCACATGTAATTTTGTAATATCTTACTGAAATAAACTTTTTAGTTCGCTGTGACATTATTTTGATTTTACAAACGTAAAATAGGAAATACCAAAAGAAAAAGAATAAAGTCCTTATTATCCCTCTCTATAACAAATAAATCTGATTTTAATCAGCCAACCGTAAAATACTCCTTTTCTCTAAAGCTTCCATTTCCTTCAAAACATACGAAACATTGTATCGCAGTTCTTGGAATTTAGCGATCGGAACTTCGAATGTGTAAATATTACCATTATTTAGTGTCATTTCCATTAAAACACTGGGTTTCAAAACTCTGCTAAGGACACTGGTCAATATCGTGGTGTCCACTCTCCACCGTAGATTGTCCAGTTTCGGTAGAGAGGGTCTCGAATCCATCATTGAGGTTTCGAGTCGTGATCTGTGGGGTCCATAAACAATATTTTCCAGATCGGATATAAATTCAGCAGGAATGTTTAGTTCAGCGAGATCTTCCTTGAAAACTTCGCTTTTTAAAGAACCGACTGGTTTTTTCAAGACACACAAGAACAAGGAGTAAAGACCACTGTAAACAGTTTGTAATGCCTCTTCATCCATATTGTCAGTAACTAATTCTTGAAAATTCATTTGTACTCGGGAACTACTGATTCTTTCTTCTTCGGGGGTGAGAATATCTTTGTCTTCTTGGTTATCGGCCACTGTAAGACCGTCAACAATATTATGCAACATCTTACGGAATGTCTTCTTACCTATCTGAGATATCTGTTTAGACATCGCTTTAATGTCCGGGGGAATTCTTGGACCTACAAAAAGAGTCCTTTCGGCACTTACACCTCGCCCAGTTCCAACAACTTTTACAATCGACATAGCTTTAAGTCAAATATCGTTTTCACTGTCTTCATGAAGTGACGCCCCTCACAACACAACAGGAAACATGTGATGAGTACTTCCGGTATTTGAATCAACCCGGATAGCGTGAATAATTCTGTATATTTTTAATTTTTATTTACGAACATGATCTGAGACTGAATATATTCGTTTTAATCTTTTATTCAAATACTTTGAAATCAATTATTTTCGGTTAATATTGACGTATTCATAGCATTTAGAATTTTCTGTTTTCAGTAATGAAGGAATTATCTCCCTTATACTGATTCGGTAATAAAAGTTTATTAATTTTTTTTATAATTTCAAAATGTAGAAATTAGTTATTCCCGTTGATTTTAAAAAATCCAAACTTTTCTGAAGTTTTAAATAACAATTTAAAGTCGGTTTCGGGTTTATTGTTCTAGGGTTGAGGTGTAGTCTTGGATAAAATGATTGATAGATTTTACAAGTACCTGACTTATTACTAAAAGGAGAAAATTTGTCGATTTTGAAATTTAAATAATTGCTTTTCTTTACAGTAAAAAGAAAACTGAACTTAAAATATAAACAAACTATTTTAATGATTTTTTAAAGCAGTTTTTTAAAAGTAGATGAGAACGGGAAATCCTGTAAGGGATTGGCTTTTATTTTTATTTTATTTTATTTTTTTCGTCCACTGCTGTAATTACTTTATTCAACCAGCAAGTGCATTTCTTAAATTAGAATTTCCTGAGTCACGTTGAACTTGTGATATTAACCATTCCTATACAATGGTTAGCAAGCTAGATTAACAAACCTACACGAGTGAGTTCAAGTTTCATTGGGTTCTCCATTCATGCGACCTTGTGCCACATCTAAGTAAAAAGCTTAGTAAATTACGACTCGTGTCAATTTTCTTCACCATTGCAAAGCCTTACGGTTTTAATTGTGGATGTTTTTATTAGTGGGGAATAATAAAAATGTGTCACCGTTAATTCCGGTGTAAGGTATTTTTACACGGTGTTTAATCAGAAACAATGCTTCTTGGACGTTGGAGGAGGTTGAAGCACCTGCATGTGTCTAGCCGCCCTTAGTAATGAATTTATTTACATAACACAGGAATTATTCGTGAAGAAATGCTATTGATTTAAGGGAAATCTGGACATCTCTCAACAGGTAAAAAAAAAATTCTCTTTTAAAAGAAAACTATTATTTTGTCAGAGATTTTAATGAAAATTTAAATTATTATATTCTTGACTTTTGTGATCGGCTATATAACTATACATTTAAAAAAAAAAAACAAACTCTTTTTTTGTTTTTGTTTCGTATGGTTCTTTTGTATTGAAATTGTTTCCGTAAAGACATAATTGACAAGATAGTTATTTGTAGAGTAAAACTCAAGCTTGCTTGATTCTTAGAGGCTTGTTGAATAATTACTATATAAATCAAACTTTAAATTTTGTTTTCTCCTTAACAGTTTTGGCTCAAACTTCCATATAGTTTTTTGTACTTTTTAATAAGCTTCGTTTTAAAGAGATTAAGGGCCAGCTGGTTTAATTTTGTGAAAATTTCGAATTTTGAATTTTTTTTTAATTGACTCCTTATTCTTTCATTATCTCATGTTTTTATTTGTTTTTTTTTATAAAAAGTTTACAATCTAAAATCTATTATTTTTCACTGTGGAAACGGGTCTGGAGTGAAATCATTGGAATCAAAGGTTGTTTTGTCTTTTTGTATTCGATACTGCCGACTAAATTTAAATCAGGTTGCAAATTTATTTTTAGCATAATCCTAAGAACTTTCCTCCTTGTAACGCACTAAAAAACTTGTCCCCCCTTTTTCCGCTCCTTAAATATTGAACGTGCTCGTGTAGATCGGGAACAAAAATAAAAAAAAAAATAGTTAAAAAATTTTGTTTATCGCATTTTTATTCATGAGGAAAAACAAGCATAGTACTACGATCTTTACCACAGTCTGTAAAAACTTTAAAAAAACAAAAACGAAATCACTTAAGAACTAGGCGAGACTTGATTGGAAAACTTAGAACAAGACTTAATCGGATATTCTAAAACAAAGTAATAAAATACATACTTGTAAAATCGGTCATACAGTCGTGAATATTGTTAAGACACTCCCCTATTCACAAAAAAATCCTAAAAATTATAAGTAAATAACTTCAGTTATTTTCGTGGGTCGACGATAGAGTAGTAGACCGAAAGTCAAGATATTGAAGTTTTCCCCATAAATAGTCTGTTTTTGGAGGGTTTTCTTTTTTTTTTTATATAATTAATTAAACGCTTGAATGTTAATCTGATTAAGTTGTCTGTCTCGTCTTTGGAGCTTTGTGCCTAACATTTTGTAGATTAAAGACAAAAACTTAACCTTTTTTTTTCCAATGAAGAATACATTAGCTCGATATATTTGATACACAAGTCGTTAGCTTACCTTAGTATGACACAAGGCCCTAATGAGAAAGGAAGATTGTGTAACGTTAATCTTTCTAATAGGGAAGGCCTATCTACCTAGAAAATAAGCATTTTAGCTTGCTACTCAAAACTAAATTTATTTCCTCTTATTTTCATTTAGTTTTTCGTCAAGCCACTATTATTATTATTATTAGTAGTAGTAAGGAAACTTTGGAAAAATGTATCAAAGTTTAGTGTCTAACGAGTGGGAGTAACTTTAAAAAATTTTTAAAAATCCAGCAACATATTCACAATAATGACTATTGACTAAATTTAATGATCTTATAACAATTTTTAGTTTTACCAATTTAAATGGTGAATTGAGATGAAATTGCTTGTTCAATAATAAACGTTTTAAGTATACAAAAATTACTTCAGTTAATATTTTTTTATAGTCATACTTAGATGAATATATTTTTTAAAAAAGTGTGGTGGGGGAATGGAAGACGGCTTTATACACAAAATCCACCTGGAGTTATTTAAAAAAGAAATTTTAAGGAATGTTTTATACTCTAGAAAGAAAAATGTGTTTAAGTCTTTGTGGCTTATGAAGTTATAATAAAAGAAGACAAATTCCTGTAGTTTTGCACCATAATCTCTGAATTATAAACATTGTGTTTAAATACAAAGTATTAAAACATCAAGATATAACCTGCTAGAAAATCAGAAAAACAAATTGACTATATCTTCTCTCGACATGTTAAAAAAAAGTAAGAAAAGTGAACAAAGCTATCTAGATGTATGATATTGACAAGTTGATAGATAAACTTATCGTAAAGAATTTTAAGATAAAGACTGAAGGACGAGTTAATCAACTATTGTTCTTAGATTCAAACATTGATGTGTTTATGGGTAGTTTAAAAAAACTACTGACAAAGTCGTTTAAGAGATGCAAACAAGTTGTAGGTTTCCAAACTGAATTGATAGAAATAGGTTAAAACAAGGAAAGAAGGTGCAAATGCATAGTATATTTGCTGTCAGAAGCTACAAGAGAGATATGAGGGTCTGCCGAAAAGTTCATAGGCTGACTAAGATACTCTCTTGGGATGTGACCAAAAGAGGTTTGTTTTTCAAAATACTCTCCTTTGTGGTCTACACACCTCTTCCAAAGTTATCAACTGCAGATATGACGTCATTATATGAACTTTACAGCTGACCCTTGTATATTCACAATTAGAATATGCGAAAGAGAAATTCAAAGAATAAAGTAAACGAACAGAAATAATTACAATGGAAGCCGATTTCAAAGATAATGGCAATCTTAACTTCTTGAAAACAATGTGCAACTTAGAAGGTAGACCCAAGAAGTAACTTGCAATAATATCTTAACCTAGATAAAAGCTCTACAACTGACATATACTGCACCAATGACTTGAATTTCTACGACATTTGAGAACTAAAATTACCCACCAAGGAACTATAAAACTCAGGATTAAAAGTGCAAGATAATCTTCGGTGTTAACAATCGCTTTGAATGATGTCATCGTCAAAAAAAAGGTCAAGGGATTCATTTTTAGGAACTGTGGTACCAAGAAGCCCATCTGATGTCAGAACGAGATCTTTAACTTCTTCAGCTTTCAGTGGACTTGTGGGAAAAATATGAAAGCAGAGATCTTTTAAAGTTAATCAGGATTTGTCGATACCAATAGTTTCAGTTGCTATATAAGTTAGAAAAACTTAGAGTTTGAAGAAGGAAGACAACAGAAAACTGAGTGTATTTTGAGACGACTGTGGGAATTTCTGAATCATTGAAATAGATGATATAAAAAGTGACCTGGAATACAAAATAAAATCACTGACATTATCAAGAAGAAAAAAATTGAAGTCATCTGGTCACATGGTACACAAAAACAATACTAGTTATATCAAGCATTTGTGCAAGAATGACTTTATCAACAGAAGACCCCGAGGACAACCAATGAGGCAATGGAGTGGCCTAATAAGAAACTACTCAAAACTACCTCTGATGACAATGAAAAGACTAGCAAAAGACAGGATGAAATGGAGGTTTTAGGTGAACAAATATGTGTAAAGAAGCCTGTTGATAATAACGGGCCTATCCTATTTTTGAATTTTTATGGTATAATGAAATAAAGCAACAACCAAGAAATTATGTATGTTCAAAATTTCTCATGACTTGTGTTATATCGTTTAGAAAAGTAATCATACCTGTTACTACTTGCATTTTTTAATTTTTATTTTTATTTTAATGGTCGTAGCTAATTTGCTGGACTGCAACATCATAGAAAATTTAAACTCTGTGCTATTATGTTCACTCTCAGATTAATATCCTTGGGAAAGGCATGAACCCAATGGGTTCTTTAGCTTTGGTTAGGCAACTAGTTGAAGAGAAAGAAAATTCTGCATTCAAACCAGCTTTACTCCACTTAATTGACCTTGTGTCACATCTTATCTATGTGAACAATGTTTCTTTTTTTTATTTTATTTTTTTTTTTTTAAATGTATCAAGATTTAATTGTAATTTTTCTGCAAAGTAGTAATTCAGTTTGTTCATGTCTCTCTTATCAAATAGAAGCGTCTTCTTCATGTAATGGCAAACGTGTTGCATTGTGACAGTGAATTCAAACTCCTGTCACACTCTTATTTTCATTTTCAAATTTATAAGGTGTGAACTCTCTTATCATCCCATCTTCACCAGTATCACTACCATTCTTTAACAAGGATGGCTTTGGCATTTAATAACCCACAGAAGTTGATATGTCATTAGAAAGAAAATCCTTATTTTAATGGTTCACATTTTTTAAATTGATTTTATAGAGTAAATCTTGTCGAAAAGTGATAATACTTTTTAGATTACCTGGCTTTTTAGCTGGGTTGTCTGGCATTTGTGTTGGATGGGGTATCGACAAAGAAAGCATAACATTAGACCACTCCGGTCTTGTTTAAGGTATGGACAGGCATACATGCTGGACTTGCATCACATCTAGTGAGTTCAAGTCCAGCAGGGTCACCTGGCTCACATTGTCCCAAGTGAGCCTATGACCAGCATAGTCTAGCAAGGCACGAGTCTTGGCTAATGCCTGACTTCTCTCTTTTCTTTAACCCTAACTATAAAAAAGACCTTGTGTCAAATCCTGTCTAGTGGGAGGCTGAGATAAATATCCATACTTTTTAAAGATTTAGTATATGAGTCAAGGGGAAAAAAATTAATGGTTTGTAATTCTTAAAAAGTTTATTATTTTGAAAATTACCCCTTATTTTTCGTATTTATTGGCATTTTATCATGCCCCATTGGTTAATGTTTCGGTCAATTTTTTCCTTTTTGTTTTTATCTCTTTCTTCCTCTTTCAGACCCATCTCCCCTTTCCTCCTTCTTTGGTTACTCTATTTCTCTTTTGCCACCTCTCATCACTCTCTTCCTCTTCCCTTTTTTCCCTCCTCTCAGCTTCCTGTTCTTTCTTTCGTTCTCTTGATCTTATTGTTCCCAACTTTTCTTTCTCTTTCTCTCTTATTTGTTCCCAAACCTCTCTCTCTCTCTCTCTCTCTAACTCTTTCTCTTGTTTTTATTTTGTCTCCAAACCTCTCTTTCTCACTCTCTCTTGCTTTCATTTTATCTCCAAACTTCTCTCTCTTTTTTTCTCTTGTTTTTATTTTGTCACTAAACAAAATAAGAACAATTATTTTGTCTCCAAATTTCTCTCTTCTTCTATCCTCCTCCCTTGCTTTAATTTTGTCTCCAAATTTCTCTCTCTCCTTCTCTCTTGTTCTTATTTTCTCCCCACTTTCTCTCTTATTTTCTCTCCAAACTGCTCTCTCTCTCTCTTCTTATTTTCTCCCCAAACCTCTCTCTCTCCCCCTTGCTCTTATTTTCTCCCCAAACTTCTCTCTCTATTGCTCTTATCTTCTACCCAAACCCTCTCTCTCTGGTTTTTATTTTCTCCCCAAACCTCTCACTCTCTCTCCCTCCCTCCCCCCTGCTCTTATTTTCTACCCAAACCTCTCTCTCTCTCTTCTTCTCTCTTGTTTTTATTTTCTCCCCACTTCTCTCTCATTTTCTCCCCAAACCTCTCTCTCCCTCCCGCTCTTATTTTCTCCCCAAACCTCTCTCTCTCTCGTTCTTATTTTCTCCCCAAACTTCTCTCTCTCTTGATCTTATTTTCTCCCGAAACTTCTCTCCCTCTCTCTTATTTTCTCCCCAAACCTCTCTCTCTCTCTCTCTCTCTCTCTCTTGTTCTTATTTTCTCTCCAAACCTCTCTCTCTCTCTCTCTCTCTCTCTCCCTCGTTCTTATTTTCTCCCCAAACCTCTCTCTCTCTCGTTTTTATTTTCTCCCCAAACTTCTCTCTCTCTTGATCTTATTTTCTCCCGAAACTTCTCTCCCTCTCTCTTATTTTCTCCCCAAACCTCTCTCTCTCTCTCTCTCTCTCTCTCTTGTTCTTATTTTCTCCCCAAACCTCTCTCTCTCTCGTTCTTATTTTCTCCCCAAACTTCTCTCTCTCTTGATCTTATTTTCTCCCGAAACTTCTCTCCCTCTCTCTTATTTTCTCCCCAAACCTCTCTCTCTCTCTCTCTCTTGTTCTTATTTTCTCCCCAAACCTCTCTCTCTCTTTCTCTCTCTCTTGTTATTTTCTCCCCAAACTTCTCTCTCTCTTGATCTTATTTTCTCCCGAAACTTCTCTCCCTCTCTCTTATTTTCTCCCCAAACCTCTCTCTCTCTCTCTCTCTCTCTCTCTCTCTTGTTCTTATTTTCTCCCCAAACCTCTCTCTCTCTCGTTCTTATTTTCTCCCCAAACTTCTCTCTCTCTTGATCTTATTTTCTCCCGAAACTTCTCTCCCTCTCTTATTTTCTCCCCAAACCTCTCTCTCTCTCTCTCTCTTGTTCTTATTTTCTCCCCAAACCTCTCTCTCTCTTTCTCTCTCTCTTGTTATTTTCTCCCCAAACTTCTCTCTCTCTTGATCTTATTTTCTCCCGAAACTTCTCTCCCTCTCTCTTATTTTCTCCCCAAACCTCTCTCTCTCTCTCTCTCTCTCTCTCTTGTTCTTATTTTCTCCCCAAACCTCTCTCTCTCTCGTTCTTATTTTCTCCCCAAACTTCTCTCTCTCTTGATCTTATTTTCTCCCGAAACTTCTCTCCCTCTCTCTTATTTTCTCCCCAAACCTCTCTCTCTCTCTCTCTCTTGTTCTTATTTTCTCCCCAAACCTCTCTCTCTCTTTCTCTCTCTCTTGTTATTTTCTCCCCAAACTTCTCTCTCTCTTGATCTTATTTTCTCCCGAAACTTCTCTCCCTCTCTCTTATTTTCTCCCCAAACCTCTCTCTCTCTCTCTCTCTCTCTCTCTCTCTTGTTCTTATTTTCTCCCCAAACCTCTCTCTCTCTCGTTCTTATTTTCTCCCCAAACTTCTCTCTCTCTTGATCTTATTTTCTCCCGAAACTTCTCTCCCTCTCTCTTATTTTCTCCCCAAACCTCTCTCTCTCTCTCTCTCTTGTTCTTATTTTCTCCCCAAACCTCTCTCTCTCTTTCTCTCTCTCTTGTTATTTTCTCCCCAAACTTCTCTCTCTCTTGATCTTATTTTCTCCCGAAACTTCTCTCCCTCTCTCTTATTTTCTCCCCAAACCTCTCTCTCTCTCTCTCTCTCTCTCTCTCTTGTTCTTATTTTCTCCCCAAACCTCTCTCTCTCTCGTTCTTATTTTCTCCCCAAACTTCTCTCTCTCTTGATCTTATTTTCTCCCGAAACTTCTCTCCCTCTCTCTTATTTTCTCCCCAAACCTCTCTCTTTCTCTCTCTCTTGCTCTTATTTTCTCCCCAAACCTTTCCCTTTCTTTTTTTTACTCTGAAACCATTCTCATTTTGTCTTATTCTTCTAACAAAATCTAATATTAACACAACAGGAATTTCAAAAAACTGAAGGACAATGATCATAGTTATTTATTTCAATTTCAAATTATGTTTCGATTTCAACTTTTTGAATAACTTAATTAGTCTAATTGTTTATGATATGACCGACTAGACTAGCTTTTTATTTTCTTGAAGATCCCTTTAAAATCAAATTATATTCAAAATTTAACTTCATTTTTAAAAGATTTATCAGTAAACTTTTTAAATTTATAGTAATGGAATTTTAGATCCTTTTAATCTTGAGATTTAAAAAAATATCTCATTTTTCCAGATTTTTTGTTGTATCAGCATTTTGTAAAAATCTCAACCTGTCATAAACATAATAAAATTGCTATCAGGTGATGTAATATTAGATATTGAATTAACTATAAAAAAAGCTTTAAAAAATGCAGAAAATGATTGCAGAAAACCAAACAAAAATTATACACAGGATTTTCAAGCTGACTAAAAAGAAGAAAAAAATCTATGAAAAGCAAACTAAATTGATTTTTCCAAGAATCATTTAGGTGAATGGCAGGTGGTTTCTTTAAAAGTTCAACAAAAGTATATTGATAGAGAAACAAAATCAAAAATATTGCTTTCTTTCTCTCTCTCACTCTCTCCTCTTTGACTTTTTTCTCTCTCTCTCATTCCCCACCTTGGCTAAGGGTTCAATAGTATCACTACTGTTATTTGACAAGAATAGCTTTTGCATGAAATAACCCGTGAAGGTTGATATGCCAATAAACAAAGAAATGAATTAATATCTCTCTCTCTCCCCTTTGTCTTCACTCTGTCTGTCTGTCTGTCTCTCTCTCTCCCCTTTGTCTTTTCTCTCTCTCTCCCCTTTGTCTTTTCTCTCTCTCTCTCTTTCTCCTTTGTCTTCTCTCTCTCTCTCTTTCTCCTTTGTCTTCTCTCTCTCTCTCTTCCCTTTGTCTTCTCTCTCTCTCTCTCCCCTTTGTCTTTTTTCTCTCTCTCTCTCCCCTTTGTCTTTTTTCTCTCTCTCTCTCCCCTTTGTCTTTTTTTCTCTCTCTCTCTCTCTCTCCCCTTTGTCTTTTTTTCTCTCTCTCTCTCTCTTTCCCCTTTGTCTTTTTCTCTCTCTCTCTTTCCCCTTTGTCTTTTTTCTCTCTCTCTCTTTCCCCTTTGTCTTTTTTCTCTCTCTCTCTTTCCCCTTTGTCTTTTTTCTCTCTTTCTCTTTCCCCTTTGTCTTTTTTCTCTCTTTCTCTTTCCCCTTTGTCTTTTTTCTCTCTTTCTCTTTCCCCTTTGTCTTTTTTCTCTCTTTCTCTTTCCCCTTTGTCTTTTTTCTCTCTTTCTCTTTCCCCTTTGTCTTTTTTCTCTCTCTCCCTTTCCCCTTTGTCTTTTCTCTCTCTCTCTCTCCTTTGTCTTTTCTCTCCCCTTTGTATTTTTTCTCTCTTTCTCTCCCCATTGTCCTTTCTCTCTCTTTCTCTCCCCCATTCTCTTTTTTCTCTCTCTCTCCCCCATTGTCTTTTCTCCCTCTCTCTCTTCCCTTTGTCTTTTCTCCCTCTCTCTCTTCCCTTTGTCTTTTCTCCCTCTCTCTCTTCCCTTTGTCTTTTCTCCCTCTCTCTCTTCCCTTTGTCTTTTCTCTCTCTCTCTCTCTCTTTGTATTTTCTCTCTCTCTCTCTCTCCCCTTTGTCTTTTCTCTCTCTCCCCCTTTTCTTTTCTCTCTCTCTCTCTCTCTCTCTCTTTGTCTTTTCTCTCTCTTCCCTTTGTCTTTTCTCTCACTCTCTCTTCCCCACTTCTTCTTCTTCTCTCTCTCTTGTTTTTTCAATCTTCTCTTTCCTCTGTCTTTTCTCTCTAAGGAACCACCTTGCATTTTTGTTTGGAAAAAGTAACCATTGATAATGTTGCATTAAACCATCTATGGAAGCATGCATTGATAATTTTAAAAATTGATCCCCATCGTTCATAGCCTTAGAGTTGTTGCAACGATCTGGTCTTTTACTCTAATAGGTGAATGTAATGTGCATATATGATCCATCATTCTTCTTGAAAGCAAGAACACTCTTTCTCGGAAGCATTCAAACCCCATATGGATTACGACTTGTACTTTGTATTTTGTATTTCAAGAAAATATTTGTACCCAATCAGAGAATCAAAAAGGAGAAACAGATAGATTTCTCTATCTCAGTTTGGAAATAGACCATTTGTTGTATTTGTTTTGTATCAGCAAGGATACATTGATGAATTGTTTCCAATGTCTGAGAAAGAAGAATGAAACTTTAAGAAACAAAAAATTTCTAAGTCTTTGATGGTTGGTTGGGTTTTAAATGCTGTTGATTTGCCGCTCAAACAAAAATGATAAAGATGTTGACAAACAAACATTTAGATGGTTGGTTGGTTTTTATGGCATGTAAACCTTTGTAGGTTATTTAATGCCAAATTCATTTTTTATGTAAATAATCAGTTCTGTTTAAAACAATTGAATTGAATTGTTTTCAATAGAACTGATTATTATGAGTACACAGTTTAATTGTCAAAAACATTTCTATTTCAAACTATTCAGTTTATTCCAGCAGTTATATATAACAATTCAGTAAGTACAGTTTCAATATCAAAAACAGTTCAATTTCAAACAATTCAGTCTAGCATAAGCACACAGTTTAAATGTAAGTACAGTTTAATTGTCAAGAACATTTTTATTTCAAGCTTTAAAAATGGTACTTGATACCTGCTTGCTTAACACTCAGCTATATAAAGTACATATCAAGGGTAAAGTGGAACAATCCAGGGAAAGGAGTAGTGCCCTCCCCTACACCTCGGTGTTGTAGCTATTGAAAAGGGAGCCTTCTGGTCGCCCTTGACTACGGTTGCCAACTTTACCTTTACTTTATAGGTTAATTGTGAAAAACAATTCTATTTTTAGCTATTCAGTTTAGTCAAGCAGTTCTAATTCAGCTAAGCATAAGTACAGATTTTGTTTACACCCAGTTAAATGTCAAAACAATTCTATGTTAAACAATTCAGTTTAGTGTACAATGTCAAAAAACAGTTCTATTTCAAATAATTCAGTTTAGCATAAGCATGCAGTTTAAATGTAAGTATGGTTTCAGCTTAGCATAAGCACGCAGCTTAAATGTAAGTATGGTTTAATTGTCAAAACATTTCTATTTCAAGCTATTCAGTTTAGTCAAACAATTCATTTTAGCATAAGTATGCCGTTAGTTCTATTTAACCCATAGATAGGGCCCTATCAGGTGCTACCACGCCGGGCCAGAGTGGACCTGGGAGCAATGGCAATGAAGGGTTGCTCCATCTTCCCCAAAGCCCCAGCATTACTGGGACCTTACCATCTGACTGTTTAGTGTCATATCCAGGACACTCATTGGGGGGGGGTTACCTCTCTGCAGAGGTGCAGTAAGTTTATTCTACAGCCCCGGCCGACTGGGCAATCAAAGTCTTTGTGTTTTCATTTGGTCAGTTTATTTAGCTATCTAGTCAAGACCAAAGATTTGATTTCGTACTTGTCAAGTTAGTATTGTTTTTAAAAATGCGACTGTCGAACATTGATAGTGAGAGTAAACAGTGAGAGTAAACAAACTCATAAAAAATACCTGCAATCTGAAAAATTTGAACTGTCCTGTTTTTGGGTTTTTTGTTTGTTATTTAACCTGAAAAATACCTTATCTGCTCTGCTGACACAGAACACTATACTCGCAGGATCAAGTTCCCCTGAATGGTTCAACCAAACTCGTCAAATCAATAAGTGATAACTGTAAAGGAATGCGTTGCATCCAATGTATTTTTTAGTATCATATCAGTTACCAGCTTTGACTGGTGTCCAGCTAAGATAAAAATAAATACATAGTGGTTTCTCTTTTTGCAAGTAATTTAGTAAATTGCACTCTTTTCTTTTGCTAAAATATCGTCTCTATTAGAACTTCTGGATAACTTAGCCCTAAGCCCAGTTGGCTGGGGCTGTAGAATACACCGACTGCATCTCTGCGGAGGGATGAGACCTCTCCCCCAATGACTGTCCTGAATATAACACTAAGCAATTTGACGGTGAGGCTCCAGTAATGCTGGAGTTTGGGGAATGCAGAGTATCCCTTCATTGCCATTGTTCCCAGGTCCTTTCTGACCTCGCAATCGTAGCACTTGAAAAGGTCCAATTTATGGGTCAAATAGAACTATTCGAGATTTAAACTCTGTGCAAACAAATGACTTATCCTTAATTGAATTGCTAGAAATAGAGCTGTTTGTTCATTGAGCTGTAAACAAATGACATATTTAATTGAATTGTTTTTGATACATAACAATACTTGGAACCATTTAACTTTGTTGACTTATGCTAAATTGAATTGTTAGAAATAGAACTGTATGACCATTTAACTGTGTGTAAACAAATGACTGATGTTTAATTAATTTGTTTGTGGTACATAGCAATACTTTGATAAATCATATAAATCTAATATATATGTATAAATCGGATTTGACATTAAACAACCTTCAATGGTTGATATGCCATAAAACCAAACCAAGCCACTAACCTTGTCTAAATTAGAGATAGCCAAAGAGGTTAATGTCAATCCTTAGGGTTTGATGGGACTATCCAGGGGATCAGTAAAATGTTGATAAATGTGGTTGACATCAAACACTGTTATTAAGGAATTAAAACGCATTTGTTTCTCAATACCATATGACAGAAAATGGGTTCTCCACTCTTTGCATTCCTCTATATTTCATGCAACATTCATTTATCTTATGCAAGGTCTCAGAAAGTCTTTTTTCCAGGCACTACCTGTCTAGTAGGGCTAAGTTTATTGCTGGCACCCCCAAAGGGATCAAGAATTCTTTGTGACATCCACACGCGAGTCTTGATTCATGCTTAAACCTCCAATTAAAACGACTTTGTGTCAAATCTGGGAAGGCTTAAAATATGGAGTGGGTAAGACCCCTCAAAAATGTGTATCCTGGGTATGAAATGAAACTATTTTGTGGTGAGGCTTCAGTTCTGAAGCCCTGAGAAGTGTGAAGTTATCATTACTGCCTGGTCCAATCTGACTTCAAAGCTGTTAGGATCCCATCTGTGAATCATGTAGATCTGTTTTGAAATTATTTGTATTAGATAAGAATACTTGAAACTATATAACAGTGTGAAAATTATCAGTAGTAAGAATGGTAACTTTAGGCTATAATTTACTAAAGATTATCATTCGTAAAGTGAATTCATATAATTGTTTAAAAAAAAAAAAAAAATGACTTCAGCAATAAATAACCCAACAAGGGTTGACATGCCATAAATCAACCAATTTTATATTGAATTCCAGAATCATATTCAATATTTGATACTATTTTCATGATTTTGATAACATTGTGCATGTATTTCCTATTTTATTCACTGTGAGAGGATACAAAACATTACTGAAGCTGCAGACATTGTTCACACTCGTATATAGGTGTTTATAAATATGTGTATTTTATATATATATACACTAAGTATATATATATATATATATATATATATATATATATATATATATATATATATATATATATACTTAGTGTATTGAGCACTCTTTTGTTTAACTTAAGGAATCCTGTTGGTGTTTTTTCTTTTGGCTGGATATGTGTCATGAGCTGATTATTTTCAAATAGTACGTATGCTTTTAGTCTTTTTTTAAAAAAATTTTCTGGAATTTTTTTCCCGGATACCAGTTTGTATAATATTTTTTATTTGCAAATTGTACTCTCTGGGTTTTTTTCACATAATCAGAATTATAGAATAATATATATATATATATATATATATATATATATATAATCAGTAAGTCTGCAGTCTAATAATAAAAAAAAATTCACATAGCATTTGTTCATATCAAATGTATATTGCCAAATACAGTGTATGTGTGAGAGAGTGTACACACACACACACATATATATACATACATACATGTAGATGTTAATGGACAAAGATTGATTGATTGATAGAGATGAACTAAGACAGTTGTTCGTTGGTGTTTTATGGCATATCAACCCTTGTGGATTATTTAATGCCAAATCCTGTTTTTATATATTATTTGGAAACAAATGGTTTATTGGAACCTTTTTTTTAAAAAAATAAGTTGTTAAAACTTATTTGTTTGCACACAGTTGAATGGTTTCAGGTATTGCTATTTAACGTTAGTAATTCTATTTATGAAGTGTCTCTATGTAATATAAGTAATTTACGCACAGCTGTACGGTTTTAAACAGCAGTAATAATTCTTTGTAAATGATTGAACAGTTTTATTTGACCCATTTTTTATATATATATATATATATATATATATATATATATATATAAGCATTCATAGTGTAATGGTTACTGTCATAGAAAATCAATATGACAATCCTAGTTCAATTCCTAGATGAGGCTGTTTGTATTTCACATAGTGCTAATACCCTTGGGAAAGGTAATGAATTCTACTTTTCTGCCTCCAGCTGGGAGTAAATAGGAAGATAGGCTCGGCTCTTGGTATGGCAACCAGTCTAGGAGAAGGAAAACTGAATTCAAACCTGTTAAACTTAACTTAAAAATTGACCTTGGGTTGCATCCTGCTCATGTGAAATGGTTGGTAAATATATATATGTATTGATGTTGGTAAATCACTAAGTCTGCGGTCTAAGGATGGAAAAAGGTAGCATCTTTATTTAACTTGTTTTTGATAAGTCTATAACTTTCGGTTTAATGTTACTTTTGTTTTTTTATATTGGTTTTTCCTCCTGTTCCTTTTTGTCTAAAAAATGGTTTTTATTTGTATTTCTTAAAAAATATTAATTTTTGTTTGTATTTTCTAAATAAAGATTTTTTTGTGGTGACATCAAAGAATTACACAACCTACTACAAAACCCACACCCCAAAATAAGATTTACTATAGAACACAGCTCAAAAGAACTACCATTTTTAGACATACTTTTAAAAAGCGTAAATGGCCAAATCATCACAGATATCTACCAAAAACTAATAGACGCCCAACAATACCTCCATTTCAAAAGCCACCACCCCAGAGACCATCTTAAATCCATCCCTTATACTCTAGCATGTAGAATACACACAATAATCATGGATAAAAACCTAAAAAAAAATCCCTCTTTAAAGAACTACACACAACCCTACACCAGAGAGGATACCCAACAACACTTAATAAATAATTGCTTGAAATTAGCAGAAAAAATACCACAAAGAGAATTAAGGAACCTGAAAAAACACAATAACAAGAAACCCGTAGCATATGTTGCAGCCTACAACAAAAATAATCCAGAATTATTCACAGAAATAATGAAAGATCTAGACGAACTAAAAAACAGGGACAAAATCAAAGAAATTCTAGACACAACAAAAATCATTAAAAGCCAGAGACAACCCAAAAATCCTAAAAGAATACCCTCCTCATCTACATTTGAAAAAAACGCAACACAAGGAGTTACCAAATGCAAAAATAAACGATGCAAAATATGTGATATAATTATAGAAGGTAAATCCTATATCTTTAAAAACCCTGAAACCAAATTCAAAATAAATAAAAACTTAAGCTGCAACTCAAAAACACATAGTCTACATAATTGAATGTAGCGAATACAAAGAAATATACATAGGGTCAACACAGGAGTAATATCAAAATAGAAGAAAACAGAAAATTTAATGTTTAGAAACATCTATACCAATGTAGTCAAGGTAAATTTAAAATAATGCCAATATATCAAACCAACGACTACACGCTACTTCAAATAAAAGAAAAGAATTTTGTTGATAGATCTAAACCAAAGTTGAATAAAATATGAATCATACGCACACGCACAAATGGAAATAAATATGCATACACACATATATACATATATATATATATATATATATACACACACACACACACACACAAATCTCCAGAAACACATTCACAAATACAGAGAAATAATAACTATAAGTGAAATTGGAAACCACTCCAACACACACATACATTGTATCAAATATCAAAAGTAAATTAGAGATAAAGTTGGCAAAGAGAAACACACTCAAAGAAAAAGGACCAGCATTCATTAAAAAAACAAAAAAACAAAAGGAAGTAAAATCTATTCAAACTGTTCTTCTATGAGAATGACTGAAGCATGAAGGTTGACATACCATTAGATAGTACCACTATTGTTCGAGCCTTTGGCATTTAATAACCCAGAAAGATTGATATACCATTAAAAACAAAGAAACCAAACCAAATGTCTGTCCATCCATCTGTACTCCTACGGCTGTACCATTTTTGGGTTTGATTTCAACCAAACTTTCAAAAAATCTTAGTCATGCTTGGAAAGATTTTCATTGGCCTAACGAGTAGAGTGTTTGCCAATGGTCCAGGAGATCTGGGTCCAATCCCAGGTCGAGTCATACCAAAGACTTTATAAGTGGTACTTGATACATCCTTGCTTAACTCTCGGCCATATAAGGTACATATCAAGGGTAAAGTGGAGCAATTCAGGGAAAGGAGTAGCGCCCTCCCCTACACCTCAGTGTAATAGCTATCGAAAAGGGAGCCTTCTGGTCATCCTCGACTACTGTCACCAACTTTACTTTTACTTCATCTTCTTGTCCCTCTCACTGTAATGTAAAAACTGCCTATTTCACAGTACTTACCCACTTTCATGGTAATCGTTATGAAAAGCAGATAGTTTTCTTCCTCTTTGTATACAGTTAGACTCTATCTTGACCAGGTGCCTAGCTGCTAAGAGAAAATTCATTTAATCTCAATGGCTGCTCAGTCTTAAATTGGTTTAGACCACATGTCTAAAATAAATTTTTTTGTTTTGGCTGATTCTACCCCTCAAAGTTTAATTTTTTAAAAAATATTTAATTTCTAAAGTTATTTGTTTTATAAGATCTCCCAACAAACATGAATCTTGCCTAGTAGGCTGGGGCTATAGAATCCACTGACTGCTTCTCTGCAGGTGGGGGGTAGACTCCCCCAGCGAGCGTCCTGGATATGACACTAAACAATCTGATGGTGAGGTTCCAGTAATACTGGAGCTTTGGGGAATCCTGAGTACCCCTTCATTGCCATTGCTCCCTGGTCCACGCTGGCCCGGAGTGGTAGCACCTGATAGGGTTCTATTTATGAGTCAAATAGAACTAAACTGTGTACTTATGCTAAACTGAATTGTTTGAAATGGAACTGTTTTTGACATTGAAACTGTATTTATGCTAAACTGAATTGTTGGAAATAGAACTGTTTGACTAAACTGAATAGCTTGAAATAGAACTGTTTTTGACAATTAAACTGTGTATTTATGCTAAACTGAATTGTTTGAAATAGATCTGTTTTTTGTATTAAAATGGATTTAGTATTAAATAACGTATAAAGGTTGATATGCCATAAAACCCAAACCAACAAACTTTAATCAATCTTCTGTATGTGTTTAATGTAAACAAGGAAGTTGTAAATAAACAATAAAAATAAATAAAAGCTCTTTTAAATATGACTAAACTTTGATGAAAACAGTTTTGTCCTGTATTTCTAATAATGACTATCTTACAGCTTATTTATTTTTTTTCATCATACAACGTGTGAAAGCACGCGCGATACCCTGCCCTCATCAGCCGCCAACCAGGGGTGATAACAGTTTCGGTAGCTCAAGGCTTTACTGCCACTCCTAGCGCTACCAAGCAGCTTTTGCCACCAGACAGGGTATTTAAAAGAATTATATATATATATATATATACACGCCAGATCAATTAAGAGCAGAGATTACATTGGACGTTCATCTTCATTTTCGTGTGCAGTTTGTGATTTAAAAAAAAACGCGTTTACTTTCAGCCGTTGATGTTATTACACGTTTACAGTGACCGTTTCTTGATGTTACGTACATCAAGAAACAGTTACTGTAAATATGTCATCATCATCATCATCAGCATGGATATCCCTGACCCTTTCTCGCCACCTCTCCCTATCGTTGAAGCTTCCGGCAGGTCTTCAGGGTTACACCCAGTATCTTCACAGAGCTGCTGTATGTAGGTTCAAGCTGGTTGCCCTGCTTTTGCTTGTCCATGTGAAGGGGTCCATAGGAGTACATCACTTATGAGCTCATCCCTACTTCTCCAGCAGTGTCCTGCATGTCTGGTTCATTTAACTTGGATAGCTTTCGTGATGGGTGGTAGGTGGTACAACTGCTGCTTTGTGGGGTGTTGCCTCCAGTACTTGTTCAATATTGCTTGCAGCATTCTTGTGTAGTTGCCATCAAGCCTTTTCTCCATACGTTTAGTTTGCATCCACGTAGTGCATCCATATAGCAGTATTGATACAATCACTGCTTGGAAGAAACTGCGTTTCATTTTATCGGTCAGGTCTGACTTTCATATGACCAATAGTGTAAATATGTAATATGGATAAAGACCACTAACCATAGTGATGATAAAAAGTTACAACATAAAACCCCCCAGAAAATCACTGTCCATTACTATAATTAGTAAAAGTTTTATAATTTTCAACTTAGATGTCCATTAAAAATAAATTTTTCGTTATTATAAAACAGTTAAGCTAGCCATTTCAAATTTTTCTCGGAATTTGTGGAAAATGAGGAATGTAGACAAAATTATTCAAGAGAAATTGTGAACAGACTTATAGATTTTTGCTGGCTGTTATAACTTTGACCAAAGCAGTCAAATCAGGTAAAATAATTGAATGTCTAAATGCTGATATGTTTGCTTATCAATAACTTTCATAGCCATCTGTCGTCTTTTCTGATCAACAAGAAATCTATGAAAACTATCCAAGCTGATCAGGCATATATGCACCCACACACAGACATATTTATCTAAGAGACCTTGGTTAAGTGGTTGATTTTACAACCAGTCAACCCCTGTTGGATTATTTAATTCTAAAGTCAAGTCTTTTTTACAAGTAATAATATGGTTTTAAGTAACTAATCATTTGACTGAAGGATTCACTGGTTTAATATATCATAAAAGCCTTTAAGTGGGCTTTTATAATTCAGTTGCATTAGAGAACCCCTTACCTGGTCACAGATTGATATTTGATCAATACCTATTGGGTCACCAAAGTGAAGAAATAGGATGTTTGAAAACCTGTAACTCCTAAGGATCTCAAGATTACATCACTGTCCAAGAATGTCTTTCATGTGTCTTTCTTGATATGTAAACTGTACCCATGTACAAAGATTGCTGCGTGCATATTTTTCCACCCATGTTCCAAGAACCACTCCCCAATGTACCTTGGGTGAATTGTAGTTAAAAATACAATAAAGTAAGATGTGCACACAAAAGGTAAATTGTTTATTCTTCCTGGCAGATGTCTCTGAATTCACTGCACAGGTCCACAATGGAAAGGAAGAAGTTGGACCCCTATCATCATCATCGAACACAGAATGGAAGCCTGAATGGCCTTTGTGAGGTGGTAGAGGGCTATCTAACAGTATTATCGTCAAGCATTCTTATCTCATACTAATAGAAGGGAGTTTCCGTGGAGTAATGTCTAAAGTTCTGGACTGTGGACTCAAAGTAGGCATTGCCCAGTTGGCTGGGGCAGTAGAATACATCAACTACATTTCTGCAGAGGGGTAAGACCTGCCCCCTCCAACAAATGTCCTGATATCACACTAAGCAATCAGATGGTGAGGTTCAAGTAATGCTGGAGCCTTGAGGTACGCAGAGTACTTCTTTATTGCCATCACACCCAGGTTCATTCTGGCCCGGAGTTGTAGTACCTGATAAGGGTCCTATCTATGGATCAAATAGAACTAAACTGTGTACTGATGCTAAACTGAATTGCTTAAAATGGAACTGTTTTTGTATGCTAAACTGAGTTGCTTGAAATAGAACTGTTTTGACATTTAAACTGCATTCTGATGCTAAACGGAATTGTTTGAAATAGAAATGTTTTGACAATTAAACCATGCACTTATGCTAAACTGAATTGTTTGAAATAGATCTGTTTATCTGTATGAAAATGGATTTGGCATTAAATAACCTACAAAGGTTGATATGCCATAAGACCTATACAAACAAAGTAAGTTCAAACTCTTGTGCTATTATGTTCACTTTCAGACTAATGTCTCTTGATAAAAGGATGAACCCCTTATCCCTCCAGCTATGGGTTAAATAATATCACTGCTGTTCTTCTACAAGGAAGACTTTGGCATTAAATAATCCACAAAGGTTGATATGCCATTAAACAAAGAAACTGAAATTGAATACTAATTATTTTTAGATCTATTTGATTCCTTGATCGGATCTTAACAGGTACTATCATTCTGGATCACAGTGGATGTGGGAGTAACGTCAATGAAAGAGTATTCTACACTCCCTAAAGATCCAGCAGTATAATTTCACCACTGGTAAAAATTTAAACAGGTAAACAATTGAGAAGACTATTTTACTTTTTTAAAACATTTTCAAAATATTTCTCAGAAAAATAATTTCTTATTTTGTGTCCTTTTTTTTCATCGTTGGATTGCACAACTTTCACTTTAACATTGTTATATGCTTGATCTCTTGAAAACAAAAGTCATTTATGTCAATTTAATTGATGAGTTTTTAAGTGAAAGTCAGAAACAAAATATGATTAAATAATTGGTGCTATTTCTACTTGAAATCGAATGTTGCAATCTTTGAGATATTTCCAATTGAAATCGAATGTTGCAATCTTTCAGATATTTTAGCTTTGGAATATCCTTTGTTCCCACCATTATTTTATAGTGGAACCGTTATACAATTTACCAAAAGTCATGACACCTACACCTGTTTTTAATGTACAAGTGTTGCCATCTTGGTTTTGATGAGATATTAAATAAAATAAGAATTGTTTTAAAGAAAGAATTTATTTATTAGGAAAAAAAAACAAAAACAGATGAAACATTGAATAAAAAAAAAAAATCTGTTTTTGTTATTGAACTACATATGAACCCATTGAGTTCTCATTATAACACCTGTCCATGATGATTTTGATGCTTCTATTCAGGAAGGAGTGAAGAATTCTAAATAGCATTTCATAGTTATCCTAATTCTTGATTCAATGAACATAACTAAAATATGACCTTCAGTGCAAATTGAAAATGCAAAATCCACAAAATTATAAGTCGCTTGCAAATTGGACTGGAAATTCCCTTATTCTGTAAGTTAGAGCATCTTAAGAGTATTGTTCTAAAAAGAAATTATCACTACTTAAATGCTGTCTTTGTAAAATTCACCCAAATATGAAAATTTTTAATCATATATAGATAATGGATAAATTTAAGATTGTTTAAAAAAATATTTAGAGTAGATTATTATGAAGAATCTTGCTGTTTCTTCAATCCCGGTATCCTCAGAAATTTTGGTGTCATAATTTTTATTATCTCTTAAAACTTTGGGAAATATCGTTTAAAAGGATTTTAAAATGTACCGAAAATAGCAAGGTTAAAGAGCCCTCTCTGCTCTATTATTTACTGGAGAGAGAATAGTTGGATTCATAGCTTTCCCAAGGGTATTAGTTTTTCTTCTCCAAGACTGAAATGCAGCCTCATCCAGAATTTGAACTCTGTTCACCATGACGGTAACCACTACACCATATATGCCTCTAATTCACGAATATAGTTCACCAACAAAATCTTGCTGGAGTATCCTCACTTTCAGCCCTGAATTATTAACTGATTTGAAAATCATTTTAACACAAAAAAATTGTGAGGCAAAACTCACATGATAGAAGGTATAATTATCAGGACAAAAGCAAAGAAAGAAATGACTATGTTGTTAGTTGTATCAACCATAATTATTTGAACAGAGAGTAATATTATGGGACCAAGCCATAGTATTTGTACAGGTAGACATTTGCTGTGGACAAACAAGTTTGTATATTCCCAGGTAGATTTGACCTATGAAAGCAAGATTTACTTATCATCAGGTGGCGGGGAGTGAAAGAGAGGAACAGGAAAACAGATTTATAAACGAGGTCAACACAAGGAAAAGAAGCAAGAATGTTTATCTTGTTTACTTTTAGAGTCGCTTCATGCAAGATTAATCAGGCATTTTTCTTGATATTTTTTTCTTTTCTTCAAATAAATACTGAGATTAGTTAAAATATTGCCCATAAATATGTATATCCCTAATTGTTTTTTATTTAAAAAAAAAAAAAATTTTTAGATACACTTTTTTTTTAAAAATTTGTTTTTTTATTTATTGATTTAGATTTGTAATTGTCTTTAATTGGAATCATTTTGAGATGAGACTTCTTAATCTGAGGATTAATTTTTTATTTATTGCGGACTTTTTGTCCTCATCTTGGTAGTTTTTTTGTTTTTTTTTTGTCTTGTTTCTTCTTTCGCTACGTTGTAATTACTGGGGATACGGTTACAAGACTCATCATTCTTATCCGAGGTCACGGTAAAAATCACCTGAAGAAGGCCAGAGGTGAAATTTGGCTGAAACGTAGTGAAAGAAGAAACAAAAAAAAAAAAACTACCAAGATGAGGACAAAAAGTCCGCAATAAATAAAAAATTAATTCTCTGATTTAGATGTATTTAGTACCTGAAAAAAAAAAAAAAGGTGAAATGTAATATTAAATAGATTGTAAGTATTATCCTCTTCATGATATTTTTTTTAAGTTATAAGACCTTATCAAAAACATTTTTCACGTTAATTATTAGGAGAATAAAAAAACAAAACTAAAAAAAAATGAAACATTAAAATAAAAATTCATTTTTTTTTTAAGTCTACATCAGCATTTCATAATTAATAGCAAGCCATGATAATGTCAATGTTTCTATTTAGGAAGGCATGAAGGATTCCGATAAGCATTTTATAGTTGACAGTGGTCCATGATGATATTGGTGCTTCTATTTAGGGAGGAGTGAAAGATTTCATAGTTATCTCCACTGGGAAAAAATCATACTTTTTGTAACTCTTTATTAATAAAAAGTAGGAGGTGCCCGTGGTGTAAAATGGTTATCGTCATAGGAAATGGACACGGCGACACGAGTTCAAATCCTGGACGAGACTGATAGCATTTCACATAGCACTAATACCCTTGGGAAAGGTATGAATCCAATTATTCTCCCTCCAGCTATGGGTAAATAGTAGGACAGACTAAGTTCTTCAGCCTTGGTGAGGCAACTAGTTTAGGAGAAGGAAAACTCCGAATTCAAACTTGTTAAACTCCGCTTAAAAATTGACCTTGTGTCATATCCTGCCAGAGCGGAGGGGTTGGTAAATATGATTAATAAAAAGTAGATGGGATAAATTTATGGTCAGTTTTAGTAACTTAAAACCCACCGATAAGGCGGCTTTTAAACTTATTCTTTTAAGAAAAAAATCTTCAACGTTTTTAAAATAGATTGAAATTCCATCTGAATATCATTACAATTTCTTCTGGTTTTGTTATGACTGTCATGTAATTGACAAACACCTGTTGCCAACCACGCAAGATGGCTCTGAATTGCAAATCTTTGCTTGTCACAGATGGAGTTGGTTTCGTTTGTTTTTTCTCTCTATTATCTCAGGTCATAAGAAGTGACAATAAGAAAATTATGTCAAAGAAAAAACTGAAAAATTTAAATATGACAGTTGATGTTTGCTTGTCGCATTGATTGATTGAAATGATTAAAAATTCAGTTTGTTGTCCTGACAGGGCTTAGGATCCCCTTCAGAGGATTAAGACCCTTCCCCAAAAGAGTCTCCTGGGTATGACATTGAACTGCATCTAATGGTGCAGCTGCAGTTCTGGGAAATTTAGAGTACTATTTCATTGCCATTACTCCCAGGTCCACTCTGACTCATAGTGGTAGTATGTATTCAGATCTCATCTATGGGTCAAATCATTATCTTGTTGGATATCCCTGACCCTCTCTCGCCACCCCTCCCTATTGTTCATTGCTTCCAGCAGGTCTTCAGGGCTACACCCTCTATCTACCTGACTGATAAAATAAAATGCAGTTTCTTCCAAGCAGCGTTTGTGTCGATACTGCAATATGGAGGCACTACATAGACGCTAACTAAACAGATGGAGAAAAAGCTTGACAGCAACTACACAAGAATGCTGCTAGCAATATTGAACAAGTCCTTGAGGCAACACCCCCACAAAGCAGCGGCTGTACGGCCACCTACTACCCATCACGAAAACTATCAAAATTAGATGAACCAGACATGTGGGACACTGCTGGAGAAGTAGGGACGAGCTCATAAGTGATGTACTCCTGTGGACCCCTTCACATGGCCGAGCAAAGGCAGGGCGACCAGCTCGAACCTCCATACAGCAGCTCTGTGTAGATACAGGATGGGTCAAATAGATGTTTAAAAATGATTCATATTTTATTGGACACTGTGCAAGCAAAAAATGTCTTAAAGAACTATGCAAAAATGTATATATGAAGATACAATGAATATGATTAACCTTTAGGCATGAAATAACTTTTGACAACTTGACATTCTGGTAGAATCAAATTACTGTTTTCGTCTTGAAATTCAGTTTAAAAACAAACAGTAAAATATATCAAGCTTTAATGTCAAATTATGTAACATCAGCATCCATTTGCGATTTTCATAAAAGAATAGGTAAACATTTTCATTTACCAACCAATTTCTTCAAATAGAATATAAACCAGATGAACAGCTAACTTTTTATCTATTATATCCTGAGTGTCATCATCGTCATCATGTCGTGCCATCAGCACGGATATCCCTGACCCTTTCTCGCCACCCTTCTCTATCGTCCTTTGCTTCCAGCAGGTTCTCAGGGCTACATCCCGTATCAGCACAGAGCTGCTGCATGTTCTAACTGGTCGTCCTGCCTTTGTTCGTCCATGTGAAGGGGTCCACAGGAATACATCACTTATGAATTCATCCTTACTTCTTCAACAGTGTCCCGCATGTCTGGTTCGTCTAACTTTGATAGTTTTTGTGATAGGTGGCTGTACAGCTGCTGCTTTGTTGGGTACTGCCTCCATGACTTGTTCAATATTGCTCGCAGCATTCTTGTGTAGTTGCTATCAAGCTTTTTCTCCATATGTTTAGTTAGCGTCCATGCAGTGCATCCATATAGCAGTATTGACACGGCTGCTGCTTGGAAGAAACTGAGTTTAATTGTCTTAATTCAAATTGAAAATTTCAAATTGTGTTACTTTTAGATATGTCATTTTAATCAGGTTATAATTGTGTCTAATATCTCCTGATCAAAGAAGCGATACTGAAGTTTAACTGACTGGAGGCATTGATTTGAGGATGAGTCTCTTGAACTTAGAGAGAACAAGGGAAAGAGTGAATTTGGAAGTTTAAATTGACTCTGTTAAATGGTTTATTAGCTTTTACTGTATGAGTACATCCTAACTTTTATCAAGGATGCCAAGTATTTTTTGCAAAGCCTTTATGGTGTGTGGAGAAATATAGTGGGAAGAAAAATTCATTAAAAAGAAATATGAGGGTCAGGAAAGAATCAGATTAAGGCAATGTCCCCAGGATGCTGTTGCTCAGCAATAGGCTCCTGAGCTCTATGGGAGTGTTCCTGATTCATAAGCCCATCATTTGATTTACATTCTCTGATAGGAGAATTACGTCATTTGCACCAGTGTGCCTTGTGATTTCGTAACCCTTGCAAGCTGTTAAATTCTCTGCCGCAATCACATATTTTGGCCTGGTACATGTCCAAGTCATTTTTGTTTGAGCAAGTATATACCTCTATATGTAGATTTAAATGATTTAGGAGCTGCAAAAAAAGCACTCCAGACACGTATATCCAATACAAAAATTCCATACACCAACCTAAAACCACTTATTAACAAATTTATAATTAAGAAATAGCAAAAATTTTGGGATGATCAAACACAGAACAAACTCCACCATATTCATGATACCATAGGTGAATGGCCAGCAGGTTATAGAAGAAATAGAAAAGAAGTGATAATATCCAGACTTCGTATTGGTCACACCCACATTACCCATTCACATCTCCTAAAAGGGGAAGACTCCCCAGTATGTCTAACATGCAAAGTACCTCTCACAGTCAAACACATTCTCATAAACTGTGACAGGTTCAGACGAATTCGCCCAAAACATTACCAAACAAACAATTTAAAGAACCTCTTCAAAAATTCTAAACCAGAGGAAATCTTAAGCTTTCTAAAAGAAATCAATCTATTCATCAAAATCTAGTCAAATATAATAAAACATAACTAAAACTCATACCTTAAAACCTAAAACATGCACAAAAGACAAAAGAAATTTAACCCTTCTGGCATTAAATGACCCACAGAGGTTGATATGCCGTTAAACAGAACTCAAACTTAGATGATTTAGCTGCAAAGAATTAATGATGAACCAGGGATAATGAATGTTTTTATGTTTAAAGGCTACATTGAAATTCATTGTTAACTAATGGCTTCATTCCATAGATTTTTTATGTTTATAGCAAAATCTAAAGTATGACCTTTTTTTGTTTACTTAGTCCAAATTGAATAAATGTATTCTATTAAGAGAAATTTTTAAAATTTTACTGACCTTTTCAATGAAGTTTTTTTTTTTTTTTTTTAGATTTGATTTTTTTTTTTTATCTTAAAGTATAAGGATATTGGGTTCTAAATTAGAGATCGGTCTTTCCACAAGGCCTTACAAGGCTGTACTAGTTAGTTTAGAGGGTTGCTGCTTGTACTGACCCAACCCCTCCACCATGTGCAGGATGTGACACTAGGTCAATTTTTAAGAAGAGTTTAACAGGTTTGAATTCAGTTTTCTTCTCCTTTACCAGTTGTTATATCAAGTTTAAAGAGTCCAGTCTGTCCAACTATTAACTCATAGTGTAATATAATGGCTGAGAGATTTCATTTTATATATCTTGCCTTTCGGTTTAATTAGGCTGAGAACCTTTTGCTTAGCGCATGGGTTAGTTAGGTGCAACTTGAGCACAGGTGTTGATGCATGTGCGGGGAGGATGTGTCGTTCACAGATGTCAAAATAAAAATCCCTTGGGGATGTGAATGACGTCATGCACCGGGAGCGTGCGTGGAGGATTTTGGGAGATTTGAAAAAGTCAGGAGTTGAGAACTAGACACCGAATGAGAAAGGTCGACTTTTAGGGCTCGCAGAAGCCAGACGAATTTGCACGCTACAGGCGCCGCATGAGAAGAGGGGGCAGATGGAAACGTCATCATAGAAAGATTGTGCATCTCTCTTCCTTATGTCGAAACCTTTAACTCAAAGGTAATAAATTCGTATCTGAACTAAGAATTCATATGTTTTTCATGTTTCGGGATTCCTATGTTCTATGTATATATGTTATGAACATTCTATGTACATTTCACATATCTGTATTGGGCTATAGTACAATAGCTGGGAGAGAATATTTGGATTCATACCTTTCCCAAGGGTATTAACATTATGTGAAATGCAAACTGCCTTATATAGGATTTGAACTTGAGTCACCAAGTTCATTTCTAACAATAATTATAATGCCAAAATCAGGTTGCTTGTCCTTGTTGACGAAGCCAAATTTAATACTATAACTACTACCTTTTTTTGTCTGATAACTTCTGTTATATTCTTTGTTTATTATCTATAGCTAGTATTAAGTCTGAAATTATCTGAATTCTTACTTCTTTGTGTGTGTGTGTGTGTGTGTGTGTGTGTAAAAGATAAACAAAAGAAAGATATATTTGAATGTAAGTGTAGTTCCTTGCAAAGGTCATGTGTGCACAGGTGGCGACCAGGTTTAACACCTCATGTTTAAATAACGTTAGCGAAGACAGGATATAGATGATAAACAAATCAAGGCTTGTTGACTGGCATGGGGATAGAAAGGTTTGTGACACGTGATGATTCTAGAAAGTATGATGCAATAAGTAATTAAATCAGAGAATATATAAAAATGAGATGATTTGAAAATTAGTGGAGTTGAATTTAAAATCAAAAGAGAAAAGTTGTTTTTTTTTTGGTCAGCAAGTGGTAGATGTGGGGTAGTGGGGTGGCTGCAAAGGAGATATTTCAAAAACTCTTACAAGTTTTCCCTCTCCTTATGTTTGCATCAGACTACGATGAAATTGTAGCAGTCTGAATAAAGATTTTTCATATTCTGAATAATAGAATAGCCTATTATTTTTGAATTTTAATATTCAATATGGTCCATTGTATTACAGCTTTCATGATGGCAGTAATGGAAATATAACAAAAATTATTTTACTCTTTTTTATTTTTGACTTGCATAAAATTTAACTTTGCTTAAAGGACAAAAAATATATACATAAACAAACCAAAAATCTATTCTAATTGTTGGTTCAAAGAATATAAATAATTCCTCTCACCAATTTTTTTCCAGATGGAGATCTGGACTGAACCAGACACCAAATATCTTGTATAGACTATCTGTTAAACTTAAGGGAGCAGGAAAGGGTACCACTCTTCCATGAACCCTACCACAAACCTACTGACTCTTCACAGTTGATTTTGGCCCCCTCATTCCTTCTAATTCCTTTGCTGACTTCCTTAACTTCAGCACTGTTCGTTACAAGCAAACTAAAAGTGTTAATATAACTGGAATACCTGGCTGTAATGGTAGTCCCAATTTGCATAGGACTGTTCGTTCTCAAATTGTGAAGGAAAGGTTCCAATGCAAGAACGTACAGCATGGGTGAGAGCAGACAACCATGACAAATTGATCAAGACAAAGAGAAGGGTTTTGTTCTCACTCCATTCACCCTCACCATGACCCCAGGGGATGCATACACAAGGTGAATCAAGATGTGAAAGTTCACTCTGAATCAAGCCACTGAGAAAACAGCCTTGAAGAAACCATAGTCGACTCTATGAAAGACCTTGGCCTGATCTAAATTGATCTGTGCTGCATTACTTTCAACTTTTCTCTGATCATGCAAACTATATGAAGACTATTCTGGATATTCCTGGCCTTAATAGCTCAAGACTGCTCAGAAGTGATTGGATTAGGCAGCGCTGATAGTCTGCCATGATCTTCATTAAAATCTTAAAGTCAGTGTTTAGTACCTGTCTCTACCATATTTGTTTTTACAAAGAAACTTTGGCCCAGTCGACTGGGGCTGTAGAATACACCAACTGCACCTCTGCAGAGATGTAAGACCCCCTCAACGAGTGCCCTGGGTATGACACTAAACAGTCTGATGGTGAGGTTCCAGTAATGCTGGAGCTTTGGGGAATACGGAGCCCCCCTTTATCATCCACTCTGGCCTGGCATGCTAAACTGAATTGTTTGATTAAACTGAATAGCTTGAAATAGAAATGTTTTTGTCAATTAAACCATCCTTACATTTAAACTGTGTGCTTATACTAAACTGAATTATTTAGAACTGTACTTACATTAAACTGAATTGTTATATATAACTGCTTGAATAAACTGAATAGTTTGAAATAGAAATGTTTTTGACAATTAGACTGTGTACTCATGCTAAACTGAATTGTTTGAAATAGAACTAATTATTTACATAAAAATGGATTTGGCATTAAATAACCTACAAAGGTTGATATGCTATAAAATCAAACCAAACCAAACAATGAAGCTTTAGGGGATTGTCCCAAATATAGGAACAACCTCAAGTACATCAAATTTCCTTCGTATATTTTATGCTTTTCAGTTAAAGAGAGTTCAATACAATAGCCGTCTTTGTAGACTCATTGTATTCCACCATTTATTAACACTTATGGACAAATTCTAAAGGTTTTTTTTTAATATTATTTACAAGGATCATTAAGTAAGTTTCCAGACTTTTTTTTCGTATGGGCACTTTTATTGATAATACACACATGAAACTCTAGTCCCCTTCAAAGTAATCTCCTCCGGCTGCAATGCACTTGTACCATTCCAACAACTTCTGGAAGGCCCCATGGAAATACTCTTGTGTGAGTGTGTCAATGACCTTTGTCACAGCCTCTTTCATCTCCTCAATTGTCTCATAACGACAGCCTCTGAGCTTAGGGAATAACCAAAAGTCACAGGGAGCAAGGTCTCAACTATAGGGAGGCTGTGGAACTGTCTTGATGCCTATCTTGGTCAAATAGTCTGTGACAAGGATGGAGTTGTGGACTGGTGCATTGTCCTGGTGGAAATGCCACTGAGCCGATTTGATGAGTGCTGGCCTCTTCCGACGGAATCTCTTCCTGAACTCCCTTAAAACCTCGACATAGTATTCCTCGTTGACTGTCTGTCCAGTGGGAACCCAGTGCATGTAGATCATGCAAGTGCTGTCTAAAAAAGGGATCATCAGAAGTTTGTGGGTGGATTTGCTCTGTCTGGCCTTCTTGGGTCTGGGAGAGCCAGCATGCTTCCACTTGGAAGTCTGTCTCTTGGTCGTAGGAGTAGATCCAGCTTTCATCGCATGGCATTTAAAACAGAATTTTATTGCATATCGTTCTTCTAAAGTCCAGATTGCATTTTTGAAATTCACCAGCTGTGACAATCAGGCTTTAGTAGGGTGTATTCCAATTCGTGCTGTAGCTGTTCATTTGAAGCTGAAATCATAAAAATTGGTCAGTCATCTCAAAAGATGTATAGCAATAATATAGTGAATTTTCAAGAGTCTACGACAATTTTAAATGCCTATGCAAAAAAAGTCTGGAAACCTATTGAATGCACCACATAGATCCTAAAAATTTTATGTTTAAACACAAGACAAAAAAATTATTCTTTAACCCAAATCCTGACCATAGATTAACTCCAGAGAACCAACTTGTCATATCAATCACATCAAAATTGAAAAGAAACAAACATTTCTTTAAATCCCTCTCTATAGTAATACATCTTTTAAAAATATAATCTAAAATATATATATATATATATATATATATATATATATATATATATATATACCTAATCCCTCCCCACATGTTCATGCACGCATGTTTTTCGTATATTGGTCAGCAGGCAAATTAGGTCACAGAATTACTTCTTAGCTTTCTCTGTGACAACTGCAAAACTTGTCCTGGCCAATCCATCTCTGCTTTTCTCTCTCACTTATGTTGGAATAAGGCAGTAGTATCGGAATTCTAACTAACAATTGTTTCAGCATTTTTATTTGATTCCATAACATTTCAGCTATTTTATAATGCATATATCAAATTCATGAAAACGACTATATTACAACAACTAAAAAGCTCAAACTTATAAATTTAAAGTGAAAGTTAAGCAATAATGTAGAAAATCAAATCATTAAGAGAGGAATTTCTTTTTAAGAAAAAGATATTTTTCAAGTTTTAAATGAGTGAAATATCATTTTCAGTAGCTTATCTACTTAATCTATTCAACTCATACATATAGTGTGTGTGTATATATATATATATATATATATATATATATATATATATATATATGCACACACACACACACAGGGTGACCAAAAAAAAAACAGAACCTATAAACTTTTTTATTACTTCTACAAAAATAAAGCAAAATAATTCTAATTCTGTTCTTTTGGGTCACTCTGTGTGTATGTATGTGTGTGTGTGTGTGTATATATATATATATATATATATATATATACTTACCGGCTCATTGGCCTAGTGAGTAGGGTGTTCGCCAAAGGTCCAGGAGGCCTGGGTTCAATCCCAGGTCACGTCATACCAAAGACTTTAAAAATGGTACTTGATACGTCCTTGCTTAACACTCAGCAATATAAGGTATGTATCGAGGGTAAAGTGGAGCAATCCAGGGAAAAGAGTAGTACCCTCTCCTACACCTCGGTGTAGTAGCTATTGAAAAGGGAGCCTTCTGGTCACCCTTGACTATGGTCGCCAACTTACTTACTACTGTGAGCTCGTCCCTACTTCTCCAGCAGTGTCCTGCATGTCTGGTTCGTCTAACTTGGATAGCTTTCATGATGGGTGGTAGGTGGCCATACACCTGCTGCTTTGTGGTGTGCTGCCACCAGGACTTGTTCAATATTTTTTGATTTTTTAATTGTTCTCATCTAATTTTTGATTTTTTAATTGTTCTCATCTAATTTTGACCTCGGGTCATCATTAGGAGAAAAGTTTTTGTGAAGAGTTTTTTTTTTTTTTAAATGGTCTTTAAGTGTTGATATGGTTCAAGAAAAGAATTTAAAAAACTGGGAATGAAGCATATCCATTTTTTTTTATGAAAATTATTTGTTGATATCCATGTATCTTGAGGTGATTATTTTATAGTTTTTGCTATTTTAAAAAGCTGGCAGTGAGCTCTACGCTTGGAAGAATATTGTAGCTAGAATGTTTGCCAGTGGCCCGGGAGACTGGGGTTCAATCCCAGGTTGAGTCATACCCAATGGTACTTGATGCCACCTTGCTTAACACTCAGCATTATAAGGTACAGATAGAGGGTAAAGTGGACCAATCCAGAGAAAGGAGTAGCACCCTCCTCTACACCATAGTGTAGTAGCTAGTGGAAAGGGAGCCTTCAGGTCGCCCACTTAACTTATGTGTGTATTTTTTTTATATATATCTTGATAAGGGATACATACCACACAATGGGCACCTCATATGGTGTAATGATTAGCAAGCTGGATTAGACTATTGCTAGTGAGTTCAATTCTCACTGGATGCCCTATACTCTTGGCCTTGTGCCACAACTAAGCTAAACTTAATAAATAACTATATACCACATTTAGATCCCAGCCTGAGAGCTATATTCTGATTTAAAGCTGAAATTCTCATGAGTTAGACTTTTATTTTAAGCAGAGTATGCATATACTTTTCGATAGCTACTACACCAAGGTGTAGAGGAGGGCCCTACTCCTTTCCCTGAGGAGGTATCCTCGTGGTGTAATGGTTAAAGTGATGGACTGCAGAATCGTAGTACGTGAGTTCGTACTCCAGTCGCGCCATTACGTTCACTTTCAGGCAAATACCCTTGGGAAAGGTATGAACCCCCTTATCCTCCCAGCTATGGGTTAAATAGTACCACTACTGTTCTTCTAAGAGAATAGCCTTGGCATTAAATAATCTACAAAAGTTGATATGCCATTAAGCAAAGAAAACAAACCTCCTTTCCCTGGACATTGGCATAATGGTTAGAGTGTTTGCCAATGGCCTGAGAGACCTGGGTTCAATCCCAGGTTGCGTCATACCAGAGACTCAAAAAATGGTACTTAATGCCTCCTTGCTTAACACTCAGCATTATAAGGTACGGATCAAGGGTAAAGTGGAGCAATCCAGGGAAAGGAATAGCCTCCTCCCCTACACCTCGGTGTTGTAGCTATTGAAAAGGGAGCCTTCGGGTCACCCTTGCCTATGGTCACCAACTTTATTCCAGGGAAAGGAGTAGCGCCCTCCCCTACACCTCTGTGTAGTAGCTACTTAAAAGGGAGCCTTCGGGTCACCCTCGACTATGGTCAACAACTTTACTTACTTTGATACCTCCTTTGCTAACACTCAGCATTATAAGGCATGTATCAATGGTAAAGTGGAGCAATCCAGGGAAAGGAGTATCACCTTCCCCTACACCTCGGTGTAGTAGCTACTTAAAAGGGAGCCTTCGGGTCACCCTCGATTATGGTCAACAACTTTACTTACTATTCATATACTACCCTCTGATTGCAAACGAACGTATTGATTTATTTATATATTACTAAAATTCTCTTTGTATATATGTGTATGAACATATCAATCCATCCCAGCAAAAATAATGCGTCATGGATATTATTAGGCATTATTTATTGCCAAATTCTGCAACCTCAAAACTGTGTTGGCAAAAATAAAATTGCATACGTATATACGAAGGGTAATTATATTTTTAAAATGAGCAAGGACTTATATATTTTATAAGATCTGTTTGATGAGAGATCAATTCTTACATACCACTTAATATACTGTACTATAAGGGCCAAAAAATATAATTCATTTAATTTAGATAGTTGTTAAAATGATTAAATTAATTTTAATGTTGCTTGTACTTACCTCAATGCTTCAGCTAGACTGGTTACAGTGTGTCAATGTTCTAGAGTTTAGTAACGAATAATACCTAATGATATTTGTTTGGAGTCATAGTAATCTTTGACTGGAAGCCAGACACCACAGCGATACAGCCACTTAGCTTCCATCCTAAAAACCAAGTTAGACAAACAAGACATGCTGGACGTTGCTGGAGAAGCAAGGATGACCTCACCAGTGACATTCTTCTATGCCAGTGTTGGCAGACCAGCAAAAACTTATTTACATCAGCTTTGTGCAAACACAAGACGTAGTCTAGAAGACCTGCTGGAAGTGATGGATGATAGGGACTGATGGAGAGAAAGAGTCTGGGGAATCTATGCAGTTAGTGTAACTTGATGATGGTGATTTATTTTGGTTATATAATATTCTGCTAAAAATGATAAAAATCCTGATATCTTTGGTTAAGAAGAAAATTAACTTTTCGATAGAAAGAAATTGTTAGAATATACTTATTCATGATTGATACTGTATATATATATATATATATATACACACTGACTGCGTATCTGCAGAGGGGTAAAAACCCTGCGCCAACAACTGTCCTGAATGTGACACTAAACCATCTGATGGTGAGGCTTCAGTCCTCAAGCTTTAGGAAATATAGAATACCCTTTCATTGCCATTACTCCCTCATGCAGTCATACCTGAAGTGGTAGTACCTGTTAGGGTCTTATCTTTGAGTCAAATAGAACTGTTTAACCATTAAACTATGTGCAAGCAAATGACTGATATCAAATTGAATTGTTAGTGTTAGATAGCAATACTTGAAACCATTTAACTGTTGGTTGGTTGGTTGTTTTGTTTTAAGGTGTATAAATCTTTTTCAGGTCATTTAATGCTGAATTAAGTCATTTTGATAAGTTTAGTATAATTTCATTGTTTACCCACAGTTAAATGTCAAAACAATTCAGTTTAGCATAAGTATACAGGTTCAATATCAAAAACAGTTCAACTTCAAACAATTAAGTTTAGCATAAGTACACAGTTTAGTCCTATTCGACCCATTGATAAGACTCTATCAGGTAATACCACTGCAGGCCAATGGGCACCTGGGAGCGATGGCAGTAAATGGGTACTCTGTATTCTCCAAAGCTCCAGCATCACTAGAAACTTGCCATCAGATTGTTTAGTGTCATATCCAAGACTCTTGTTGGGGGTATCTTAGCCCTCTGCAGAGAAGCAGTTGGAGTATTCTACAGCCCCAGCCGACTGGGCAAACAGACAAACGAGCTCTTGCCTGTTTAAAAACTACTCATTTACAAATCATATTTAATATCTACAGGGTGGAACAGTAAAATTGTCGTCCCAAAGAAAACAACACTACAGCTTTATTTAAAAACTTTTATTGAAAAAATCAATTCAGATAGCTTGATTATGTAGTAGAGCTGACATCTATTCAATGTAGCCGTCTTCAGCCTCAATCACTGCCTCAATACGGATCCGGAACTGGGAGCATGCCTTTTCCACAAGTGCCAGCGGGAACTTGGCGAATACTCGGCAGATGGCGGCGATCAGGCTGGCTTTGGTGTTGTGGGAGGTCATGTTGGCGATGTTCTCAACGTATGACCAAATGAAGTAGTCCAGCGGGTTAAGGTCGGGGAATGAGGGGGGGCAGTGAGAGAAGGGTACAAAGTCGTAGCATTCCTTCTGAAGCCAGGCCTGGGTCTCTTTGGACTTGTGGGCCGGCGCCGTGTCCTGCTGCCACACCCAGGGTCTGCCACTGACCACCTGATTGCACAAAGGGATCAGCACACTCTTCAGCACATCCAGGTACACTTTGGTGTTGACTTTTAAGCCGACTTCGAAGATGTGAGGTAGCATGATGTGGCCCTCACTTGAAATCACACCAAAGACCATAACAGTAGCCGGAAACTTTGTTTTCATCACCCTGGGCACGTCCTGTTATTCGTGGCAATCCAGATTTACATTTTGAGGATGCTGGCAATGGTTTCTGTTGTCATAAGTTGGATCGGTAGAGAGCATGTGTTGTACAACGGCACATCTCCGATCTTGCTCGTTGAACATTGTGTCACTTTCAGACATGATAGAAGGCTCCTATCGCTCTTGGGATTTGTACACAACTGGCCAACTAGTAGATAGTCAGCAACAAAAAAAGAAAACCAGTTTTCATTAAACGGAAATGGAATCATGTCATCTTTCTAGGGTGACAATTTTATCGTTCCACCCTGTAGAAGGCTCCTATCGCTCTTGGGATTTGTACACAACTGGCCAACTAGTAGATGGTCTGCAACAAAAAAAGAAAACTGCTTTTCATTGAACGGAAATGGAATCACGTCGTCTTTTCTATAGCAAACCTACACGAGTGAGTTCGAGTCTCATTGGGTGCCTCTTTCATATGGCCTTGTGCCACATCTAAGCAAAAAAGCTTTGTAAATTACCACGTCGTCTTTTCTAGGGTGACAATTTTATTGTTTCACCCTGTTTATGTATAAATAGGGTTTGGGATTAGATAAATTGCATGATACTCAATTAGCCAAACTGATGAGCCATGGTGAAATCTACCCTAAAATAAACACCTGCTGCTATTAATAGATTATTGACCTTATGGAAATCTAATCTGATAAAATGGGAATTCTTCTTAGCTGTAGCCATGTCAGTACTTCTGTGTAACTGCCGCACTTGGACTCTAATGAAACATCGTTAAAAAAAGCAAGATGAGAACTATACAAGGGTACTATATGCTATTTTGAACAAATCCTGGAAGCAACACTCTACAAAACAGCAGCTGTATGGCCATTTGCTTCCCATCTCACAAACCATCCTAGTTAGATGAACAAGACATGTGAGGCACTACTGGAGAAGCAGGGACAAACTGATAAGCAATGTTCTCCAGTGGACTACACACATGGACTAACCAAGATAGGCTGATATGCAAAAACTTATATTTATCAGCTCTTGTGTAGACACTGGATGCCATTTAGGGGACTTTCCTTGAGAGAGATGGCTGATTGAGATGGATGTTGAGAGAGTCAAGGAAATTGATGATGATTGACTTTTCTTTCTAATATTTAGTACCTCTGCTTAAATTTTTGGCATTAACTGACTTCTCTAAATATAAATAAAAGTAAAGTTGGCGACTGTAGTTGAGGGCGACCAGAAAGCTCTGTTTTCAATAGCTTCTATACTGAGGTGTAGGGGCGGGTGCAACTCCTTTCCCTGGATGGCTCCACTTTATCCTTGATACATACCTTATATTGCTGAGTGTTGAGCAAGGAGGTATCAAGTACTATTTTTAAAGTCTTTGGTATGTCACGACCTGGGATTGAAGCCAGATCTCCCGGACAAATACTGCATACATATTATCTGGGATTAAAATATGTTATTTCGGTCTATCAAGTTTATTGATGAGAAAGAATTTTGTAAGTCTGTTGCAAAGACAACTGCTTCTTATGACATTTGTTTTAGAAGGATCATTAAGAACAAGATATAGCAACCTAGTTTCAATGTTAGTACATTGAAAAAAAAAGTATCCTGTATCTGGTATAGTTTTTTTTTTTTCTTTTTGTCGTTGAATGTAAAATAGGTTGACCAAGTTGGCTCTTATGTTATCAACAAGACTAAATACAAATGTATTAGTACTTTGGTTTACTTATATTTGTAATTTGGTTTATCTAAAAAAAATTTTATTTGTATTATCTGACAGAGTTACCTGATTTAAAATAGATTAGTTTAGCATTAGTCATTTAAATAAATGTAAGGTAAGCCTTTAGCATTAATATATATTACTAAAATGTGTGTGTATGTGTTGGTTGGGTTTTATGGCATATCAACCTTTGTAGGTTATTTAATGCCAAATCCATTTTTATGAAAATAGTTCTATTTCAAACAATTCAGTTTAGGACAAGTACTCAGTTTAAATGTAAGTACAGTTTAATTATGAAAAATATTTCTATTTCAAGCGATTCAGTTTAGTCAATTAGTTCTAATTCAGCTAAGTATAAGTACAGATTTTGTTTACACACAGTTAAATGTCAAAACAGTTCTATTTTCAACAAGTGTAAGTACAGTTTCAATGTCAAAAAACAGTTCCATTTCAAATAATTCAGTTTAGCATAAGCATGCAGTTTAAATGTAAGAATGGTTTAATTGTCAAAAACATTTCTTTTTCAAGCTATTCAGTTTAGTCAAATAATTCAGTTCTATTTAACCCATAGATAGAGTCCTATCAGGTACTACCACACTGGGCCAGAGTGGACCTGGGAGCAATGACAATGAAGGGGTGTTCCGCATTCCCCAAAGCCCCAGCATCACTGAAATCTCACCATCAGATTGTTTAGTGTCATATCAGAACATTCTTTCGGGGGTGGCTAGTCTTTCCCCTCTGCAGAGGTGCAGTCGGTGTATTCTACAGCCCCAGCTGACCAGGTAATGTGTTTGTGTGTGTATGTGTGTATATATATATATATATATAATCTGGAGTAGGGAATAATTCCAATCAGGGCCAATAAAATATTAAAAAATAGAATATTGAATTTAGATAATCTCGGTCAAGAGCTCAATGTAAATAAAATCTACAAAGCAAATAATTTTCTCTTCAAAAAAAAAAAAAAAAAAATTTATTTCCATCCAAGAAAAAAGAATCCTTTTTCTTGTTTGATCTGAAGAAGTCCTGTTAATTTTTTTTCTTTTTTTAAATTTTTTTTTTTTTTTTTTTTTTTTTTTTTTTTTTTTTTTTTTTTAGAGCATTGATTTATATCAAAGCTTTTTAACAGGATGGAAATAAATTTATTATCTTAGTGTTGACCGATTGTTGTTGGGTGTTTTTTTTAAGAGAAAAAAAAATATATATCGCTACTTCTTTGCATGAGTAGGATGTGACACAAGGTCAATATTTGGAATTTAACAGGTTTAAATTCAGTTTTCCATCTCCTAGATCAATTGCCATACCAAGGTTAAAGAACCCAGTCTGCCCTACTATTTACCCATAGCTGGAGAGAGAATAGTTGAATTCATAAATTTCCCGAGGGTATATATGAGTGCTTAACATCAGTGATAGAGCATATATGACTCTAAATTAGAATAGTGTAGACAGTCCACAGCAGTGATAAAGCTTCAGCCTTGGAGCTTTTAGGAATGTAGAGTGCCCCATCATTGTCATTATGCTCTGGTCCACTCTGTCCCAACTTGGTAGTACCTGTTAGTACCAGGAGTGGCACTACCGCCTTGAGCTACTGAAACTGTGTTATCACTCCTGGTTGGTGGCTGATGAGGGCAGAGTATCGCACATGCTTTCACACGTATGATGAAAATTTTAACTTTGGTGTATTGTATTTAAGTAAGTAAAGTTGGCGACTGTAGTCAAGGGCGACCCGAAAGCTCCCTTTTTAATAGCTACTACACTGGCCCAGCGGTTAGAGTGTTCGCCAATGGCCCGGGAGACCTGGGTTCAATCCCAGGTCGAGTCATACCAAAGACTTTAAAAATGGAACTTGATACCACCTTGCTTAACACTCAGCATTATAAGGTACGGTTCAAGGGTAAAGTGGAGCAATCCAGGGAATGGAGTAGCGCCCTCCCCTACACCTTGGTGTAGTAGCTATTGAAAAGGGAGCCTTCGGGTCACCCTCGACTATGGTCGCTAACTTTACTTTTTACTTACTTACACTGAGGTATAGGGGAGGGTGCTACTCCTTTCCCTGGATTACTCCACTTTACCCTTGAACCGTACCTTATAATGCTGAGTGTTAAGCAAGGTGGTATCAAGTTGTATTTAAGTAAGTAAAGTTGGCGACTGTAGTCAAGGGCGACCCGAAAGCTCCCTTTTTAATAGCTACTACACTGAGGTATAGGGGGAGGGTGCTACTCCTTTCCCTGGATTACTCCACTTTACCCTTGAAACAAATAGTGGAAGAGAGTTAATGAACACTTGCAAAATACTTAATGTACTTTTAATGCTTATATTTAAATTTACATAAGTGATATATTTTGATTTAAAATTAACAGGAAGAAAAAAAAAAACATGTTTCCAAATATGCAATAGAGAATAAAATATAAACATAACTATTTTTCTCTTTTTTTTTTTTTTTTTCTTACTATTACTGTGGAAAAAAGTTAATTTTGTTTATTCCTTATTCGTATGTTTGGAAATAAGTTGTTTTGTGTTTTGTTTTTTTTTTTCTGTAAATGTTAATTTTATGTAAAAGTATTTTTCTTGCTTCAAATATGCTTATGTTTCATTCAGAATTTGTTGACTTATTTTCAAATATTAATTTTCTTTCTTCTGTAATTTTTAATATTTTCACTCTATTATACTGTATACATTGGGGGGATATATATATATATATATATATATATATATATATATATATAAGTGCATGTGCACATACACTTGACCACACCCACTATTTGCGTGCGTGTGGTGTGTAAGGTATATTTAGATCTGCTTCAGCGTGTTGTTAAATAACATAGTCCAGGTTCTTTTTTAAGCGTTTTATTTGATTTTTTTAAATTACTTTTTTTTTCACTTATTTTTTTTCTAGTCATCTTACAAGTTTTTAGAAATTTGATTCTATTCAGCAGAAAAAAAAATGTCCCCAGTTTTCTTTCAGAGTGCGTTCCACGCATTTTTTTCTTTAAAGTCCAGAAAGATTTAAAATATTTCTGGTCTTTTGATAGCTTTTGTTTTATATGTTAAAGGTTTTATACTGAAGTTATATCTCATCACCCAAATTATATTTTGGCCATCAACCCTAAGTCACTGTCTTCTTAGTGGTCGGAAGAAACAAAGACTAAAAGAATATTATGAATGGGAAGCTGAATGCGTCGTTTTTAAATGTAAATATTTAGTAAAAGAAGTAAATGATTGAAAAATGTTCTTATTTGGTTTGGTTTCCTTGTTTAATGGCATATCAACCTTTGTAGGTTATTTAATGCCAAAGCTATTCTCCTAGAAGAATAGTAGTGGTATTATTTAACCCATAGCTGGGAGGATAAGGGGGTTCATACCTTTCCCTAGGGTATTTGCCCGAAAGTGAACGTAATAGTGCAACTGGAGTACGAACTCGCTTACTACGATTCCACAGTCCATCGCTTTAACCATTACACCATGAGGACCTCCCACTAGTTCTTATTTGGATGGTGAATGTAGGTATCATCATCATCACGTGCTGCTAGTACGGATATCCCTGACCCTCTTTCGCCACTTTTCCCTATTGTTCATCGCTTCTGGCAGGTCTTTTGGGCTACATCCCGTACCCTCACATAGCTGCTGAATGTATGTTCTAGCTGGTCGTCCATATGTGGGGGTCCATAGGAGTACTTCACTTATGAGCTCGTCCCTGCTCCTCCACCTATGGGTTAAATAATACTACTACTGTTAGTACTACTAGTATGGCTTCAGCATTAAATAACCCATGAAGGTTAATATGCCATTAAACAAAGAAATCAACTAACCTAGTACTTAATGTTAGAATAATGAGTTGCTCAACCAATTCATTCATTCAGTCAGCTTCTTCAAATTTTCCAGCAATATATAAAAAATGGGCTTGCAGGAACAATACAAACTCTGGTTTTCAAACTCTGGTCCAGAATGTCAACTGCAGGAATCAAAAAACAATGCAAGGGTGTCTATATTATCCAATTAGCTATAGAACTGCAAATTCATATTTCTGGCTACATTCCCCTGAAAATTTACTTTAAACAGTCACTACTCCCCAAATAATTTCTGAGTATCAACAATGTTGTCTCAAAATGCTGCTACCTTTTGCAACAACATATATATATATATATATATATATATATATAAAACAGCATTTCAGCTCTTAGCCATATGATGACCAAATACGAGTACAAAATTAATTGCATGCATCATTGTCAAAAATATCTCCAAGAATTAACAATTTGTGCCAAGCAAAACAAGCACGTCCCTCTCACTAAATGTCATTACTCAGTGCAAATAATGGATGCGATTTCCTTTAAATATTTTGATAAATTTAATTTTTATTCATTTGGGAGTTCACAAGATTTCATTTTTATTTATATGGGGGTTCATGTTGTAGACCCTGAAATTGAAAGGGATCCTGGCTCCCCAAAATTTGAAAACTACTGGTCTAAACAGAAAGGTAAGAGCTCTTCTCAAGATTATTGAAGGTATCGTCCATTCAGTTGTACGCTTGAAGAAGGCTGTTGAGTGGATTAACTAAAACACTATGGTTCCATCAAAAGCACCTTAAACCTCAACCCATAATAGATTCCTGTCTACACTAGAGAAAATCTCATGGAGATGAAGTCACCCTAAGAATTAATGACACAAAATAATGGAACTAACAATTGAGACGGTTCGGGGGGAAAAAAACCCAACTTTTGTTCTGGTTTCTTTCTTTTGAATCTAAAGTAAAAACAGAATTTTTTAAAACATTTTTTTTTTTTAACTAAAGTTGTTCTTTGATCTTTTCATATAAATGCCTTTTGTGTCTATATCTTTTGTTGAATAGCAAAAGCCACATGTTGAATTTTGTGCTGTCCCTTTCTGCTATAGTGAATAGAGTCTTCAATAAGTTTCACATTTATGGCTTTGTGTTGTATTAAGATAAGCTAAATAAATACTGAAGATCAATAGTCTATGCTATAAATCCACCAGCTTAGTCCAGATCAGATAGATTACTGACTCATCTTGCCCTTAAAAGATTAATGGAGTTGTGAATTAAAGAAATTTAAAAATTTAATCAAATGATGATTTTCATTGTAAAGTAAATGCTCTATGAACATTTCCCAAAATGAATATGCTAAAAGCATACTTTAGGGTCCAATTAGTAACCACAAAAAATTTGGTGGCTATAGTTCTAGCTATCCTTGAATTCTACTATGACAGACATGCTTGTAGTTGTCTAAATTTCTGAGACGAAGCTTGTTGATTTTTATCATTAAGGGTTTTTGGACTATTGTCTTCATCTTTATTGTTATTTCCACAATGTTTCGGTTGATATGTCCTCCGGTCTTCTTCAGGTGTTTGTCGAACTCGGGAACCTTCACGGAACTTCGAACTACGTCCTTTATTGAAACCACGGGGGTCGACTGTTTTGATTCCATTAGCCATAACCGGGTACAAGTGTTAAGTATTCCTGTATTGTTACATGCCTGTAGTGAGGATCGAACCTGCAATCTCCAGATGATTGTCTCCTTAGAAGCTTAGGGAACCAACGCCTATAACTGTTACGCCATGTGTCCTGCTGTGTGAATTTTGGGGACTTATAAATTTAATGTTCTTACTTGACTAGAATTACTACTATTATGTATGATTTTTTACCTGTGCTCATATTCAGTTTTTTTTTTTTTTAATGCTTGTAGTGTAATGGTTATCATCATAGAAACAGTAACTCCTTCCCAAATAACTTCTGTTGCATTCAACTATTCTTTCTCCCACTATAAGTAAATAATAGGACAGACTTGGCTCTTTAACTTTGGTATGGCAGCTAGTCTAAAGAAAGAAAGCCCTGAATTCAAACCAGTTGTAGACCTTGAGAGGAATGGGTTCCGCCTCACCTGCTCAAGACATTAGAAGGGTAGCACTCCCATGTCCATGGTGTGAACGATTCTGGGTCACATTTTGTAGTTACTTCCATTACATCAAGAATTTGGTTGATTTAAAAAAAAATGACATTTAGCATGAATGTAAACCCAACAAAATTATCATTCAGATTAGACTGGAAATTGCTTTATTCCCTAAACATTTAAAGTGTATTGTTCTGATTAGAATCTTGTTATTGTTTTTGATGGATCATAGTTCCTTGTATGTATAAAATGATATTGAGAATTTTAGTAATATATGGATTTTCTGCAAATTTGGCACTAGACGAACACTAAAAAAAAATTACAATTATATCACTTGTACAAAAAAACTACTGTTAAGGTTAAAGGTAAAACAAGTGATGTAGATTACTATCTGAATCCACATCTATACTGAGTAAAGACTTTGTCAGTGGGATTTAGAATATATTGTGTCCCCAACAGAGGGGTAAGTAAAGTTGGTGACCTTAGTCGAGGGTGAACCAAAGGCTCCCTTTTTAATAGCTACTACACTAAAGTGTAGGAGAGGGTGCTACTCCATTCCCTGGATTGCTCCCACTTTACCCTTGATCCTCACCTTATAATGCTGAGTGTTAAGCAAGGTGGCATCAAGTACCATTTTTTGAGTCTTTGGTCTGGGAGACCTGGGTACAATCCCAGGTCATGTCATATCAATGACTTTAAAAATGGTACTTGAGACCACCTTACTTCACTCTCAGCAATATAAGGTATGTATCAAGGGTAAAGTGGAGCAATCCAGGGAAAGGAGTAACTCCCTCCCCTACATCTCAGTGTAGTAGCTATTGAAAAGGGAGCCTTCTGGTCGCTCTCGACTACGATTGCTAACTTTACTTACATGTTACATAAAAAATAGACCTTGTGTCGCATCCTGCTTGTTGTGACGCGAAAGGTTTACTTTTATCCCAGAACGGGGTTTTATTTTCGCAAGTGTGAAGACGGGGCAGGTTGACACTTGATCCCTTGTAGAATAAGTCCTCATTCAGAGTTTTTCTCTCAGGCATATAAGAACTGGCATATTATGTGAGGGATCAATTTAGGGCTAGACTGACCGCCGCTGGCAAGGGGTTCCAAATTTCACACTATCCACACACCCACCAGGTCGCTTTCTTTCCTCCCCTAGACAATGGAAGATATGGACCTCTAGGTTGAGACGTAATAATATTATATTGTAGTAGTCGGCAACTCCGGTTTCCCGTATGATATTTTAAAGGAATTTATAGGACAATTTTTAAGCAAGATAACATAAGGCGAATAGAAGCTGAAAAAGAAACATGAAGTAACAAACTTGAGCATAACTGCAAAGAACAACTTCGACCACGTGGTAACATTAAAATACATGAATCTTTTACTACAATTATATACACCTTCAAAGTGTCAAAATATATAATAAATGAACAGTCCATGAACATAAATGTCTTTCTTTTTTTCTGTTCTTTCCTTTTTCTTCAAATTGAGAGAGAGAGAGAGTGGTATATAAAATTGGGTATAAGGAGAAATAGTCCCAAAGTTACTTATCTTATTTTTCGACGGGGTTCCACTGGAGAATCTTTCTTCTTTTTACGGGCTAATAGACTTTATGCTATTTTTAACACTGGCTTGAAGAAAATGGCTTCTTCGTGTCTCGCAGATGTTTTCTTGTCTTCTTCACCCGGAGTACTTGGCTTTTGGTTCTGTCTCCTACAAACCCTGCCCAAAAACTAACTTTCTTATTTATTTCCGCTGATGGGAAGGAGTCCCCATTTCCGTTTTGGGGTCCCAGTCAATCATTTGGCTTCTCTCTTCTTTCCCCCTGGTCAGGCGATTTCTTAGGGCTACTAGATGTCATCCAAGTCAGGTTACTGCGGACAGATAGCTTGACCTAATTTACTATCATGCCTTAACGGTCATTCTCTGATGGCTTGCTACTGTTAATTCAAACTTTAGGATAGCAGTAATCATATTTCTATCATCTCAGTGGGAGACCACGTGACATTGTGCTGTGGGGCTGGTAAATATATACACACACTTATATATTTGGAATTAAATAACTCAGAAAGGTTGATATACCATAAAACATAATCAAACCAGATGTAGTAGTAAATGTATAAACAATCCCTTCAACAATGACCATAGTTTTTAGATTTCTTGGTTGTAGTTAACACTCCCCGCCACCTCTTTTTCTGTCTATCTGTCTCTCTAACCTTATTTCTATGCTTACCTCATTCTTCTCCCTATAAATAGACATTCAATCAATCTCTATGTTTAAACCTGTTTAATCTACGAAAGAAACTGCTAAAAAATTGTCGCCTTCTGCATATTGGCTGTATTACTATTTATAAAAAGAAATTTTGTCCTGGTCTTTTGTACTTTATACTTCAGCGTAAAGAACCTTTCATTTTTACTGACCATTCATGACTAATTTGCTTATTGTTACTTTTAAATAAAAGATAGTATTCTATCAAATACATGCAAGCTGTAGTTTATATATATATATATATATATATATATGGTGTTCATAAAATCCTATGGCCATTTAGAAATTTAGTAACTTTTGTCGTATATAAATGATAGAATCATTTAGAAATTCAACTCTTGAAGTTTTATCCTTGATAGATTTTTTTGATTATCACATTTCAACATGACCGCCATCTTTATTGACACATTTTAAAACTGCTGTGAGACTTTATGAACACCCTCCATGCTTATGTGTGTGTGTGTGTGTGGTCGTCTTTTTTGTTGGTCCAAAGAGAAAGAAAAAAGTAAATATTTCAACATGAATTGATCCACAAAGAGATTTATTTTTTAATTATTTGTTTTGCTCTTACACATGTTTCTAGCTTCTTGCTGTTATCAGTCTTTAATGATTTTAGTGGTGTCGTTTTTGGTTTATGTTGCGGCAACCATCCTGACATAGTTGCTGGTTCTTTTCGATTTTTTTTTTTCTTTTTTCTTTTCGCTAAAATCATTAAAGACTCTCTGATAACAGCAAGAAGCTAGAAACATGTGTAAGAGCAAAATGAATTATTAAAAAAAAAATCTCTTTGTGGATCTGTTCATTTTAAAATATTTACTGGGCGTGGAAGAAAAATATGGAATAATTTTTAAAATATTTTTTTTTTAGTCTTAGTCCAATTTTTGAAGAAAAAAATACGATAAATCTAAATTCTCATGATTAGCTTTATTATTCAAGCAGTTTTTCATTAAAATTCAGCCAAATATGAATGAGCAAGAAATGACAAAGAATCTATGAATTGCTTAACACCGAAACCAAGTCAAAAAAATTTCTGAAATAATTGGAGTTTCTTTATGGCTTCCATCAAGCCCCATTGATTATGCTATATGAGACGTTTTAGAAAACAAAACAAAAGACTACTGTTGAAGAGGAATGCAATAAAATGTCTGAAGAGTTTATTTTGAAGGCATGCAAATCATTTCAAAGGTGTGTTGATATAATAATTAAAAAAAAAAAAGACAGCCATATTGAGTAAATTTACTGTTTTGTGTCTATCTTATTTTGTTGGTTTATTTTTTAAAATTAAAATTAATTCTGTTTTATAATCGATTGCCGAGTTGAGTGCAATCCAAAGGGTCCTTTTTCAATAGTTACTACACCGAGGTGTAAAGGTGGGCGCTACTCCTTTCCCTGGATTGTTCCACTTTACCCTTGATCCGTACCTTATAATGCTGAGTGTTAAGCAAGGCATCAAGTACCTTTTTTTTTTTTTTTTTTTTTTTTTAGTCATTTGACTCGACCTGGGATTGAACCTCAGTCTCCCGGGCCATTGGTGAACACTCTACCAAATAGACCAATGGGCCTGTTTTATAATAGAATCATTTATTATTATACTAGAATATTCCTAATTTTGCTTCCAATCCCTGTATATATTGTCACATGCTGGAAACATGATAAACTATATCAAGTAACAACGATTCACCAGTTATGTAAATTTAAATAGAATTTGAATTTACAATGAGATCTTATCTGGTTGACAAACAAAAAGGATGAGGGATTTATTTAAGAGTCCGGCGTAATCAGAGGGCGAAATGAGCAACTCAAGACGTTATATAAAGATTTATTTAAACATCGAAATAAAAGGGTAAAAGAAAGCAAAAACAAACATTACTGATGTCACTTTTAAAGCAACAATGAGGGACGGAAACGTGTATCAAATAAAAATTGTGGAATTTGATTTATAGCAACTATTTCTTACTTGTTTTTTTCCCTTTTTTTTTTTTTTCCCCAGTCAGCTGGGGCTGTAGAATACACCAACTGCACCTCTGCAGAGGGGTAAGACTCCCCTCCCAATGAGTGTCCTGATATGACACTAAACAATCTGATAGTGAGGTTCCAGTGATGCTGGGGCCTTGGGGAATGCGGAACACCCCTTCATTGCCATTGCTCCCTGGTCCACTCTGGCCCGGAGTGGTAGCACCTGATAGGGCTCTATCTATGGGTTAAATAGAACTAATGGCATACTCATGCTAAACTGAATTGCTTGAAATAGATATGTTTTTGACAATTAAACCGTACTTTTGAAATGGAACTGTTTGTAACATTGAAACTGTACTTACACTAAACTAAATTGTTTAAAATAGAACTGTTTTGACATTTAACTGTGTGTAAACAAAATCTGTACTTATACTAAACTGAATTAGCTCTGCATGACTAAACTGAATAGTTTGAAATAGAAATGTTTTTCACAATTAAACTGTACTTAGATTTAAACTGTGTATGTATCCTAAAAATGGATTTGGTGTTAAATAACCTACAAAGGTTGATATGCCATAAAACCCAAACAACCAACCAAGTCACCTTTGTCTTTCTTTTCCCTTCACACTTCTTTTCTTCCTCTCGACACAAGGAAAAGAAAGTAAGTTAGAAAATGTTCAGCTCAAAAGTTCATTTCAAAATTCAACAATGCAATGAGAGAGAGAGAGAGAGAGAGAGATATGTTCTTAGCTTCTTCGGCTGCCCTTTCTATTCTTCTCTTTGATGTCGACCGATTTAAAAATCTGTTGTTGGAATCTGATCCCCATTTCTTCAGTATTAGTTGAAGGTTTCAAATTTTGCTCTGGACCTCAGGTTCTTTACACTCAGGCATCGTATTTTTGAAGTGTACACGACAAACGTTTGCATATGCCGACGAGCTCTTGTCTCTGTTTTGAAACTCTAGATTTTTCCTCTCAATGGCCATCACCCATATCATATGTGATCAGTCTCAGCCAATTGCTGCACACTCCATGCCGTTTGGGCACACTGAGGTCGTTTGCTATGACCTCAATCCACATCTATCATACATCTAGTCTTCTGTCTGGATCATAGAAAAGGGAGTGTACATGTAACAATATGTGTATATAACTTAACATAAATGAATAATTTTCTCATCCCTTCATGTCAGGCTTCTAACTAAAAGTTTCATGTATTTGGGGGAAAATACAATCAACAGATAAAATGTGAAAAAATATATGAAGTTTTTTGTTATGAGACTGACACGAGATGAGAAAACAACTTATTTTATCTTGCTCTGCTGGCCATTACCTGAGCACTCTTCTGATTTAAAAAAAAAACATTTTTATAAAGATACACACACACACATACACATGTTACCACATGGTTACATACTCCTACTCGTACAACACTAACATATAGTCCTACAAAAGCCATGTATATATGCAGATTTACATTTGGTACATTTTCTTACTCATATACAAAGGTACTTACCTACTCTTACATATTTGAGCACTTTCCTAATTACAAAAAAAAAGATGTGTGTGTGTGTATATATATATATATATATATTTTAATAAGTAGGTCCACAAAGAGATTTGTATTTTTGGAATTTATTTATTTTGTTCTTATGTACGTGTATGTTTCCAGCTTGTTACTTTCGTCAGAGAACATATATGGCCCAAGGCCTTGTTACTGCGGTACTCAATGAGACTTGAACTCACTCGTGTTTGTAGTATGTAAGAACAAAATAAATAAATTCAAAAGATGCAAATCTCTTTGTGGACCTACCTCTTTTAAAATATTTTTATTCTCTCTTTGAACCAACAACAAAAGTTTTACATATATAATATGCTTATAAATCATAACTTTATTTTCTTAGTAATGCAATGATGATAATTTGTTCCTTCATTAAAACCATCACCACTACACACACACACACACACACACACACACACACACACACACACACACACATGAATACAAAAAATAAATAAATAAACAAGTGATACACCATAGTATATTACAATATGACCAATAGCCTATCGATAGCTGTCCATACCTGTGTGTCGATGTCTGTTTTGGTTGATGAGACACTACTTCCTAGGTAGGTGAACTTGTCAACTACTTGCAGAGAGCTACTGTTTAGTGTGGAGATACGGGATGTAGCCCTGAGAACCTGCCGGGAGCAATGGACGATAGGGAGTGGTGGTGAGAGAGAGGTTCAGGGATATCTGTGCTGATAGCATGACATGATGATGATATTACAATATAACATGTCTTATTACCATGATATTTATTGCGTTCTGACCCACCATACTTCTTTGTCTATTTTGCTTATAAATCAAAACTTTATTTTCTTCGTAATGCAATGATGATGATATTTTGTTCCTTAGTTAAAATCATCACTACACACACATGCACACAAATACAAAAAAAAATTTTTTTTACTCTGTCAAACTGTCACAACTCATATATCCAGGAGACAACCTCGAATTTGCCGCATACTTAATATCACTTATACAATAATAAGTGAATATAATCTATACACACACAAACACACAAAGAGTTGTACACAATCCTAACGTTCTTTTAACTGTATTTTTTGATTTTTTTTTTTTCTATTTCTCCAATATCTTTCTTTCTCTGCCTGATGATTGCCGTTTATAAGACAGCATGAACCCTATGGTCGCTGACAAGCTTCTATGCTATTAAATACATATAAAAACTAATATATATTTACTTATATATTTCATTAAGAAAAAACACAAACCGGTCACATTAGGATTATAAATTTATTTCCATCCTGTTATGTGTTTTTGAAAAATCAAAAACCACGAAAAAAATTATTAACAGGACTTCTTCAGATCTTATGGATAAAATAAATCAGAATAGACATGATTTATTTTATCCATAAGATCTGAAGAAGTCCTGTTAATAATTTTTTCCGTGTTTTTTGATTTTTCAAAAACACATAACAGGATGGAAATAAATTTATAATCCTAATGTGACCAGTTTGTGTTTTTTCTTAATGAAATTATTGCTCTGTAATGTCTGTTACATTGAGCTGTTTACCAGGAAAATTTAAATGTTCATTTTTGAATAGTTTCTTGTCCTGATGGAATTACACCCAACTCCAGTTTAACTGGACCAAATAATACTTATATATAAAGGGGGTCATCTGAAAAGTTTATCGGCTGATACTCTCAAATAAGATTGTTTTTTTTTTTTTTTTTTTTTCAACATAGTCCTCCTTGCAGTAACCATACTCCTTCAATTAGTGTTACAGTGCTTGGATCCTATTGGTCAAGAATGTCATCAATAGTCATCAACATCATGTGAATTTTTCAGCCCACACTCGTATATATAATTCATTATCAATACGATAAGTTGTTGCTATTTTTAAGAGACAACAAAAAGTTGAAAAATGTGAATTTCAGTAGTAGATTTTCTTTGTTTCATGATAGACAAGAATTGCTGTGGGACCAGGCAATCAACTCAAAAACACTCAACTTGATATTTGTGCAGGTGGCTCCTGAAAAACTAGTGGGAGTGGGGATATTCATCGGAATTCCCACCAGGTCAGATTTGACATTGTTATATATTGGCATGATTGTTAGGGTATTCGCTAATGGCCCGGGAGACCGGGTTCAATCCCACGTCAAGTCATACCAAAGACTCAAAAAAAATTGTACTTGATGCCTCCTTACTTAACACTCAGCATTATAAGGAAAGGATCAAGGGTAAAATGGAGCAACCAGGGAAAGGAGTAGCGCCCTCCTCTACACCTTGGTGTAGTAGCTATTGAAAAGGGAGCCTTCTGGTCACCCTTGACTAAGGTTGCCAACTTTATTTTATACCTATAAATGTCTCATTCCTCATAAATATGTTTGATGCTATTGTGAGAGGGGTTAATACGTTGATTATGTAGTACACCAATAGTTAAGTAAAGTTAGCGACCATAGTCGAGGGTGACCCGAAGGCTCCCTTTTCGATAGCTACTACACCAAGGTGTAGGGGAGGGCGCTACTCCATTCCCAGGATTGCTCCACTTTACCCTTGAACCGTACCTTATAATGCTGAGTGTTAAGCAAGGTGGTATCAAGTACCATTTTTAAAGTCTTTGGTATGACGGGCCATTGGCGAACACTCTAACCGCTGGGCCAATGTCCCGGTTAGATGTGGGTTACTTTCTTCATATTGCTAGCGACTATTTTGTTAATGTTTTAAAGATTTCCATTTCATTTCCAACCTCTGTTTTGGTTATTTTTCATTCAGTAACCTTTGTTAGGTTACAGCAGATTTTATAGGGGAGGGACACACACAATTTGATGGCTCAGTCAACTGGGGTTGCAGAATACACCAACTGCATCTCTGCCGAGGGGTTAGACTCCTCCAACGAGTGTCCTTGATATGACACTAAACAATCTGATGGTGAATTTCTTGTAATGCTGGAGTTTTAGGGAATGCAGAGTACTCTTTCATTGCCATTGCTCCCAGGTCCACTCTGGCCCGGAGTGGTAGCACCACCTGATAGGTTCCTATCTATGGGTCAAATAGAACTAAACTGCGTTTGAAATAGAACTGTTTCGACATTTAACTGTGTGTGGACAAAAACTATACTTATACTAAACTGAATTGGCTGAATTAGAACTGTTTGAATAAACTGAATAGCTTGAAATAGAAATGTTTTTGACAATTAAACTTGGTACTTACATTTAAACTGCGTATTTATTCTAAACTGAATCGTTGGAAATGAAAATGTTTCTGTATGTTAAACTGAATTGTTTGAAATAGAACTGTTTTTTTGACATTGAACCTGTGTACTTACACTAAACTGAATTTTTTGATAGAACTGATTATTTGTATAAAAATGGATTTGGCATTAAATAACCTCCAAAGGTTGCCATAACAACCAACCATGCAACTACACATGAATCGAGACTCAAGCATGGCTGTCTCAAAAAAATGCTTGATCCTGCTGGCATTGCCTATATTGGGGCATCCTTGATGCCAAGCGATAAACTCTGCTTTGTCAAGCTGGTACTACCTGGAACAAAGATCTGGGAACAGGTGATCAGCATAATAACACCCTCCTAGCATTCATGCCAGGTGGCCTCCACAAAGATATTTGGGTAGAGCAATCTCCTGCTGTTGAGGTGTTTGACATCCTGTAAAGTATGTTTTATATAACTCGGAAGTAACAGTTTACATAGTATATGGTGTGAATGATTTGCATACTGGTTTTATTAAATAATCACTTGGTGTTATTGATTTCTGATATTATTGTTTTATTCTCAGAAGTATTAAAAGCAAATTTATGTATAATTTTATAAGGGGGGGTGTCCTCGTGGTGTAATGGTTAAAGTGATAGACTGTGGAATCGTAATACACGAGTTCGTACTCCAGTCGCGCTATTACGTTCACTTTTGGGCAAATACCCTTGGGAAAGGTATGAACCCCCTTATCCTCCCAGCTATGGGTTAAATAGTACCACTACTGTTCTTCTAGGAGAATAGATTTGCCATTAAATAACCTACAACGGTTGATATGCCATTAAACAAAAAAACCAAACCAAACCTATAATTTTATATTGAAATCAATCAAAATGAAGATGAAAATAAGTGTAATTGTTTTGGATACATTCTTATTTGATTTTGTTTGTTTTTCTAATTCAATATATTTTATTACATCAGATCTTTAACACTTGGGTCCAGAGAGTGCATATTTTTCCTTGTATTATTAATAATGTTATTGACTGATCTAAAAACCTATTTCTAATTGTTAATGTATAACCAATTTTATAGATAAATCAGGGAGAAATGTTGTACTGCTGTCGAGACAAGACAATAATCATTCAAAATTAGACTGTATCCCCATTTTGATAAATTTCTCTTTTATTTTTCTTATTTTCTGCCAAGTTATTTAAATGAGTCAAAAAATTTTACCAGTTATGTCTTGTATTATTTATTCTAATTGTCCCTTTGTATAAGACTATACCGCCTCAATAAATATATGTAGTTTTAGAGTGAATAAAAGTCAATTGTTTATAATTAAAGTATTAGAAATATATGAATCATTTAAAAAAAAAAATTATCTCTATTGCTTTTTTTTGTTTAATAACTCTTACTTTAAAATCAGAGCAAAACATTTCACTTTTTTAACGGAAAGAAAAGTTAAAACTATAATCCTATCCCTTTTTTTTCTTTTCCTTTTTTTTAAGAATATTGAAAGTTGAAAAAAAACCCTCTACTGACACAATATTCATAGGATTTTATTCTAAGGCCTCAGGTATATTATCAGAATTAAATAATATTTTTTTTTTTTTTAAATCTATTTTTAAAATTTCTATCACTCCTGACTTTCTCTTTCTTGTGTTTTTAATTGTTTTTCCCTTTCATGTTTTTTAAAAAATTTTTTTACCTGTTTTGGATTTTAAAATTTTATTTTGACTACCTCAGTGTCTTTTTTTATTTTTTTGTTTCAATCTCTTTTCTTTTTTTTTTTTTAATCTATTTACTTTATTTTTTTATGTATTTTCTGTGTTTTTTAATTTGTTTTCTTTATTTTTTTAAAATTCTATTTTGGGTTTTTAATCTATTTACTTTATTTTTTATGTATTTTTGTGTTTTTTAATCATTTTTTTTGGGTTTTTTAAAATCTATTTTGTTTGTTTTTTTAATCTATTTTGTTTGTTTATTTTTTCTATTTTCTTTGGTTTTTCTTTTTTTTTTTTTTTTTTTTTTTCAGTCTATTTCCTTTTTTAATCTATTTTTTTTCCATATTTTCTTTGCTGTTTCTTCTCTCCAAAAAAAGAGACTATATGATGTAAAAATATTAATATTAGCCATTAAACTTTTCTGTTTTTATTTATGAAAAATAGCAAAACGGTTGCTGGCTGAATATGAAAGACGTATAGATAGATTATTCTGTCTAGCAGAAGATTATCCTGGAACCAATACTTGGCATTGGTTTTCTGGTAATGTAATCGACACATAATAGTCTACTCCACTGTAAATGCTACCCTCCCCCACTGCAATCCACTTGTTTATGTAGACTTTATCCTCTAGTAACTGCTTTTATTTGTTTCACTTCACTGTATACTAATAGACTTAATTAGCTGCTACAATTTTTTAAAAATCTGTTCTAAAAAAATTCTTTTGATAAAATTAGTTATCATATTTCACCTTGTACATTATTTTTTCTTCCAGAATGTCCTTATTGATGATTGCTTTGGTGATTTACTTTGAATTCCTGCTTTCAACCTCTCCAAGGCCAGTTAACTTCAGTAAAAGGATCTCGACGCCTACACAGCTTTTGGAGAACTATGAAGACACCCTGCTGTGGGTGGTGAAACTACGTCAGCCCTACTGGGGTCTTCTTTCTCACTTCAGTGTTGCTGCTGAACGCCTTGCACAAGACATCTCTCTGCTGCCCCTTCATCAGATTGGAGATCTTGAAGGTTTTTATTTATTCGCTTATCCTACCTCTGTATATTCAAATGCAGGTAATCGATCTCTCGGCCTCATTCATTATGCACACACCACATTGGAAAAACCTAACTTTGCGGAAATTCAGAAACTGGTTGAGATGAAGTTAGATCAGCATCCGCATGTTGATTCATATTGGCGAGAAATCATCCGGCAGAGGCATAAGCGGCATGAACTGAAATTTTCTGATCGAGCGTTCCCAAATCAGTGGCACTTGGTAAGTTTTTAAAATTTTTTATCTATCAGATTGTCTCCAAAAAAAAAAAAGAAAAAGTTGTCAATGTATTTACAAACCCTTCCACGCAAGCAGGCTGTGACGCAAGGTCCATTTTTTTTTTTTTTTTTTAAAATTTTTTTTTTTATAGCAGAGTTTAACAGGTTTGAATTCAGTTTTCCTTCTCCTAGACTGTTATACCCAGGCTAAAAAGCCCAATCTGCCCTACTATTAGCTGGAGGGAGAATAATTGGATTCATACCTTTCTTCAGAGTATTAGCACTAGTTGTATATCATGTGACTGAAGATGTTCAAAGCATGGTAGGTACCTGTCATAGTTAGTAGTATCACGGTAATTGGTGTGCTGACGTGTATTATTTCCCTCTGTGTGTGATTTGAAAGCTGCTCAGATGAACATGTAGGAACTTATGTTTTATGAGTACAACCTGGGCCATAACGCCATGGAGGCAACCAAAAACTGTTGTGTGAAAGGGAAAGGCGCAGTTGATCACAATACAATAACCAGATGGTTAAAGAAATTTTGCTTGAGTTACAAAAACCTCATTGATCAGACATTGTCAGGTAGGCCTTAAAATATGGATTTTTAGGCCATGCTCCAAGCCAAAGTCAAATCCAGTGAGTAGCAATTGGAGAGTATCAGGTGAGCTCAGCATCTCACAGTCCAGTGTGATTTGTCACCTTCATGACCTTCAGAGCTACTAAATTGTGCCTTATATTACCAAAATATTGCGAAACTTTTGACTAAATTTCATGTTTCTAATATTCATATGATTTTGTTTATGGCAAAGGAACTATCACTTCCTTTTATTTATCTAGATTATCATGAAAAAAAAAAGTTTTTCTACTTTATTAGAGTACTGATTCATAACACTTAAATGTTTATTAAGAAGTCTGAGTTATTTGAAAATCAGCATAGTACCCACTCTCTTTACTGCCAAAGTTATGCCTTCTCTTTGGACTGGTCGCAAAAACAAGAAGACATGAATTGGCATTTTCAAATTAATCAGAGAAAAATGTATTCTTTCACAAATCATAGCCCACTCCCAATGCAGAGAATGTTGTATATTGACCTCCGACCCGGCCAAACATGCCATTCCAAAGACGGCGGAAGTGCATATTCCATTGGCGTGGGTGAGCTTGGCTGACAATATGAGACAGGGTTAAAATCCCGCGGTACAGTCACAAACTGATGCACTGGAAGAGAGTGACCTGTGAACTGCATGACAGTTATTTCCACTCGATGACGATCAAACGTGCCATTCTAAAGACGGCGGAAGTGCATATTCCGATGGCCAGTTATGGGGAGATATTGAGTGGGCGTTGAACTATTATATAACTCGGTGCACAGGAAATTCAAGGAGTTTGGGGATCAGACGAGTTGGAGATAAGATGCGGTAGAGAAAACCAGCACCCAGAGAGGCTAGGCCCCCAGGCCCCCAGTTGAGCAGCCCAGGAGAACGGGAAAGAAACTCCGATGGCCATAAGAGTGGGGGTCAATATGTTGCAGTTCTGTTCAGTCTCCAACTCCCTCTCACACACAACCCTTTCAAATAAAGTGAGAGGTATATTTTTCTAAAGAAGTGTCTTTGCTCGTCTTTATTGTGTCGTCGTTATGATTTTGCATGCATATGTGTTTGTGCAGCTGGTCATGGTGGTGACTATACAACAAGAAGGGGTTGGTTTAGCTCCAAAATTTGGGTTTTGACTTGATGCATTCTCAGTAATTAACTGACTAACCTTTTTCAAAAATCCCTATATCTCATGTCTTGTGGTTCCAATGGGAGTTCTTGTGATTGACCTTCCACAGTCAGGGCACCAGAGTCACATTACAGTATCTGTGCACTTTGAACTAAGATCAAAATGTTGCTCCACAGCCTTCTGCTTGTGATTATTTTAGTATACTATGTCCTCTATCTTGGATAAAAAGTATTATTTTCCATCCTCCTACTTAGGATCAGTGTAGTATCTGTGCACTCTGTTAGAATCACAGTATGACTACTTTGCCCTTCCCTGGGATCAGTGGGTACATCTGAACAAGATTGGTTCCAATTGAAAAAAAAAAAAAAAAATGGAAAAGCATTTTTCTTGCAACTAATTTTTGTTGCTTAGTGATCAGAAGACTTTCCTATACTCAAGCAATTTGTCAGATATTAAAAAGAATATTGATTTTTGATGGTTTTAGATGGGGGGTGCTATTTGCTATATAAATACGATGTTGAAATGATCTCTGACTTTCAAATATTGGATGTACACAAGTTTTATCATTTTATTTTTATTAATCTCTAAAAGGAGATGTGTCAGAAAAATATTTGTACCAAAGTTTGTGACATTTCAAGTTGACATTTGAACATAAAAACATGTGAATGGTAACTTGCGTAAATGCGCATATTGGAAACTCAGATATTGTTTTGACGTATTTACATTAATAGGACCCCTACTGTCTAAACATTAATAGGAACCCCTACCATTTATATATTAATAGGAACACCACTGTCTAAACATTAATAGGAACTCCTACCATCTAAATATTAATAGGAACACCCTTGTGTAAAGATTAATAGGAACCCCCAACATCTAAACATTAGGAATCCCTACCATCTAAATATTAATAGGAACCCCTACCATCTAAATATTAATAGGAACCCCTACCATCTAAATATTTATAGGAACCCCACTGTCTAAACATTAATAGGAACCCCGACCATCTAGATATTAATAGAACCACCAACATCTAAATACATTGAAAATTAATATTTTTCTTAGCAGACTAAGTGGCTGAGTAGAAGAAAGTTTTCTGAATGCTGAGTAATAAAAAGTAGGCATGAAAAAATTTTTTGCTATTATTATCATTATTACTATTATTATTATAGACAGGACTTGTATTTGTGCATTAGGGGTGTCCTTGTGGTGTAACGGTTAAAGCGATGGACTGCGGAATTGTAGTACGCGAGTTCGTACTCCAGTCGCGCTATTACGTTCACTTTCGGGCAAATACCCTTGGGAAAGGTATGAACCCCCTTATCCTCCCAGCTATGGGTTAAATAGTACCACTACCGTTCTTCTAGGAGAATGGCTTTGGCATTAAATAACCTAAAAAGAGTTGATATCCCATTAAACAAAGAAACCTATTTGTGCATTCATATAGTACTTCCAAATTAATTTTATTGTGCTATTTAAGCAATAAAAGATTGGTATAGTGGATACATTGCTTGCTTACATCCAGATTGTGTTTAAGTTGTGTTGGGTTCACTTGTTAATAAATAAGGTTATTTGGTTTAATGGCCTTTTAAACTTTGATGGATATTTAATGCCAAATCCTGTTTTTAAGTAAATAGTTTGTAGGTAACATTTTTTAGATGTGCCAGAACTTATTTGTTTGCACACAGTTAAATGATTTCAAGTATTGCTACTTTTTGTACACAGTTAAATGGTTTCAAGTATAGTAATTGATTAAGCAATTCTATTTGAGCCATCGATAATACTACCACTCCTGGTAGCCCAGTCAGCTGGGGCTGCAGAATTCACCAACTACATCTCTGCAGAGGGGTAAAACTCCCCCAACGAGTGTCCTGATATGACACTATACAATCTGATGGTGAGGTTCCAATAATGCTGGCACTTTGGGGAATGCAGAGTACCTCTTTATTGCCATTGCTCCCAGGTCCACTCTGTCCTGGAGTGATAGCACCTGATAGGGTCCTATCTATGGGTCAAATAGAACTAAACTGTGTACTTATGTTAAATGGAATTGTTTGAAATAGTTAAATGTAAAAACAGTTCTACGTGTAAAGTAAAAACTGTACTTATGCTAAACTGAGTTATTAGAAATCATCATCATCATCATCATTATCATGTTGTGCCGCCAGCACGGATATCCCTGACCCTCTCTCGCCACTTCTCCCAATTATTCATCGCCTCTGGCTGGTCTTCAGGGTTACATCCCGTGTCCTCACATAGCTGCTGTATGTATGTTTGAGCTGGTCGTCCTGCTTTTGCTTGGCCATATGCGGGGGTCCATAGGAAACTGTTTATATGTATCAAAATGGATTTGGCATTAAATAACCTACAATGGTTGATATGCCATAAAACCAAACCAAAACTACCACTCCGAGTCATAGTGGATCTGGGAGTAATGGTAAGGAAGCTCCAGGACTGTTCTCTCACCATCAGATAGTTTAGTATCGTATCCAGGACAGTCATACCATTGGTGTATTCTACAGCCTCAACCAACTCGACTTGTTAATGAATAAGATATTAACTGAGATATATATTTCTTTAATATCCTTGTAAACCTTAGTATTTTTTTCTTTGCAGAGAAATCCTACGACCCATATGGATATTGATGTCATGCGTGTGTGGGAAAATAATGTCACAGGAAAAGGTGTTACTGTTGCTGTTGTTGATGATGGTAAATTCTTTATGTAATTTTGCGATGAGTCATTTATCTGATAAATATTTCATTTATTTGTTTTCAGTGACATTTTTGGAAAGTCAATGGTATGAAAACAATTATAGAATTCACCAGAAATGCTGAATGTCAAAAATTCTTTAATGTATTCGCAAATGATTGTCATTTTAATTTGGTTTGGTTTTTTTATGGTATATCAACCCATGTGGGATATCTAATGCCAAATCCTGTTTTTATATATATATATATATATATATACTAACTTACTGACTAAAAGCACTTACGGTGACAGACAAAAAGAAAAAAAACGACAGAATTCGAAGATAAAAATATATCACAAATCACTGTCCGGGGCGAAAAAAGAAAAAAATTATCGGGGGTAAAATAAAAGAAAAGGCCAACCTTGTCACACCAATTGAAAAAAATCAAGAGATATGCAATTGGTTGGTCAAAAGAAAAAAACCCACCGTAAAATGCTGCTAAGCTACTAGTACAAAAAGTGCTCAATACTAGGTAGAGCAAAATAGTTACTAAAATTATTTTGTGAGTCAGGAACTAACCTACTACAGTTTTGCCTAAATGGCTAATCAGGGTATCTAATTCAGAATTAGATACCTTGATGAGCCGTTTAGGCGAAACTGTAGTAGGTTAGTTCCTGACTCACAAAATAATTTTAGTAACTAATATATATATATATAATGATTTGTAAGTGAATAGTTTTTCAGAAAACATTTATTTTAATGACCCAGAGCTCATTTATTTGTACTCAGTAAAATGATTTCATGTATTGCTATTTATTGTTTGCACACAGATGGTTTCAAGTATTCTTATTTAACACTAATAATTCTATTTCATAATAATAATCCTTAGTGAAAGGTTGAACAGATCTATTTGACCCATAGATAGCACCCTAACAGGTACTACCACACCAGGTCAGAGTGGACCTGGAAGTAATGCCAATGAAGGTGTACTCCATATTCATCCAAAGTTCCAGAATTGGAGCCTCACCATCTGATGGTGTAGTGTCATATCCAGAACTCTCATTGGGAGTGGGTCTTACTTAGTACTGGTGACATAACAGCAGAAGTTGAGTCTTCTACCAATAATCAATTTTTTTTTGTACAGTTGATTAATAACTTGTCAAAATAGTGTCTTATATGAAAGCATAGTGGTATTATCAAATTGCTGTGTGTGGAAAGAATTTCACTATAGACATTCAACACTTACTGAACGTTTACAGAGACCAAACCATTTTATATGAGTGTAGTATACTCACAACCATAGCCATGATTCTTAAAAGTCTTCGTATCATACCATGCTAATGAAACTCAAACACTCGACACATTTCGTGGAGCTTTAGATCTCCTTTCCACTTCACCGGTTGGGACCCGAAAAACTTAACCGTATGCCTCAACGGTTGAAACCCAAACTTCTCAACACCATGGTCGGAACTCAACTTCTACTGTCCGTCTACATGGCCCAAGTCAACTACAAACTCGACTGGGTCCCCATTTGACAAGCAACTGGACTGGTCCCCAGTAAACTACCACCTCGACTGGCCCACAGCCAAGACCCAACTGACGTTTTTTTCAAAATCTCCAAATTCTCAGACCATCGCTTCCGGCATGACGTCATTCACACCCCAGTCTCATTTCCTATCTGGGGTTTATTATGACAATTGTGATTGTTATATCCTCTGCGCACGAGCGTAAACTGTACCCAATGTCTGTGCACCTGAACTAAGAGCCGTATAGTTCAAAGCCCAACCAAACTGAATGATAAAATATAAATAACGAAAAATGATTAATACAAAAAAATCATTCCGTAATTATATCCCATGAGTACAATTAGCTAGTGATAGAAATGTGAATCACAATCCATATTTAACAGCTATCAATTTACAAAATGAAGAGTTCTTAAATCTGCTCATCGGTACGAATTAAAGATGGACTACAAAGACAACATTTTCTTGACAATGAGGCATATAAGAACTGGCATATTATGTGGGAGATTAATTTATGGCCAGACTGACCGCCGCTGGCAAGGGGTTCCAAATTTCACACTATACACACACCCACCAAGGCCACTAGACTTCCTTCCCTAGACAATGGAAGATATGGACCTCTAGGTTGAAATGTAATAATATTATATTGTAGTAGTCGGCAACTCCGTTTTCCCGTGTGATATTTTAAAGGAATTAATAGGACAATTTTAAGCAAGATAACATAAGGCGAACAGAAGCTGAAAAGGAAGCATGAAGTAACAAATTCGTAGCAGACGCCACAAATAACAACATAGACCACATGATAACATTAAAATACATGAATCTTTTACTACACATAGATATACACCTTCACGTGCCAAATATATAATAAATGAACAGTCCATGAATATAAATGTCTTTCTTCTTTTCTTGTCTTTCGTTTTTCTTCAACTTGAGAGAGAGAGGGTATATAAAATTGGATATAAGGAGAAACAGTCCCAAGGGTACTTATCTTATTTTCTTTGATGGAGTTCCTGTGGAGAATCTTTCCTCTTTTACAGGCTAATAGACTTTATGCTATTTTTAACACTGGCTTGAAGAAAATGGCTTCTTCAATCCGAAATATTTTTATGTCTTCTTCTACCCGGAGTACTGGCTTTGGCTCCGTCTGCCACGAGCCCTGTCTAACAACTAACTTTTTTCTTTTCTATTTCTGCTGACGGGAGGGAGTCCCCACTTCCATTTTAGGGTCCCAGCCAATCGTTTGGCTTCTACCTTCCCGTGTTAGGCGACCCGAGTGAGGTCACCAAGTATAAACATCTGGTCTCCCCTGTGACCCATATTCTTTCTTAACGGTCATTCTCTGATGGCTTGCTACTGTTAATTCAAACGAGAGGATAGTAGTCATCCCACTTCCATCGTCTCAGTGGGAGACCACGTGACACTGTGAAAAAGTGGCATCACTTGCAAAAATACATAGCCAATGGTAGTGACTATATGGAAAAATAGTGTCCTGTAGCTGAAAACTTGCTCTATTCAGTCGTGTTATTTGTTATATACAAGTCATTACTCTTGGATTGTCACTTAGGGATTGGTTCTGAGTGAACCTAAGTTTTATTCGCATTAGTTTCTTTTTCGGAGATTTGTATCTAATTTTTTAGCTCTTTGCTAGAGAAAATTTTAAAAGAAAAATATTGTTATAACAGAAAATCAACCTTTATTTCTATGTCAACTTCTTTCTTTCAACTGGTTGATCCAGTTGGCTGGGGTTGTAGAATATACCGCATCTCGGCAGTTGGGTAAGGCCCTGCCCCAATGAGTGTCCTGATATATGACTTTAAACAATCTGATGGTGAGGCTCCAGTAATGATAGAGCTTTGGTGAATGCAGAGTACCCTGTCATTGCCATCACTCCCAGGTACACTCTGGCTTGGAGTAGTAGCACTATATAGGATCCTATTTATGAAACTGAATGCAAACAAATGCTAAACTAAATTGTTTGAAATAGAACTGTTTTATCATTCAACTGTGTGTAAAAAAAATGACTATTTCATTGAATTGTTTGTAAAACATAGCAATACTTGGAACCATTTAACTGTATGCAAAAAATAAGCTCAGGCTTGTTTAAAAATGTTATCAACAAAATGTGTTTACAAATCGTATATATTTAATATATATGTATAAAGAGGATTTGGCATAATATAACCTACAATGGTTAATATACCATAAAACCAAACCAAACCAAACCAAATCATATATATTTAATATATACGAGGACCATTAAATAAGTTTCCAGACTTTTTTTGCATGGGCACTTTTATTGATAGTACACACATGAAACTCTAGTCCCTTTCAAAGTAATCTCCTCCAGCTGCAATGCACTTGTTTACCGTTCCAACAACTTCTGGAAGGCTCCATGGAAGTCCTCTTGTGTGAGCATGTCAATGACCTTCATCACAGCCTCTTTCATCTCCTCAATTGTCTCATAACAACAACCTCTGAGCTTAGGGAATAAGCAAAAATCACAGGGAGCAAGGTCTCGACTATAGAGAGGCTGAGGAACTGTCTTGATGCCCATCTTGGTCAAATAGTCTGTGACAAGGATGGAGTTGTGGACTGGTGTATTGTTCTGGTGGAAATGCCACTGACCTGATTTGAAGAGTGCTGATCTCTTCCTGAACTCCCTTAAAACCTCATCATTGTAACCCTAACCGTTTGGCCAATCAACTCTGGTGTATTGACTTCCTTACTCCTCCCACATTTCTCATCATCCCTCACAGACTCCCTGCCTTCCTTGAATCTCTTATGCCACTCCAAATCTGATGCTCGATTCATGCAAGATGCTCCAAAAACAGTCTGTGTTTCTGTGGCATTTTTTCCAAGTTTAAAACAGAATTTTATTACATACTGTTCTTCTAAAGTGTCCTCGCGTCCAGATTGCATTTTTGAAATTCACCAGCTGTGACAGTCAGGCTTTAGTATGGTGTATTCCAATTGCTGCTGTAGCTGTTCATTTGAATCTGAAATCATAAAAATTGTTTTGTCATCTCATAAGATGTATAGCAATAACATAGTGAATTTTCAAGAGTCTACAACAATTTTAAATGCCCCTACAGAAAAAGTCTGGAAACTTATTGAAGGCACCACATATGTATAAAGAGGATTTGGCATTAAATAACCTACAATGGTTGATATGCCATAAAACCAAACCAAATCATATATATTTAATATATATGTATAAAGAGGATTTGGCATTAAATAACCTACAATGGTTTATATGCCATAAAACCCAACCAAACCAAATCATATATACTTAATATATATCTATAAAGAGGATTCGGCATTAGATAACCAACAATGGTTGATATGCCATAAAACCAAACCAAATTCATCTGGATTTTCCCTCAGAACAAAGGGAAGTATGCTCATTGTAAATATTAACATTATCAATAAACAATGGCAAACATTTGAGTTAAAATTCCAGTTTCACTCAATAAGAAGTGTAAATATTAAATATGCAATTTATTGTAAACAAAATTTTTAAACAAAGTTCAATTAAATTTTTGTCTTTCTTTTCTATTGCAAGATCTCTTTTCCCTCCACATCTCTGTCAGTCTTATTCTCTTTCACCCTCTTTGTCAGTTTCATCCTCTTTCACCCTCTTTGTCAGTCTCATTCTCTTTCACCCTCTCTGTCAGTCTCATTCTCTTTCACCCTCTCTGTCAGTCTCATTCTCTTTCACCCTCTCTGTCAGTCTCATTCTCTTTCACCCTCTCTGTCAGTCTCATTCTCTTTCACCCTCTCTGTCAGTCTCATTGTTTTTCACCCCCTCTGTCAGTCTCATTCTCTTTCACTCTCTCTTTGTTTTTGTGTCATCTAGTTCCTACTCTCCTTCAACTGCCCTGCATTTTTTTCATTTCCACTCATATCCTCTCTTTTTCCTCCTGTTTTTTTTTTTTTTTCAACAGTCACAAATTGCTAATTAAACCCCAATAAATTTCTTTAGAATATTAAAATCAAAAGCTGTGATAATGGTAGCAACAAAATCTTGAATGCTCGTTCTTAATTACTGTTTGATTTTTAGAAATCTTTTTTATTATTATATCATTTTCTTTTTTGACGATTTCTTTTTTTTTTTTTAATCAGGTGTTGAATGGAGCAATCCCGATCTTGAAGAGAATTATTGTGCTGAAGGAAGCTGGGATCTAAATGATGATGATCCTGATCCCATGCCCCGAGACACTTCAAGTAAGTAATCTCAAGATACTCTGGGTGTCGGTAAAGTTAGCTTTAAACTTCAATATAAAAAGTATCCTATGTGCTTCAGGGGGCCATAGGATACTTTTTATATTGAAGTTTAAAGCTAACTTTATAATATACATATAATACACAGTTTTGTACGTATTTAAGTTCTATACTTAAAAGAAAATTTCCCTCTACTTATATTTACTGGATTGCAGAGAAAATTTATATATAAATAAATGTATTTGGGCAGCATTTCTTTGTTTATACATATTTGATTAAACATTTTAGACATTTTTTGTCTACATATTTTTTGTTTATCCTTTCAAGATACAGTATCAATTTTATGAAATCTGGCAGGAATTGGTTAATAAACCTTCCATAATTAATTGGCTGTCTTAGTACTTTCTTCCCGATCTTGGGCCATCATCAGGGGTGTGTATATTGCAAAAGCTATATAACCATTGCATATACATTACTACTTTGTAAGAATGAATATTTATTGTTTATACTAGTGTATTGTTGTAGCATTTATTTTTGAATTTGGTTTTATAAATAGCAGTAGGAGCTAAAGACATATTGTTTAATCAAATATATATATATATATATATATATATATAGTACAATTTGATGGAGACTTAAACTCGGTTAAGTCATCATAATAAATTTATTTCGGCGGAGAATATTACAATACTCTCCATCTTGTCAGATGACTATTTACATACGTCTCTCTCATCACAGAGTAGCAAATGTGGAGTTACAGTTCCTATTCAGAAGATAAAATAAATGAATAAAAAAATTTAAAAGTAAAAATAAAAATTAGAAAATAAGAATAAAAAATAAACAATAAAAATAAAGGTGGAAATCAAATTACAAGTTATTTCATTCATAGGTGTGGGCAGAGGGGGTTAAAATGTTATGTGTTAGAACGATTAAGAAACAGGAGTGGAATTAATCTACTGGTCAATCCCTTCTAATTTTGCATTCTTGTAGTGGTTTCTTCTTCTTTGCAGGTGTGATTTTCTAAACAGACTAAGATCGTTTAACTAATGACTATCTCATACATGATTTACATTTATTCCTAATATGTCTGTTAATTAACTCAGCTGTTGTCATCCTAGATATTCCTCTTGTATCAATTAGGACCAAGATAGTTAAACCAGATAAGGTGAAGACATTTTATATAGTCGTCAAGTATTTTCTAATTTACCCTAAAAATGGTCAAGGGGAATTAACCACTCCAGAATCACAGGCCCTAATTTTTGGATTAATATTCTACGTTCATCTGGCCCTTATCTATCTTTATCTTTCCTTGTCTCGGTGATATCTGTTATTGAGCTGATCTCTATTAGTTTCTAATACATCTTTATCATTGGCCTTGCGATTACATAGGGACTGGTGTTTCAGTGGTTCTCAATCAGGATAATTTGAATTTTCCCCTATGTCTACACTTAAAGACAAGCTTGTTTCTCTCGTTCAACAGTAGTTTTCTATTTTTGAAATTAATAATGCTAATTTTTTCATCTAAGCATAAGTTACATCTACCGTTGAAGCTATTTGCGGTAGATGAGTGCCTGATTATTTTCCACTTAATTTGTGGAGATAGTCCCTGATCCTTAAGGCCCCCAAAATATTTTGATAGAGCAGTCTGGTATCTAAGTTTTGGGTTGGAAAATGAATCTTTGTGGTTGTACCATCTTTGTTTCCAATTTCCCGCGGAGATTCCTATATAGACTCTCTACCTGTCTCTTTGCTGTTCCAGAGGAGAAATGCATGCCTGGTATACGACATTTCTCGAATTGCAGCGTCCGCCTCAGGGGCATTCTTCTTTATTCCTACAATTACAAGCCCCCACATCTCGGTTCCTATCCCTCGTGATTAGTTCATTGAGTAACCTCTTATTATAGTTGCTTAAGATGTTGTACATATTCTTGGTGCAAGAGTAGCTACTCTGCGATGAGAGAGAAGCATGTAAATAGTCATCTGACGAGACGGAGAGTATAGTAATATTCTCCGCCAAAATAAATTTATTATGATGACTTAACCAAGTTTGAGTCTCCATCAAATTGTACTATATACGCTCTGAATGTGAATTTTGTTATACCCCAGCAAATAAATAGGGAACTAACAATAACCATACATCGAGCACTCTCATAGATTTATATGATTTTCCTCATATATTCTATGTAAACAATAATCTACACCTACTGTCCTTGGACACTGACTGGATATTTTAAATAGCGCCCTCCCCTACACCTTGGTGTAGTAAGCTATCGAAAAGGGAGCCTTTGGGTCACCCTCGACTATGGTCGCCTACTACTACTTATATATATATAAGCATTGCTAATGATTTTTACTGTAGAAATGCACTGCTAATGATTTTTACTGTAGAAATGTTCTTAAAATTAGTAAGAAAGGAATTGACTGTGGTCAGAACATAGCTAAAATATTTCTGTCAAGGATATTAACACTATAAATCTTTCCCAGGTATCATTGCACGACAACTATATTTCTACTACGTCTCCATGCTGGATACACCTTTAAATTGCGGTAGATTTTTGTGTATCCTTGAAAAATAATCAAAAAGCCAATCCTCTCAATCAGCTTTTCTTCAGCTCCATAGCTTGCCTTGTTAGCAAGGCTTTAGAATACACTGCTCCCCGCTGCATTGAGGTAAGACTCCCTCCCCCACTGCAAGTGTTATCCTGAGTATGTTATCCTACATCTGGTTGTAAGGCTTCAGTTCTGGAGATCTGAGGAGTGTGGAGTACCCCTTCATTGCCATTACTCCCAGGTCCACTCTGACCCAGAGTAGTAGTACCTGCTATGGCTTCATCTGCGGGTCAAAGAGATCTATTTATAAATTATTTGTATTTGATGGAACTGTATGCAAAAAAAGCCTCTTATAAATCAATTACAAAAATGTTAATATGAATATGATTCCCTAACCTCTAGGCATAAAATAAACTGAAACATGCCATTAAAGTCAATCAATCGGCTCCACCACAAAGTCCAAAGCAAATATTATGAACATTATCACATCTAAAGACTAAACAAGTCGCATATTCAAAATTAATGTCACTACTTGGCAGATGAATAGATAATAAATAAAAGTCAATAATGTGATAAGATTGTTATGATTTCTCAAATTTTAGATTCTTTTCTTCAATCATTAAAAGCCCAGGGGTCTGGGGCTGTAGAAATACACCCACTGCATCTCTGCAGAGGAGTAAGACCCCCAACAAATAAGTGTCCTGGATATAACATTAAACCATCTGATAGTGAGTCTCCAGCCCTAGACCTTTGGGGAATGTGGAGTACCTCTTCATTGCTATTGCACCCAGATCCACTCTGACCTGGAGTGGTTGCATTTGATAGGGTCCTGTCTATGGTTCAAATAGAACTGTTTGACCATTTGACTATGTGTAAACAAATGACTGATGTTTAATTGAATTGTTAGTGATACATAGCAATACTTTAAACCATTTAACTGTGTGCAAACAAATAAGTGATGTTGAGTGGAATCATTTGTGTTGTTAGCTGTATGTTACATGCCAGGAGTATTCAAAACTTATGAATAAGTCATCCACAGAAATAGAATGATATGTAAATGTATCTTATCTATTTTTAAACTCCTAGAAGTTGACTGTGCATATAAAAAGGAAAATATGAGATGGGAAATCCTTTGAAGAGATTATGACACAATAACAAGATAATTTAACAATAATTCTATTCTCCTACCTGCGGGATTAAACTAGAGTTGTAATTTATAACAATACCAAAATTACAAAACAGTAACAGAAGGTGAAATATCATTAAATGATTGTATAAACATTTATTTATGTCATGATGTATACATAAAGAATATTCAGCTTCAGTTCCTTGTGAAATGTACATGTGTGGAAAGTACAAGGGGGGAGGTTAAACAATTACTTAGCTCATATCTTTTTGTGTTGTCTACTCAACAAGCCAATATGAATTCATTAAATTTTTATATTTTTTGTCTCTCAGTTCTGGGAAGAGTTCTGTTCTTCCCTCTGTGGTTGGAGTTGTTTTTTTTTCTATTCTTTCTTCATCTTTTTCTATTCCAATTGTTTTCTTATCATTTTCCTGATTCTCGGAATTTAGTCATTAGATTGTTGTTATAAAATAGCCGAGGGATTTCGGTTCATGCCTTTGAGTTTAGTTAGGCTGAGAACCTTTCAGCTCAGCACATGGGTTAGTTAGGTGCAACATTGAAGCAGGTGTTAACGCGGGTGCGCTCGGGCGGATGGAGGTGTCACTCAGATGTCATAATAGTCCGAAACGAACCGAGGTGACAGGATGCGGGTGACGTCACGCACCGGAAGCGCGCGGAGGTTTGTGTGAGATTTTGAAGAGAGAAAGAGTCAGGTACTAGATGCCAAACGAGAAGAATTGACTTTTGGAGCTCGCAGGCGCAAGGCGAACGCGCACCCTATGGGGGCTGCTTGAGTTGGGGGCCAAAGAAATAAGACAGCATAGAAGATTGTGTCTCTCCTCCTTACGTCGGAACCTTTGGCTCAAGGTTAATAAAAAGGTTTTGTACCTAAACAAGAAGTCGTTACGTGTTTTCGAATTTCATATGTTCTATCGTAATCAACGTTCGATGTCCATTTCACCCATTTTGCACATAGCGTTAATTGTGAATATGGAACATTGTGAGATTCATTATCTCTGGATTTCTTCAATCAAGTCTGTGATTATTTCTTCGGCCCAGCGGTTAGAGTGTTCGCCAATGGCCCGGGAGACCTGGGTTCAATCCCAGGTCGAGTCATACCAAAGACTTTAAAAATGGAACTTGATACCACCTTGCTTAACACTCAGCATTATAAGGTACGGTTCAAGGGTAAAGTGGAGCAATCCAGGGAATGGAGTAGCGCCCTCCCCTACACCTTGGTGTAATAGCTATCGAAAAGGGAGCCTTCGGGTCACCCTCGACTATGGTCGCTAACTTTAAAATTATTATCTCCTTAATTAATAAGAGGTCGATCAAACTTCTACTCATTTCTGTGACTTTATCTTCGATCATCTCTGTTATTTGTTCCTTCATCCATTTTCTCTGTAATAGATGAGACATCAATCAATCATCTCTGTGACTTGACATCATGTGAGATCTTTCTTAGTCTGATGGCTGCCTTTAAACATTTCTGTGATTTGAGAGCGACTGGTTCTTTCCATGTTTGGCTGTCGTCTGCCCTCATCTCTGTGATTTTAGACCAACAGATTCCTTCAGTGTTTAGTAGTCGTCTTACTTGAGTAATCATCTCCCTGACTCATCTTTTGGTGTGCGACACTTAAAATCTGTCACCTGATATGTTTCATCTAATCGGTGACTATTTCTTTTCCCAATTTTGAATATAAGGCCATATTCAAGGTTGAATCCAAAAAAGGTGTGGAGGGCAGTTCCATAATCTGATGTCATTGCTATCCTGCCTCATTTGTTGTTTTTTTTTTTTATATATGTCCTTATTTGGATTTCTGGTTTTTAAGTCTAGATGGGTTGACCTTGTTATTTGTTTCCCTTTCTTTTTTCTTAAATTTGTGTCTGACCCTTCCTTGCACTTTTCATTTGTTCATATTGACCTTGTTTGATTTCTTTTTTTTTTGTTCTGCTTACACAATTATGACAAATACTTGAAACCCTTTAACGGTGTGCCTAAATTGAATTGTTAGTGTTACATAGTGATGGTTGAAACCATTTAACTGTGTGCAAATAAAGTAGAAATATTTGACACCATTTAAGTGAATGCAAATAAATGATTAATTCTAGATAAAACTATTTATGTTAGACTTTTTGTAACCATTTAACTGTGTGCAAACAAAAGTAATACTTAGATGTAAACAAATTAGCTCTGACTCATTTGAAAATAAGATTACCTACAAACAGTTGATTTACAAATCATAGGTATAACCATTTAACTGTGTGCAAACAAATGAGCTTTGTTATCTTTAAATTATGCATTTACAAATCATATATAATATGTATAAAGAAGATTTGGCATTAAATAACTGACAAGGGTTGATATGCCATAAAACCCAACTATAACTAAATCATATATATCTAATATATATGTATAAAGAAGACTTGGCATTAAATAACTGACAAGTTTTAATATGCCATAAAACCCAACTATAACTAAATTATATATATTTAATATATATGTATAAAGAGGATTTAGCATTAAATAACCTACAAGGGTTGATATGCCATAAAACCCAGCCATATTAAATCATATATATTGGATATATATGTATAAAGAGAATTTGGCATTAAATAACCTACAATGGTTGATAAGCCATAAAACCCAACCAAACCAATTAAATCAATCTTTGAATGTTTTCACTAAAGTCATACATGTCCACCTTTGCATATTTTCTGATTAGCTTTATTGTAGTTTCATCCTTTAAATGTCAAAAATTGACGAGAACTGGAAAATCATTTTTCTCTTCTGGACTAATAATGAAAAATCTGTGATAATTTCAGCTACCAATCATCATGGGACCCGATGTGCTGGAGAAATAGCTGCTGTTCCAAATGCTGTGTGTGCTGTAGGTGTGGCATATGGGGCAAAAGTGGCAGGTGAGGACTTACATTTAATAAATAACATAAATGAATGCGATAAACTAACGGTAATAAACCTAATGTCTAAAAGTCTTGCCTAAGACCAAAAAGCCTTTTTATCACTGGTCCTGTGTAGTTTGAAAGTTGATTTCAATAACGTCATTGACTCAGACAATCCTGTTGCACGTGTCTGCCTATGCAACACACCTTTTTCCCCACTAACTCCCGTTCCCTCCATGGCTCTTTTTAAACACCTGGCATAGTCTCATTTGCATAGGAGCGCCGAGAGTCAGCGTTACTTCACACGAGATAATCAAATACAAAAGTTACTGTGTGCCGCCATTTCAGCTTTTTTTTTGTTAAGCGACTGAACCATACAAAATGCGGCCACACGCTAGTCAGGTAAGTCACGATTTTCCCTACATCCTGTTACCTGGTTTGGTTGTGGTAGTGTTACTCATATTGGTTAAAGAGCACAGTCTACTCTGCTATTTACTCATAGCTTTCCCAAGACTTTGCATTATGCGAAATGCAAACAACCTCATTCAGGGTTTGAACTCCAGTAGCTGAATATACTTCCTACAACAATGACCATCACATTTTTAAAGTAAGGTTAAAAAAAAATGAGACTCGTCAAGAAAAGTAAAAAAAAACAAACTTTTATCAATACTTGTGTGTAAAACAGTACCAATGAATATTTTTTGTGGTGTCCCCCCCCCCAATGGCATTGTGACTAACATGTTGGACTGCAACATCGTTATGAGTGAGTTTGAACTCGAGTTGCACTATTATGTTCCCTTTTTGGAAAGGTATGAACCCCCTTATCTCCCATGGAACCACTACTGTTTTCATATAAAGATTATATTGGCATTAAGTAACCCATGAAAGTTAATATGCCATTCAACAAAAAAAAACAAACCAACAAAACTAAGAGTTGTGATAAAAACAGTAAATAGAATTAAGATTCTCCAAATGTGGAATTCCCAACCTCTTGGCTTAAGATAAACCTAAACAAGTTGACATGTCATAAAGATTATAAGGATAATACTAACCAAAATCATCATTTATAGCAATGATTGAAAATGATGTTCATAAAAAACATGTTAGCCCAGTTGGTTGAGGCTGTAAAATACACCTACTGCATCTTTGCAGTAGAGTAAGATTCCCCCAATGAGTGTCCTGTGGCCCAGTCGACTGAGGCTGTACAATACATCAACTGCATTTCTGCAGAGGAGTAAGACACCCCCAAAAAGTGTCCTGGTTATGACATTAAACAACCTGATAGTGAGGCTCCAGTAATGGTGGAGCTTTAGGGAATGCAGAGTACCCCTTCATTGCCATTGCTCCCAGGTCCACTCTAGCTCCAGAGTGGTAGCACCGTAAAGAGTCCTCTCTATGGCATAAATAGAACTGTTTGAAATTTACACTGAGTGCAAACAAATAAGTTATGCTAAATTGAAATGTTAGAAATAGAACTGTTTGATCATTTAACTGTCTGTATCTACAAAATTTGTTTACAAATTATTTATTTAATATATATATGTAAAAACAGGATTTGGCTTAAAATAACCGACAATGGGGAATATGCCACCAAACCAAACCAAAAAACATGTATTCTATAATAGTATGACCAATTTGGGTTTCAGTGTGCCTGTTCCTCCATCATGAATCTGCTTTCTTTTTGTACTTGTTCTCTTTTATTCAAATCCAAAATAATTCTTATCCTCCTTGCTATGGGTTAAATAATATTACTCTTGTTCTTCTACAAGAATAGCTTTTGCATTCAATCTCCTATGAAGAAACCAAACTAAACACAATAATTTTTAAGTGTCTTCATTACATGCTTAATATATTCACACATACACTTAAGAATTATCGTGTTTAGTTTGGTTTCTTCTTAGGGGATTGAACGCAAAAGCTATCCTTGCAGAAGAACAAGATATATTTGTGTATGTGTGTGTGTGTGTATATATATATATATATATATATATATATATATATATATATATATATATATATATATATATATATACCTACCTAACCGATAAAATGAAACGCAGTTTCTTCCAGGCAGCGGTTGCATCGATACTGCTATATGGATGCACTACATGGACTCTAACAAAATGGCTGGAGAAGAAGCTAGACGGCAATTACACAAGAATGCTGCGAGCAATCTTGAACAAGTCCTGGCGGCAACACCCCACAAGACACTAACTCTACGGCCACCTGCCTGCTATCACGAAAACTATTCAAGTTCGACGAACCAGACATGCAGGACACTGCTGGAGAAGCAGGGACGAACTCATAAGTGATGTACTCTTATGGACCCCCACACATGGCCGTGCAAAAGCAGGATGACCAGCACGAACATACGTTCAGCAACTATGTGAGGATACAGGATGTTGTCCGGAAGACCTGCCTGAGGCGATGAACGATAGGGAAAAGTGGCGAGAGAGGGTCAGGGATATCCGTGCTACCAGCACGACATGATGATGATATATATATAGGGACATTGGTCTAACAAGTAGAGTGTTTGCCAATGGTCCGAGAGACCTGGATTCAATCCCAGGTTGAGTCATACCAAAGACTCAAAAAATTATACTTGATGCCACCTTTCTCAACACTCAGCATTATAAGGTAAGGATCAAGAGTTAAGTGCAGCAATCCAGGGAAAGGAGTAATGCCTTCCCCTACACCTTGGTTTGGTCGCTCTTGAAAAGGGAGCCTTCAGGTCACCCTCGTCTAAGGTCGCCAACTTTACTATATATATATATATATATACACACGCAGACCCATATATTTTTTCTTCTATTTTATTTTATCCAGGGTTGCGGGTTTTAGATGGGCCCCTAACCGATGGTGTCGAAGCCACTGCCTTCAACAAACACATGCAGATAAATGATATTTACAGCTGCAGGTAAGTAAACTGCAGAAAATTTTGAAATTGTATTTTTAATAACAACAAAAATGCTATTATTTTCTCTCAAGTATCACCCCTCCTGTATTATTTTCGTAACACCTAACAAAATGGTTGCTATATAGCCACCTGCCCCCTATCTCACAAACCATCCAAGTTAGGTGAACAAGACAAGCAGGGCACTGCTGGAGGAGCAAGGACAAACTTGTCTGCAACATTCTTTTACGGTGTCCTACTTATGGACGTGCCAATGTTGGTTGACCTGCCAGGACTTAGGTCAGCTTTGTGTGGACACAGGATGCAGTCTTGTAGCCCTGTCAAGAAAGATAAGGAGAAGAAAGGATGACCTCATAAGTAATGATATCTTATAGACTCCTGTACGTGGACGTGTCAATATTGGCTGACCTGCAAAGACTTACATTTATCATCTCTCTGTAGACACTGCATGTTATTGGATGATTGAGATCGATCGGGATAGTAAGAGAGAGTCAGGAAACTTCGTGCTCTCTGCATGGTGTTGATGATGGGAATGACTAGTACTCCTCCTACTAATGAGAAGTGAATGCAGCAAACTAGTATAAGAGGAGGATACAAGTAGGCTTGATTGGGTAAGAAAGGTGAGCCTCTGGGAATTGTACAAACAACTTATTTTGGACCATACAGACAAATGGTTTATACAGAGACCAGGATATATTTTGGGAAATGAGAGACAAAGAATTCTCTGGAATTGTGAGATAAAAACTGATCACCAAATTTCGTTTAGAAGACCAGATCTTGTTATAGATAACAAGAAGAAAAGAATTTGTCTGCCATTGAACTTCACTATCTCAGTAGATCACTGTGTGAAACTGAAGGAAAGAGACAAATAGATTAATACCCAAATCTTACCAGAGAACTGAAAAAAAACAAGCAACAAAAAACCCTATTGGACACTGACTGTGATACTAAGAATATAGAATACTGAGAAGTGTCCTGGAGAACTGAGGAGACTTGCTGTCATTCAGACACTAAAGAAGCCCACTAACAAGTACGAATATAAAAACTATTCACCCTGAAGGTAACAGTGATGTCAATCATAATCAGAGTTATTGGAACAATGCTAAAAACTTAGATAAAAAACTGGAGAAATAGAAGTCTATGGAAGTATTGAGATCAGCTTTCAGTGAAGGCCATCAACTAGTACAAGTATGTCATTATTTAGTTCTCTTTTTAGATTTTAAAGTGAAATAGCAGCACTAGTCCTAACATCATAGAGATCTGTTTGCAACCACAGCAAACATAAAGATTTAAGTACGTTATTTTACAAAACGAAAATTAGTTGAACCATAAAAAAAATTCCATCTCAAATAACACAAATCTGGGGGGGAAAAAAGTCAGAAGTCCTTGTGGTGTTGTGGTTAACGTGCTGGATTTTGATATTGTACTGAGTTAACTTAAACTCCAGTTGCATGATATTATACTCGTTTTTGGGCTCGCTTTTATACTCACTTTTGGGTTCGCTTTTATCTGACGTTGTGAATCCAGCCCTGGTCGATGCGTCTAGTTCCGCTTGGGAATTTTCGCTGACATTCAATTCCTGATAACTTCTACCATTCCCCACACTGTGTCTTTTGATTTGAATGGCAGTGTTCTAGCTAACTCAGATCGTTTCCAATTTTTGGCTGGAATCCACGCCGAAATAAAATTGTTGTTGGGAGAGAGATTGTACCTGTTGTAGTTCTCAAAATGTACAAGTAGAAGAAAAACAAAGCTTTCAAATTTCTCCAAGCTATTGTCTTTATCAATGATGTACGTATTTACAAAATGTGTCGAATACAATGGGGAAGAAAGAAAAGAAAAAGGTCTTACGAACTTATTCGTTTGTTCAGAAATGTGACAGATCAAACAAGTGTAAGGGAGGCGATTATTTCCCTTGGGTTTCTTAGCAGAAAAAAAAATATTCGCTTGTCTCTGCTTTATTTCGGACTCTTGGTTCTAAACTAAATTTGGTCTGGAGTCGAAGTTCTAAGATAGGTGCTGCACTGAATTCTTCACTGTCTCCCTGCTCTTCCGTCGACCGCGTCTTGATCTGCCCTCAGCCCTTCGCTGTCTCTGTTCTTCCGTCGACCTCGACTTGATCTGAACTGATCTATCGGCGTCGTGCCTTGTTTATATAAATTGGGGGTGGAGTTTTGATGATCCCTGAGCACGCCTATGCATAATGATATGTAAATCGCCAAGTTGACCAACTTTTTCCCCATATGGTCGATGCTGCGTTTGAAGATATAGAGATTTTAACTTCGATACCCCCTACTGATCCCAAGCAGACGGTCAATACTTAAGATGGGATAAATCTACTTACCTCATCTCAATATCTAGCCAAATCTTATTTTTACTTCGACCACGCAGACTTTATTACTATCTCCACCGTAAGATCCACTTAACTTGGCTACACCCTTAGATTTAAACTTATCCTTGCTTTTTGACCACACAGACTTTATTACTATCTCACGCGTAAGACCCACTCAAGTTGGCTATATCTTCCTTTACTTTTCCAAACCATATGGCCTCTATCACCATCTCCGCCATAAGATCCACTTGAGGTTTTCTTTTTTTCTTATTTCTAATTCATGTCCAGTATGAACTTTAGTTCACCCCTTAGTTCGTACAAACTTTATTACTTGTTCTCTTTTATATTATTGCAAGATTCACTTTCAAAGAACCGCAGGACATCGGTCGAAAGTTTAATAAATAAATAAATGAAATAGGATAGGAAACAAAATAAGAAGAGAGAAAGAAAAAAAGATGAATTTTCCTTAATTATTTCCCTAGAATTGTTAATTAATCAACCAATCTGGGGGGGCGGGGGGAGTTCTCTCTGTCACATTTATTATACTCAAATTGGACTTGTTTTTGGACTCCCTTTTATACTCGCTTTTAGACTCACTTTTGGGCTCACTTTTTACTCACTTTTGGACTCGTTTTTGGACACACTTTTCTACTCACTTTTGGGCTTACTCTTATATTCACTTTTGGACTCACTTTTATACTCACTTTTATACTCACTTTTGGACTCGTTTTTATACTCACTTTTAGACTCACTTTTATGCTCGCTTTTATACTCACGTTTGACGATTTTGGATTCACTTTTATACTCACTTTTGGGCTAGCTTCTCTACTCACTTTTGGGCTTACTTTTATGCTCACTTTTATACTCGCTTTTGGACCCGTTTTTGGACTCACTTTTATACTCACTTTTATTTTCGTTTTTGGACTCCCTTTTACACTCACTTTCATGCTCGCTTTTGGACTCGTTTTTATTCTCACTTTTATACTCACTTTTGGACTCATACCCTCATGAAAAATATTAACTCCCTTATCCTCCCCATCATTGTGAGTTAAATAGTACCACTATTGTCCAACGCTTTGGCATTTAATAACCTAGAAAGGTTGATATACCATTAGAAACCAAACCGAAAGAAAAGTCTTGTCAATCCATAAGGAATTTGGAATAATCATTAAAAAAACTTCAAATAAATCCACCCATTATAATAGCGCTCTCTTAAATCTCGGGGGGGATCTGTTGTATGTATTTATCCAACGTTTTTGACATGCACAGGAAGTGACAAAAAAAATTTTACAGAATTATTTGTGTTGCATAACAATACTTGAACCAATTTAAATGTGTGCAAACAAATGAACTCTGGTTCACTTAAAAATGGTACCAACAAACTATTCATATATATATATATATATATATATATTTAATGAACCAAAGTTCATATATATATATGTGAACATGATTGATATGTAACAAAGCCAAACCCAATCAATGAACACCATGTTGCGTTTGTCCATAAAAAGATTAGTCAACTGTAGGTTTTGATTGCTAGGAGTTGGAAGCATTTGATAATTTACAATACAAATGGCGGTTGAAATATTTGGTTGCGGGTCAGTTTTTCTCTTTTTTTCTATATCTAACAGCCAATTGCTCTTTTGCAACCGACTCTTCCTACTGCTCTCGACTTGAATTCACACTGTTCTTGACAACCTCTACTCTAACTCCTGACTGCTCCCTTGAATCTATGGAGGACTCCAACTTCTAGAAAAGAAAAACAGACTTGCCACATGGACCTCCCAGAACTAAATTACCTTAAAACAATATCCTTGTTTACTGACATCTGATGATGCTAGTACTGGAGACTTCTGTTTATCATGTTAAAGCCCTGTCAGCTGGGGATGTAGAATACCCTGACTACATCACTGCAGAGGGGTAAGACTCCCCTAATGAGTGTCCTGGATATGATACTAAACTATCTGATGGTGAAGCTCTAGTAATACTAGAGCTTTAGGGAATGCGGAGTACCCCTTTATTGCTATCGCTCTCAGGTCCACTCTGGCCTGGAGAGGTGGTACCAGATGGGGTATTATCTATGGGTCAGATAGAACTGTGTGCAAACAAATGACTTATGCTAAATTGAATTACTTGAACTAGAACTGTTTGATCATTTTACTGTGTGTAAACAAATAACTGATGTTTAATTGAATTCTTTGTGATACATAGCAATACATGGAACCTTTTAGTTTTGAGTTATGCTTAATTGAATTGTTAGAAATAGAACTGTTTGATCATTTAACAGTGTGTATCTAAAAAATAAGTTTACAAATCATATATATTTGATATATATGTAAAAACAGAATTTGGCATTAAATAACCAACAATGGTTGATATGCCATAAAACCAAACAAACTACTTATGATCACTACTAGTCACTAAATGTTTCATATCATGATTGAATATCCAGCCAGAAATGACCATGCCAAGATGACAATTTTAACTTGGAAGAATTTGATAATAACAGGTGTTGTAACTAAGAGATTGACATTCCTAGGTTTGACTTATTTTAACTGGTGTCATAATTCAGGATTTGGCTGGACTGGATCACCTTGAATTGTGAAATAGGATTGGTCTTACAGGCCTTTTAGTGGTTCCAGAAAAGATTTCTTTGGAAGTCTGGTTTCTATCTTTTTTTTTTTTTTTAATCTGTGTTTTTTTTATTGAATGAAACATCAGATCTGAATTGATGAATTTAGCAAAAAATTGTACTTTGCACTTGGCTATATCAGGAAAAAGACTGTAATGAATAAGATGACTTACCTCCCGCAAAATGCATCTGTTTGGCATGTCAAGTTTGCTTGAAAGATCGCGGACACCATTAAAAGACAAATTTATAAGTTGTGGTCTACTTTTTTGGTGGTATCATTTTTAGTGTGATTGTGACAGCGCCTATGCAAATTTGTGCCCACCTTCATTGCATATAAATCAGCTAATTTTGTCATTTGGACAAGTGGTTTTCGAAGCAAAGGAAGTTATTTTTTCCACCACGCCTTGAATGTGAAGAAGAAGAAGGGAAAATGTGCCAAACTGATTTGACCCCATAACACAGAAAAGTTGTTTATTTTCTAACAAAATGACAGTCGATCTGGATCAACTGCTCAGCAACTTTGTATAAACGTTGTCTCTTAACTAAATAACAAAGACATTTGTATTAAACTGAGAGCTTGAAAGAGGCCATCTCTTAATTTGGGGTGATGATGGAAGTTGACAAACTGTTGTATAATTTCATCAAACATGATTTACGCAATTCAATGAATGAACTAAACACTTCTTTATAAAAGAAATATCTCTCAATTTATTCTCCAAAAGGGCCCACTGTTTGTTGTTAGTTTGAGAGATAGATGGAGAGACATATACTCAGAGAGGAGACTTCTTCTTGCCCCATATCTTCTTCCAGGAGCTAGGGGATGCCAATGCTTGCACCCCCGTGCAAGCTGTATCGTCAGAGACACCTCTGACCAGCTGTGTATCCCTGGATTGACTCCCAATTTTCTGCCTCTGTCTAAATCTGACCGCGTGGTTGGACCTGACTGCCCTGATACCCTGTTTACTAATCACGACGTGACAGCTTGTCAAAGCACACGGGGTCACTAGGAACGAACCGAAAATCCATGTCATGTTATATAACAAAATGTGGCACCCATGTTTATTGATATTTTAATGAAATTAGGTTGGCCTCTTTAGTGGCTTTTTAACTGTCATTCTTAGGAAAGAGAAAATTCTTTTCATTTTCTAAGTTTTTGTTAAAGCTCTTTAAAGAACTTTCTAAGTGTTAAAACGTGCAAAATGCCAACTGTTTCTCTCTTTCTCAAAACTCCAACTGACTAAAATGAGAAGCTTTAACATCTTTTTCCTCTCTCTAGTCATGTGACTTGCTTCAGCCAATAAACAGGTTGCCTACACATTTTCCACAGTTTGTTTTGGTGGTGATGAATTTTCACTTGTCACCTGTCAATTATGTCTCAGCAAATGTCTGCCGCATCTGCTCTCTAGACTGCTGAGAGCCATATTTCTCTGAAGTTTTCTTGTCAGATAGTTCCGAGGGGTTAAAAAGAATGTGAAAATTCAACCGAAGAAGAGGTGATTTTTTTACTGGAAAATTTAAGTAGTAACTTTGTTTTTTTTTTCAGTTGGGGCCCAGATGATGATGGCAAGACAGTTGATGGCCCTCACAATTTGGCTTTGGTAAGATTATCTTTGGATATATTCAAAATACAATGTAATATATCAGCAAAAACGGCAAAAAAAAAATACAATGTAATATATCAGCAAAAACGGCATCCTGCAGACATCTTGAGGACTATAGCACCACACTGTCTTGTACTTTCAATACCAAGTTGGTTTTTACACAAAAGAAAAAAATAATGTACTGAAACAGATTTTGTTAAAGTAAAAGTTATTCTATTTTTTTTTCTGTGCAAATGAGTCCAGTCTTATAAATTTCCTTCCAAAAAGTCCCTTCTCCTCCTCACCCACAATTAGTGGTGATAGTGGGAGGGCACTCCTGCCAGTAACAGTTTTATTTCTTTCTGGATGAATTAGATAGATGTTCCTGATGAATTTTAAGCTGAAATATTCCTGGAACGTTTCTTGTATGCCACTGCATCACCCATCCCCTGTTAGACATTTGGAAGTCGAGGAAAGATTTACCCTTTGTAAGTTAAATGAATCATTTCTGATTTTTCTTTCCAAAATTCCAGGTTCCATGTTCTTACTTCACCTCCACAACTGACGATTATGATTAAAACACAGTCAAGGCAGTTTACATGTTGAGTTTGATCAAGATTGGCCAATTAGATTAGAAGTCCATACGTAACAAACACACAAATGAAAATAATTATATACAGATTGTGATGAGTAAATAGTCACTATTTTGAATTTCATGCAAGCACTTTGTTTGTTTCAAGTTTTGTTGGCTGTATAGTAAACTAATCATTTATCACTGTGTTGTATCCATATTTACCAACCCCTCCGCTTGGGCAGAATATGACACAAGGTCAATTTTTAAGCGGAGTTTAACAGGTTTGAAATCAGAGTTTTCCTTCTCCTAGACTAGTTGCCTCACCAAGACTGAAGAACCTAGTCTGCCCTACTATTTACCCATAGCTGGAGGGAGAATAATTGGATTCATACCTTTCCCAAGCTTGTTTTGTTGTTTAATGGCATATCAACCTTCTTGGTTTATTTAATGCCAAAACCATCCTTTTAGAAGACCAGTAGTGGTACTATTAATGAGGGGGTTAATAACTTTCCCAAGGGGATTTGTCCAAAAGTGAATGTAATAGCGCAACTTGAATTTGAACTCGCTTACTACGATTCCGCAGTCCATCGCTTTAACCATTACACCATGAGAATGCTCCCATGTATTTGCTTTTTGTACAAATAAGGCCTGTCTTTTCTTCCAAAAATTCTTTGCCCAGTCGGCTGGGGCTGTAGAATACACCGACTGCACCTCTGCCGAGGGGTAAGAACTCCCCCCCACCAATGAGTGTCCTGGATATGACACTAAACAATCTGATGGTGAGGTTCCAGTGATGCTGGAGCTTTGGGGAATGCGGAGTACCCCTTCATTGCCATCGCTCCCAGGTCCACTCTGACCCGGAGTAGTAGCACCTGATAGGGCCCTATCTATGGGTTAAATAGAACTAACGGCATACTTATGCTAAACTGAATTGTTTGACTAAACTGAATTGCTTAAAATAGAAATGTTTTTGACAATTAAACCGTACTTACATTTAAATTGCGTGCTTATGGTTAACTGAAACCATACTTATATTTAAACTGTGTGCTTATGCTAAACTGAATTATTTAAAATAGAACTGTTTTTTGACATTGGAACTGTATTTACACTAAACTGAATTGTTTAACATAGAACTGTTTTTTGACATTGGAACTGTATTTACACTAAACTGAATTATTTAAAATAGAACTGTTTTTTGACATTGGAACTGTATTTACACTAAACTGAATTGTTTAACATAGAACTGTTTTTTGACATTGAAACTGTATTTACACTAAACTGAATTATTTAAAATAGAACTGTTTTTTGACATTGGAACTGTATTTACACTAAACTGAATTGTTTAACATAGAACTGTTTTGACATTTAACTGTGTGTAACCAAAATCTGTACTTATACTTAAGTGAATTAGAACTGTTTGGCTAAACGGAATTGTTTGAAATAGAATTGGTTATTCATATAAAAATGGATTTGGTGTTGGGAGAGATGTTATAGTTAATGTGCTGGTCTGTGACATCATAGAAAGCAAGTTCAAACTCTTGTCATACTATCATGTTCACTTACAGACTAATACTCTATGGGAAGGCATGAACGTTATTTTCCCCAAGCTATGGATTAAATAGTACCACTATTGTCCTTCTACAAGGATGGTTTTGGCATTAAATAACCCATGAAGTTTGATGTGCCAGTTAACAAAGAGGCCAAATCAACCAATCTCTGAAGCTTGCTTTCATTTTCTTTTTTCTTCTCTCTCTCTCTCTCTTTTATTTTCTTTTTTCTTTTCTTTCTCTTTTGTTTTCTCTTTTATTTTCTTTTTTCTCTTTTATTTTCTTTTTTCTCTTTTTTTTTCTCTTTTATTTTCTTTTTTCTCTTTTGTTTTCTTTTTTCTCTTTTGTTTTCTTTTTTCTCTTTTGTTTTCTTTTTTCTCTTTTGTTTTCTCTTTTATTTTCTTTTTTCTCTTTTATTTTCTTTTTTCTCTTTTATTTTCTTTTTTCTCTTTTGTTTTCTCTTTTATTTTATTTTTTCTCTTTTATTTTCTTTTTTCTCTTTTATTTTCTTTTTTCTCTTTTATTTTATCTTTTATTTTCTTTTTTCTCTTTTATTTTCTTTTTTCTCTTTTATTTTATCTTTTATTTTCTTTTTTCTCTTTTATTTTCTTTTTTCTCTTTTATTTTCTCTTTTATTTTCTTTTTTCTCTTTTATTTTCTTTTTTCTCTTTTATTTTCTCTTTTATTTTCTTTTTTCTCTTTTATTTTCTTTTTTCTCTTTTATTTTCTTTTTCTTCTCTCTCTCTTTTATTTTCTTTTTTCTTTTCTTTCTCTTTTATTTTCTTTTTCTTCTCTCTCACTTTAATTTTCTTTTTCTTCTTTTTCATTTTTCTTTTTCTTTCTCACTTGATTTTTCTCTCTTCTTTCTTTCACTCTCTCACTCATCTGATGATATGTTGGTAAGATTTAGAAATTGCTGACTGTTTTCCCTGCTGAGAGGTTGCTCCCCGCCCCCAACAAGTGTCCTGGATATGATGCTAAACCATCTAATGACGAGGCTCCAGTCTTGGAGCTTTGAGGAATGTGCCCTTTCATTGTCATTACTTCTAGGCCTATCAAGAGTTGTTATACCATTAAATAACCCACAAAAGTTTATATACCATTAAACAAAGAAACAAATCAACCCCAAAAATCCTTTTCATTTGTCTGTGTCCTGTCAGCTTTAATTCAATCTGTCATTGAAGAGAAATCATTTAGAAACTGTCTTACTCTTGCTGAGACGGCAACAAAATGCATTGTTTGTCCGTCCAACACTTAATGTATTAAATGAATTCATTCTGAGAAATGCGATGGGATCAGTTTGCTTACACATTCAAAAAAGATGTTTTAACTTATTTTTTCTTTAACTTTTAAAACTAATTGCATAATTGTGTTGTCTTTAATTTTTGTTTTTTTTTCTGCATTTATCTATTCATTTTTTCCACAGCAAGCAATGAAGCATGGAATTGATAATGGTCGTAAGGGTTATGGAAGCCTTTACGTGGTTGCCAGTGGTAATGGTGGCCAATACTCAGATAACTGCAACTACGATGGCTATGCAAATTCTATCTATACAGTAACAATAGGTCAGTGCATATTCTCCTCTTTTTTTTAGACAAACTTGGCTGCCATAACTATTTAGAAAAATTTCTTCTAACAATGCTTCATATAACAAACTAACGAACTTTAGACTCTTACGATAATTATATGTGTATAACAAGCACCTCTAACTTCAGACTTGTACAAATCTGTTAAAAAAGATTCTCATGTATAATATGCAGTGACATTTTAAAATTTGTTTAACCTTTGTTCAACATTTTATCAGTTTGTACTCACGAGAAATAAGGATTTAAGACACAAAATTTATGAGAGTCCTCATGGTGTAGTTGATGATGTGCTAGACTGCAACCTCAAAGTAATCAAGTTCAAACTCCAGTTGTGCTATTATGTTCCCTTTCGGTCTTGTACCCTTGAGAAAGGCATGAACCCCCTTATCCCTCCAGGTACGTGGATCATTAAATAAGTTTCCAGACTTTTTTCGTATGGGCACTTTTAGTGATAATACACACATGAAACTCTAGTCCCCTTCCAAGTAATCTCCTCCGGCTGCAATGCACTTGTACCATTCCAACAACTTCTGCAAGGCCCCATCGAAGTCCTCTTGTGTGAGCGTGTCAATGACCTTTGTCACAGCCTCTTTCATCTCCTCAATTGTCTCATAACGACAGCCTCTGAGCTTAGGGAATAACCAAAAGTCACAGGGAGCAAGGTCTGGACTATAGGGAGGCTGAGGAACTGTCTTGATGCCCATCTTGGTCAAATGGTCTGTGACAAAGATGGAGTTGTGGACTGGTGCATTGTCCTGGTGGAAATGCCACTGACCTGATTTGAAAATTGCTGGCCACTTCCGACGGAATCTCTTCTTGAACTCTCTTAAAACCTCAACATAGTAACCCTAACCGTTTGGCCAATCAACTCTGGTCTATTGACTCCCTTACTCCTCCCACACCTGTCATCATTCCTCACAGACTCTCTGCCTTCCTTGAATCTCTTATGCCACTCAAAAACTGATGCTCGATTCATGTAAGATAGTCAAAAAGCAGTCTGAAGCATTCCATACGTTTCTGTGGCATTTTTTCCAAGTTTAAAACAGTATTTTATTGCATATCGTTCTTCTAAAGTGTCCTCACGTCCAGATTGCACTTTTGAAACTCACCAGCTGTGACAATCAGGCTTTAGTAGGGTGTATTCCAATTGCTGCTGTAGCTGTTAATTTGAAGCTGAAATCATAAAAATTGGTCAGTCATCTCATAAGATGTATAGTAATAACATACTGAATTTTCAAGAGTCTATGACAATTTTAAATGCCTGTAGAAAAAAAGTCTGAAAACTTATTGAATGACCCATGTATGTGTTGAATAGTATCACAGCTGTTCTTCTGCAAAGATTGTTTTGGCATTAAATAACCCATGAAGGTTGATGTGCCATTAAACAAAGAAACCAAACCAAACAAGGTTCATAATGTATCTAAAGCAAAAAGACAGACATGTTCATAAAAATTCAACAAGCTTGCTGTTGTATCGTTGGTTCAATAAAGGTATTCTACAGGTACAAGCCGTAGAGTTGGCAAGTCTATCAGAGAGCGATTAACGCTTTTTTCCCCCTGAAGTAGTCAGACACCGCCCATTTATATCTTTACCGGTGTCATACTAAAAAGAGTCACTGAGTGTATAGTTCCTGTATAACACCCCACTTTTTGAGATAAAATGTCATTTTTTTTTATTTAGTTTTTTTTGTATCAGTAACACCTCTTTTGTTTCGGATTTACAACTTAAAGGTCGGTACTTTTGCTCTTTCTTTGAGATCTTCATTCTTCTGGAATCGTCTCAGGTATTGGGAGTTCCAAAGTATCGAATACCATATCCATCACTTCTTCTTCCGGTGAGCTATTCCCGTTTGAGAATGTGTAACGTCTCCGCAGTTGGTTTACGTGATGCTTATGGATGAATCTTGGTCCCTTTACCATGTAGACCATGTTCCTGATTTGATTGTCTATAACTCCTGATTCCCAGAATGTTTTATTATTTTGATAAATCTTGAAAAAGATTTGTCGAATTCGAATGTTGCAAAAGGTTCGCATGAAAAAAATCACTTGAAAAGGTTTACTTGAAATTTTGCTTGTGTTCTCTATTTTCGAATCCGTCGTTCGCTAAAATGTATCGTTGGTTCAATAAAGGTATTCCACAGGTACAAGCTGAAGTGTTGGCAAGTCTATCAGAGAGCGATTAACGCATTTTTCCTGAAGTAGTCAGACACCGTCCATTTATATCTTTACCGGTGTCATACTAAAAAGAGTCACTGAGTGTATAGTTCCAGTATAACACTTGCCGAGAAAATAAGCTTGCATTATGACAAACAAATTATAAACAAACACACATTCCAGTGGATATTTTTCTGTAATGATGTAAAACTCTTTAGTTTGGACTGTAGATATGTTATATCCCAAGTATTTAGGAACAACAAAATATAACAAAAAAAAACAGTTGAATATATTTTAAATACAGCAATATTCTTTTTATTTTCTCACCGACCATTGTACAGTCGGACTGGTGTGGATTAGTACTGACTTTCTCTACATGTACCTGTTGTCAAGCAGCCATCTTCTTGTCTCTCCTTACCCTTTTTCCTGAAGATTCAATCATTCATTAGGGGTGATAACTCTCCCTTAACAAGATAACTTTTTTTTCAATCATCCTGTCCCTAAACATGGTGAGGACTTGTTGCCAGAAAAAAGTTAATTATGTAGTTCGTATGTATAATATCCACCCCTAACTTCTGATTTGAAAAATCTGGGAAAATAGCATGTCTCATAAGTAAATGTAGGTAAAGTTGGCAACCATAGTCGAGGGTGACCAGAAGGCTCCCTTTTCAATAGCTACTACACTGAGGTGTAGGGGAGGGTGCTACTCCTTTCCCCGGATTGCTCCACTTTACCCTTAGTACATACCTTATATTGCTGAGTTTTAAGCAAGGAGGTATCAAGTACCATTTTTAAAGTCTTTGGTATAACTTGACCTGGGATTGAACCCAGGTCTCCCAGACTATTGGCAAACACTAGACCCACTAGACTAATGAGTGTGTCTCATACACAAATAATAATGATACATCTATTACTAATTCTTTCTAATACACCGATTGCTAGTACTTATTTTGCCCAGTCGGCTGGGGCTATAGAATACACTGACTGCACCTCTGCAGAGGGATAAGACCCCCCCCAACGAGTGTCCTGATATGACACGAAACAATCTGATGGTGAGGTTCCAGCAATGCTGGAACTTTAGGGAATGCGGAGTACCCCTTTATTGCCATTGCTCCCAGGTCCACTCTGACCCGGAGTGGTAGCACCTGATAGGGCCCTATCTATGGGTTAAATAGAACTAACAGCATACTTATTCTAAAATGAATTGAGTAAACTGAATAGCTTGAAATAGAAAAGTTTTTGACAATTAAACCTTATTTACACTTAAACTGCATGCTTATGCTTAACTGTATTATTTCAAATAGAACTGTTTTTCGACATTAAAACTGTATTTACAATTAACTGAATTATTACATATAACTGCTTGAATAGTTTGAAATGGAAATGTTTTTGACAATTAAACTGTGTACTTAAGCTAAACTGAACTGTTTTCAATAGAACAGATTATTTACATAAAAATGGATTTGGCGTTAAATAACCTACAAAGGTTGATATGCCATAAAACCAAACAAACCAAACAAGTACTTATTAACCCAGTCAGTGGGGCTGGAAATATACCTGATACTAAACTACATCTGGCAATAGTTTTTAAACAAATCTATTAGACCCATAGCTGGAACTCTAACCCTATCCCAGGTCAGAATGGATTTGAGAATAATAACAAATAAAAAATAGCTCCATGCTCTCCAGAATTTGAGCCTCACCACCAGATGCAATTTAGTGTCTTTTGCCCAGTCAGCTGGGGAGAGGGGCTGTAGAATACACCAACTGCTTCTCTGCAGAGAGGTAAGACCCCCCACCACCACACTAAACGAGTGTCCTGCATATGACACTAAACAATCTGATAGTGAGGCTTCAGTAATGCTGGAGCTTTGGGGAATGCAGAGTACCCCTTTATTGCTATCGCTCCCAGGTCCACTCTTGCCTGGAGTGGTAGCACCTGATAGGGTCCTATCTATGGGTCAAATAGAACTAAACTGTGTATTTATACTGTGAACTGAATTGTTTGAAATAGAGCTGTTTTGACATTTAATTATTTGTAAAGAAAAACTGAATCATTTAAAATTTAATTTGGCATTAAATGACCCAAAAAGGGTTGATGCCCCATAAAACAAAACTACAACAACCAAAGACACTATTACTACTAGGTAAGCAACAAAAAATAAGAATAAAGATAAACTAGTCAAAAAATTATTAATAATGACAATGCTTCATCTAAGAAATTCTTATTTCTGATCCCTGTTGCTTGCTTAAGTAATAGAATGTAAAATGATTTCAGCATTGGGATAAAAAGTAACAATAATTAGATGAAAGATCAAATTAATAATTACATACCTCCTTCTTAAAATTTTCTGCTTTGACAGCCTTTCTTTTTAACCCCTTGTTATTTTTATTGTTTTTCATAAAATGCTTAAAACTACTGCCAAAATATTTTTAAGGCTTTCAAATTGTATAAAAATAAGGGAGAAAAAGAAAATGAAAGAGAAAAAAAAATCTTTTAATATCCTTTGTTGGTTCATGTTTGATCTGTATGGTGGTATACAGGGTTGAACGATAAAATTGTCGTCCTAAAGAAAACAATACAGCTTTATCTTAAAACTTTTATTGAAAAAATCAATTTAGGTAACTTGATTATGTAGCAGAGCTGACATCTATTCAATGTAGCCACCTTCAGCCTCAATCAGCGCCTCGATACGGATCCGGAACTGTGAGCATGCCTTTTCCACAAGCGCCGGAGGGAGATCAACGGATGACAGCGATCAGGCTGGCTTTGGTGTTATGGGAGGTAATGTTGGTGATGTTCTTGACATATGACCAAACGAAGTAGTCCAGCGGGTTCAGGTCGGGGGAGGAGGGGGCCAGTGAGAGAAGGATACAAAGTTGTAGCACTCCTTCTGAAGCCAAACCTGGGTCTCTTTGGACTTGTGAGCTGGCGCCGAGTCCTGCTGCCACAGCCAGGGTCTGCCACCAGCCACCTGATTGCACCAGGGGATCACCATACTCTTCACCACATCCAAGTACACTTTGGTGTTGACTTTCAAGCCGACTTCGAAGATGTGAGGTGGCATGATGTGACCCTCACTTGAAACCACACCAAAGCCCATAACCGTAGCCAGAAACTTTGTTTTCATCACCCTGGGCATGTCCCTGTTATTCGTGGCGATCCAGATTTGCATTTTGAGGGTGCTGGCAATGGTCTTGTCGTCATAAGTTGGATCAGTAGAGAGCATGAGTTGTACAGCGGTGCATCTCCGATCTCGCTCGTTGAACATTGTGTCACTTTCAGACATGATAGAAGGCTCGTATCGCTCTTGGGATTTGTATACAACTGGCCAACTAGTAGATGGTCTGCAACAAAAAAAGAAAACTGGTTTTCATTAAACGGAAATAGAATCATGTCGTCTTTTTTAGGGCGACAATTTTATCGTTCCATCCTGTATATCTAGGCTTTTCTTTTTTCTAGTTGTGTCATTTATTAAACCCAGATTAATTGAAATATGGAAATATTGTCCTTCTTTAATCCAGATAATTTGGAATAAGGAAGTTTCATCTCTCATTTGATCCAGATGATTTGGAGTAAGGAACTCCTTATACCTCGTTTAATTTATATCTTTTTTAATCTGGAAATCTTGTTCCGTTTGATGTAAATTTTGGCCCTTTTTTTTTTTCTAACACGTCATGTTTGAAAGTAAATATGGATTAAAATCCGACAGTATGAAGGTAGCAGAAAAAACATAATCCAAATAGTTGAATAGCATCATCATCATCATGTTGTGCTGCTAGCACGGATATCCCTGACCCTCTCTCGCCACTTCTCCCTATCATTCATCGCTTCTGGCTGGTCTTCAGGGCTACATCTCATATCCTCACATAGCTGCTGTATGTATGTTTGAGCTGGTCATCCTGCTTTTGCTTGGCCATATGCGGGGGTCCATAGGAGTACATCACTGAGTTCGTCCTTGCTTCTCCAGCAGTGTCCTGCGTGTCTGGTTCATCTAACTTGTATAGTTTTCGTGATGGGAGGCAGGTGGCTGTATAGTTGGTGCCTTGTGAGGTGTTGCCGCCAGGACTTGTTCAATATTGCTCGCAACATTCTTGTGTGATTGCTGTCTAGCTTCTTCTTCAGCCGTTTAGTTAGCATCCAAGTTTTGCATCCATATAGCAGTATCAATACGTCCGCTGCCTGGAAGAAACTGCGTTTCATTTTATTGGTCAGGAAAGTCGACGTTAATGTCGTCATTGTGTATTTCTCAATAAATGGGAGGTTTGGTCTCATTTCTTTGAGAAATCCAACATTTTCAAATATCATTCCACGTGCCAGATATGTTCTTATGACTTTTGAATTATGAACGCTATGTGCACGTTTGTGTATCTTTTCATTATATGTATTTCTCATTTGCTCCGGTCATCTCAGGAAGCATCCATCGCTATGTGAACTATTTTGATATCAAAGTCCTGATGATGGTTACTGAAACCGAAACATTAACATTGATTTTACATCATAATATATTCACAACATGTCTACCATGATCTTTTTTCCCACCTCAGGAGCTGTTGATGAGAAAGGAGAAATGCCATATTATGCAGAAAAATGTGCTGCCATGATGGCTGTGACATTTAGCAGTGGTGGCCAAGATACACGGAGTATTGTAAGTAATTGCATCTCCTTTTTCTTTTTTAAACATTGATCTAATCTTCATATTGTGGCAATTATATTTTCTGATTATTTAGATTACTCAGTTATATACTTTATGGCCCTGTCCCAGTCTGCTGGAGCTGCACAATACACTGACTGCATCTCTGCAGAGGAGTAAGTCTTCCCCAACAAGTGTCCTGATATATGACACTAAATAATCTGATGGTGAGGTTTCAGTAATGCTGGAGCTTTGGGGGAATGTGAAGTACCCCTTCATTGCCATCACTCCCAAGTCCACTTTGGCCCAGAGTGGTAGCACCTGGTTGGGTCCTATCTATGGGTTAAATAGAATTGTTTGACTTTTAAACTGTGTACTTATACTCAGCTGAATTGTTTGAAAAAGAACTGTTTTTACATTTAACTGCATGTAAACAAAAACTGTACTTATGCTAAACTGAATTGTTTGAAATTAGGTGAAACCATTTAACTGTATTCCAAAAAATGAGCTCAAGCTTGTTTATAAAATGTTATCTTCAAAATGTGTTAAGAAATCATATATCTAATACACGCATAAAAAAGATTTGGCATTAAATAACCTACAATGGTTGATATGCCATAAAATCCAACCCAACCAAATCATATATATTTAATATATATGTATAAAGAGGATTTGGCATTAAATAACCAACAATGGTTGATATGCCATAAAATCCAACCCAACCAAATCATATATATTTGATATATATGTATAAAAAAGATTTGGCATTAAATAACCTACAATGGTTGATATGCCATAAAACCAAACCAAACCAAATCATATATATTTAATATATATGTATAAAGAGGGTTTGGCCTTAAATAACCTACAATGGTTGATATGCCATAAAACCAAACCAAATCATATACAGTAGCATCCAAAACTAAGGGACAACATTTTAAAACCTAATATTTGTTAGAAATAACAACTGTGAAAAGCTGAAATTTTGACAACTGGTAGTCGTTATCATGCATAATAACATACTAAAATTTGAATCATTTGCAAAGGAGAGAAAAAGAATTATAACAATTATTTATTTATTTTCAAAATAGGATCGTCCAAAAGTAAGGAACAAAATTGAGAAAAACAATGTAAACAGTATGCTATATTCAAATTTTTTGATTTCTTCTAAAGAATAAGTCTTACTTAGTCATTTGTAAACGTTGCATCAGCCGGCACCATGGCAAAACGCCAAAAACTTGATTACTCTGTGAGACAAGCTATTGTGAAGCTATACAAGGCAAAGCACACCATTAGAGAGATTTCAGAGAAAGTGAAACGTTCCAAGAGTGTTGTAGGCAGGGTTATTTAATCCTACAATGATACTGGCAAAATAGTGCTTTTAAAACCGGCAGACCCCCCCCCAAAAGTTTGGCAAGAGAAGATCGAATAATGCAGCATATGTCATTAAAGGACCGTTTTAAGTCTTGCACAGAAATTAAAAGGGTTATGAATAGTATCTCATGTGTTAATGTGTCAAGACAGACTTTTTCTAGACGACTGCAAGAAATAGGAAGAAACCACTTGTTAGTTCGAAGAATAAGAAGAGATTAGAGTTTGCAAACAGGTATGTAATTTGGACATATGAAAATTGGGCAAAAGCATTTTTCGGTGATGAAAGCAAGTTTAATTTATTTGGAAATGATGGTAAAAACAATGTAAAGAGACGCATTGGTGAAAGATTAAGTGCAAAATGTACTAAGAAAACTGTCAAGTTTGGGGGCAGATGCGTCATGGTATTTGGAATGTTTTCTAGCCAAGGTACAACGCCTCTTGTCCGGTTACAAGCTCGTGTAAACGCGCAGATCTATAAAAATATTGTTCAAGATCATGTTGTGCCAATCATACAGAATTCAGGTTTCAATAGGGCTACCTTCATGCAAGATAATGCCCCATGTCACAAGGCAAAGGTGGTAATGAGTTACCTTAGCGAGCAAGGTTTCGAAATGATGGATTGGCCGCTGCAAAGTCCTGACTTAAATCCAATAGAAAATCTTTGGAAGACCTTAGGAGTGAAAGTTATGGAAAGAAATCCCACTAACACGGAGGATTTGTAGGTGAAGCTTCAAGAAGAATGGTCTAAAATTAGTATCGAGGATTGTCAAGAACTGATTCGTTCTTGTCGTCGAAGATGTGCAGCTGTCATTGAGAGCAAGGGCTCATTTACTAAATATTGATTGTACATGTATTTTTATCGTTTTTTTTGGCTGTTTACATTGTTTTTCTCAATTTTGTCCCTTACTTTTAGACGTTCCAAATTTGAAAATAAATAAATGTTATAATTCTTTTTCTCTCCTTTGCAAATGATTCAAATTTTAGTATGTTATTATGGATGATAACGACTACCAGTTGTCAAAATTTCAGTTTTTCACAGTTGTTATTTCTAACAAATATTAGGTTTTAAAATTTTATCCCTTAGTTTTGGACGCTACTGTATATTTAATATATCTTTTCCTTATAAAGAGGAATTGGCCTTAAATAACCTACAATGGTTGATATGCCATAAAACCCAACCCAACCAAATCATATATATTTAATATATATGTATATAGAGGATTTGGCATTAAATAACCAACAGTGGTTGATATGCCATAAAACCCAACCCGACCAAATCATATATATTTAATATATATATGTGTAAAGAGGATTTGGTATTAAATAACCTAAAATGGTTGATATGCCATAAAACCTAACCAAACTTCATAACCACTTAAATGTTTTCATATACAAAGGTTTTACTGAAAAGTTCTGTGAACTTTAACAGATTGAGCAATTTGTTTACAGTATACACCGACTGCATCTCCGTAGAGGGGTAAGACTTCTCCAACAATAGTCTTGGATATGACACTAAACAATCTGGTCATACCCCAGTAATGCTGGAGCTTTAGGGAATGCAGAATACCCCTTTATTGTCATCACTCCCAATTTCACTCTGACCCGGAGTGGTAACACCTGATAGGGTCCTATCTATAGGTCAAATAGAACTAAACTTTGTGCTTATGTTAAACTGAGTTATTAGAAATACAACTGTTTATATGTATCAAAATGATTTTAGCATTAAATAACCTGCAATAGTTAATATGCCATAAAACCCAACTAAATTATATATATTTAATATATATGTATAAAGAGGATTTGACATTGAATAACCTACAATGGTTGATATGCCATAAAACCTGACCAAACCAAATCCTATATATTTAATATATATGTATAAAAAGGATTTGGCATTAAATAACCAACAATGGTTGATATGCCATAAAACCCAACCAAACCAAATCATTTATATTTAATATATATGTATAAAGAAGATTTGACATTAAATAACCTTCAATGGTTGATATGGAATAAAACCTGACCAAACCAAATCCTATATATTTAATATATATGTATAAAGAGAATTTGGCATTAAATAACCTACAATGGTTGATATGCCATAAAACCCAACCAAACCAAATCATTTATATTTAATATATACGTATAAAGAGGATTTGGCATTAAATAATCTACAATGGTTGATGTGCCATAAAACCTGGCCAAACCATTTTGTTCAGCTGCCAAGTTGCATATTTTACCTGAGTGAGGTGGTGGGTAATGCATTTCACTGCTACCAGCAATATGAGGGACAGGTCATATTCCGCTTAGATGTCAACTCACAAATTGTATAGCTCTTTATTATGAAGCTGCTGAAAAATGGACACGGCAGACATTTTCCTGGCAACATCACTGTCATTGCTGCTGTAAAAAAACACCTGGGTCATCTCTCTTTGTGTTGATTTTTTATGAATGGACTATAGGCTTTTGTTTATTGACAATAAAAACGCATAGAATGTGATGGTGACTATGTGGGGAAAATATTTTTATTTTATAGCAGAAAGTTTGCTCTATGCAAAAAGGTGTTATTGTACTCTCTTTTTCTGTTCTAGTTTCCATAGAAATATCTCGATATCCCCCAGGTGAAAAAATAAATCCATTTTTTATCAATTGTCCTGACTGAAGAGCTAAGAATATGCTGAGGGGTCAGACCCCCACCCAACAAAGATATGTCCTGGGTATGACATTTATGAGAAATTAACTGATTTCCATACTTTTGATTGTTTTTTTTTTTTCTTTTTCTTTTTTTTTTTTCCAGGTCACTACAGATTGGCAGAAAAAGACAGGTACTGGATGCACCGATGACCACACTGGTACCAGTGCTGCAGCCCCTATTGCAGCAGGAATGGTGGCCCTTATGCTGGATGTTCAACCCTGTCTCAGTTGGAGAGATATTCAATATTTGATTATATTATCTGCTGTGAAGGTCAGCATCTAACAACCTGTGTTTGTTATTTGGTTAATGTGGGTTTTTCTTGTGTTCTTACTTGTCACTTCATATTTTAAGATTGATAATGCTGTGTGTTGTACAGCCACTTACTTCCCATCTCACAAACCATCCAAGCAAGACATGTAGAGCACTGCTGGAAGAAGAACAAACTCATATATGATGTTCTCCTCAGAACTTCTACTCTTGTACATACCAGTGTTGGCTAACCAACAAAAACGTATGTCCATCAGCTCTCTGCAGACACTAGATGCCGTCTAAAGGACTTTCTAATGACTGAACAGATGGTGAGAGAATCAAGAGAATTTGTGCTGTTAGTATGCCTTGATGATGAGGAATAGCAGCCATATTTATACCCTCTCACTGTGGTTGTTAGCACTTGTCCGGGAAGGGGGGTGCACTTTTCTTTTTTTTTTTTTTAATTATTCAGATTTCAAAATGTATTTCCTACCTTATCATGCTTAGAAGATATATCAGTTAATTCTTCCTAGTTCATTCATCATCTTTGATATTGTTAGTCTGTTTTTTTTCAACGAACTAGAGTATATTGAACTACTAGACACAAGAATTGAACTTGTGGTCGATATGGAATAAAACCTGACCAAACCAAATCATATATATTTAATATATACGTATAAAGAGGATTTGGCATTAAATAATCTACAATGGTTGATGTGCCATAAAACCCAACCAAACCATTTTGTTCAGCTACCAAGTTGCATATTTTACTAGATAACTAGATCTGCTTTAACCAATGTTTTTACCTCCTTGTCCAACCTTTTCAGCCCAAGTGTCACAATATTTCACCCAGGAGAATCCAGGAACTGAAATCTTAAAAGATCAGAAAAATTTACATCTTATGTTATTTCAATGATAAAACAACTTTTGCAGCCATTTTAAACTAGAAAATTGGAAGAAAAGTTCTTCGAAAAGAAAACTCCATTTTTTGGACTGAAGTCCATGCGGTAGATCTATTGCTAGAAAGCAATGACAAAAGCTTTATTATATATATATATATATATATATATATACTGACAAAAATTATTTTGTGAGTCAGGAACTAACCTACTACAGTTTCGTCTAAGTGGCTCATCAGGGTACCTAATCCCAACTAACAAATTATGGAGGAAAACCTATTTTTATATTTTAAAAAAAAATCACACTGGACAGAAAATTAGCATATAAAAAAAAAAAAAAAAGACATTAAGTTTATTATAAAAAAATATGTATATATATATATATATATATATATATATATATATATATATATTAAAAAGCATGGAATAAAGTAGCAGTGAAAAAAAAAAACAACTAATTATAGATATATATATATATATATATATATATATATAAAAATCAGTAGATATAACCTATTATAAATTTATTTCATTACTTGTTAACTTGATTATAATAAGATGGAGATTTGAAAAGAAATGGATTTCTTTTTAACCGTTAACTTCGGGAATTCACTTCACCTTAAGTTAGAAAAAAACTCAAAACACGTGCATACACAGACACATGTATACATATACAAAAAAAAAAAAAGAAAAGAAGAAAGAACTACCAGTAAATTTAAAACCACCAAACTCCCCATGATACACACTTACACACACAAAAAAAAGCTGTTAGTGAAACCCAAAAACATGCCAACACACACACACACACACACACACAACTATAAACATATCAAATATCAAAGACAGGTAAAGCAGACCAAAGTAAACACACTCCAGGAAAGAGGAACAACAACCCCTATATAAACCAGCTTGATCAACCAAAGGTCATTTATACTGCAAACAAGAGTAAGTTCAAGTCTCATTGAGTACCCCATTAAAAAGGCCTTGTACCACATATGTTCTCTGACGAAAGTAACAATCTGGAAACATACATATATATATAACACGTATGTAAGAACAAAATAAATAAATTCAAAAAATACAAATCTCTTCGTGGACCTTCCTATTTTAAAACATATATAAAATATATAATTATGTGGAAAAAATTTTCTGATTGGTAATGGATAAATATAATAGCCCGTTACTTCCGGTTATACAACGCTATAATCTTTTTTGTTTCTTATATTAGCAGATTTCTGACTTAAAACTTTTCTATTAGGATTTATTTTAAAATTTAGAATTTTTCTATTTTTCTAATATATTTTTTAAGAATCTAATAAGTAGTAAAGTTGGTGACCTTAGTCAAGGGTAACCCGAAGGCTCCCTTTTCAATAGCTACTACACCAAGGTGTAGAGGAGGGTGCTACTCCATTCCATGGATTGCTCCACTTTACCCTTGATCCTCACCTTCTAGTGCTGAGTGCTAAGCAAGGCAGCATCAAGTACCATTATTTGAGTTTTTGGTATGACACAACCTGGAATTGAACCCTTGGTCTCCTGGACCATTAGCGAACACTCTACTCATTAGGCTAACTAATAGCATTACCTTAATTCTTGTATCTTAATTTAGATTTAATCAAAGGTTTAATTTTTTTATAAATTACCAATATCTATTGGATTTTTATCCATTGTTTTATCATCATTGTCATCATGTTGTGCTGGTAGCACGGATATCCCTGACCCTCTCTTGACACTTTTCCCTATCGTTCATCGCCTCTGGCAGGTCTTCTGGACTACATCCCGTATCCTCACATAGTTGCTGAATGTATGTTCGAGCTGGTCGTCCTGCTTTTGCTCGGCCATGTGTGGGGGTCCATAAGAGTACATCACTTATGAGTTCGTCCCTGGTTCTCCAGCAGTGTCCTGCATGTCTGGTTCGTCTAACTTGTATAGTTTTCGTGATAGGAGGCAGTTGGCCGTATAGTTGGTGTCTTGTGGGGTGTTGCCACCAGGACTTGTTCAATATTGCTGGCAGCATTCTTGTGTAATTGCCGTTTAGCTTCTTCTCCAGCCGTTTTGTTAGAGTCCATGTAGTGCATCCATATAGCAGTATCGATGCGACCGCTGCCTGGAAGAAACTGCGTTTCATTTTATCGGTTAGATCTGATTTCTATATAATCAATAGCCTATTGATAGCTGTCCATGCAGTTGATAATACAACCATTAGTCAAATAATAGACATTTAGGATAATAATATTTATTTAATTGAATCTTCATTATTTAAGTAAGGTGAATCTTCAATTGTTATCTCCTTTTTTTGTGTAAGTCTCAGTCTAAAAATATTTTTTACTTTAAATTTAAGCTCCATAATATTTAGTTTATTGAAACAGATTTTAAACAAAATTCTTAATGTTGTTGAAATTAAAATTTTTAATTGTTATTTTTATAATCCTAAATTGGTCCTTATATACAAAATTGTAGATATTATAACCATTATTAATCTATATTTTTTAAAACAAGGGTTAAAATCTAGATTTATTTAGGAATATATTTCTCGGCCAAAATCTAAATATAAATAGCACTGGGGTACTGGGCCATTGACCTAATGAGTAGAGTGTTAGCCAATGGTCAGGGAGACAGGGGTTCAATCCCAGGTTGAGTCATACCAAAAACTCAAAAAATGGTATTTGATACTATCTTGCTTAACACTCAGCATTATAAGGTAAGGATCAAGGGTAAAGTAGAGCAATCTAGGGAAAGGAGTAGCGCTCTCCCCTATGCCTCTGTGTAGTAGCTATTGAAAAGAAGGCCTTTGGGTCACCTTCAACTAATGAGTAGAGTGTTCGCCAATGGTCAGGAAGATTGGGGTTCAATCCCAGGTTGAGTCATACCAAAGACTCAAAAAATGGTACTTGATGCCATTAAAATCCATTACACCAAACCATGTGATGTTACTTGCAATAAAAAAAAAAAAGATGTAATATCTGGGTTAATTGAAGTGGTTGACTGAAGGAATATATTAGACAAGTGATGATTTGACAATTGTGAATGCAGCATTTTCTTGGCATGTTTCATTTTGGAGAATTACTCTTCACAGTGCTCTGTAATGCCAAACATGCTCACTACTTGCTAGGTGAGGGCGATAAGGTTGAAGAATCATCCAAATGGAAGCACATGGTTTTATAAAAATTGTGGATGTGGCAAGCAAGAAATGCGGATTTCAAATCTTCTGAACACTGAAAATCAATGAGTTTTATCTGCAGTTGTAATAGTACTTTTTCAGTGGATGTCAAAAGGTGAAAAAAATGTTTTATAAGTTGGGTGTATGGCCACAGTTTGGTGACCCCTTCATGAGGTCATTATCTTGAGAGACAATCTGGTTGTAGTTATTTAGAGCTTTGAACTTAATGTCATGGCTGTCTCTTGAACTGACCTGAAGCTTTATACACTTTTATGAACCATATTTGCTAATGTCTGTGCCAGGATTGCCTATAATGATGAGTTTTTTTTTTTCTGTCTACAGGTTGATGTTCATTCTGAATGGCAGCAGAATGGTGCCGGTTTGAACCATAGTCATAAACATGGCTTTGGACTTATGAAAGCTTGGCGGATGGTCAATGCAGCCAAGGTAAATACAGTACTGTTTTAATCAATATATAGTTTTCTGCTTTTTTCATTTTATTTTTAGTACTTTGTTCATTTATTACTATATCAAGTAATTAAAAATAGGAAAGCAGCAATGCTTGATGAAATAATCTTAGAAGAATAGAAGACCAGGGAATTCGATGACATACTGCTGTGACACTGTAATGCCGTATATAACCAAAACACAATAGACAGATGGTCAAAGAGATGCATCCTCTCTTTCCCTAAGAAGGGTGACCTCGGAATAGCCAAGAACTACCAAGGTATAACCCTTACATCCATAGCGGCTAAGATCTACAATACTCTACTACGTAGCCGCATAGAACCCAAAATTGAGAAGATACTTAGAAAGACCAAAATGGCTTTCAGAGAAATCGATCCACAACATCACAAATTTTGACTCTCTGTTGAATTCTAGAAGTTGCAAAAAACCTTGACGTGACAATATTATTTGTCGACTTCTCCAAGGCTTTTGACGCCATATATAAGGAAAAATGGATCAAATACTACTCACCTACGGACTACCCAAAGAAACCTTCATTGCTATAATGATGCTATATAAAAAAACAAAAGTAAAAGTCCACTTCTCAGATGGAGACACAGACATTGTAGCAGGCGTGCTGCAAGGTGACACATTAGCCCCATACCTGTTTATCATCTGCCTAGAATACATGCTTAAAACATCTATTGATACAATGAAAGGTGACAAAGAAAAGAAATAGAAGATACCCCGCACAAACAATTATGGAAGTGGGCTACACCGATGACATAGCACTTCTGGCAAATACATCCACCAAAGCCGAAACCCTGCTACGTAGTCTGGAATGAGTAGCTGCTGGCATAGGCCTCCAAGTCAATGCAGACAAGACGGAATACATGTGTTTTAATCAAAGAGGCAACATCTTCACACTATACGGTAGTTCTCTGAAACTAGTAGATAAGTTGAGCTACCTAGGAAACAGTGTCTCATCAACCGAGAAAGACATCAACATGTGACTAGCAAAGGCATGAACAGCTATCAATAGGCTATCAATCATATGGAAGTTGGACCTGACCGATAACATAAAATGTAATTTTTTCTAAGCAGCAGTCATATCAATACTGCTATATAGATGCACCATATGGAGGCTAAGTAAATGTATGGAGAAAAAGCTTGACAGCAATTACACAATAATGCTGCAAGCAATATTGAACAAGTCCTGGTGGCAACATCTCACAAAACAGCAGCTGTATGGCCACCTACTCATCATGAAAACTATTAAAGTTAGATGAACCATACATGCTGGACACTGCTGGGGAAGTAAGGATGAACTCATAAGCGATATACTCCTGTGGACCCCTTCACATGAATGAGCAAAGGCAGGACGACCAGCTAGAACCTATATATAACTGCTCCGTGCCTTGAAGACCTCCTGGGAGCAATGGATACTAGAGACGGGTGGTAAGAGCAGGTCAAGGAGATCCATGCTAGCAGTGCGACATGATGAGGATGATGAAAAATAGTATAATAACAACAGACTTTGCATTTTTACCAATATAAAACTAGCCCAGTCAGCTGTGGAATACACCGACTGCATCTCTGCAGAGGTATAAGACCTCCCCCCGCAATGAGTGTCCTGATTATGACATTAAACAATCTGATGGTGGGGCTCAAGTATTGTTGAAGTTTTAGGGAATGCAAAGTACCCCTTCATTTCTTTAGCTCCCAGGTCAATTCTAGCCCAAAGTGGTAGCACCTGATAGTCCTATCTGTGGGTCAAATAGAACTGTTTGACATTTAAACTGTATGCAAACAAATGACTTTTGCTAAATTGTTAGAAATAGAACTGTTTGATCATTTAACTGTGTGTAAACAAATGACTGATGTTTGATTGAACTATTGGTGATACATAGCAATTCTTGGAACCATTTAACTTTGTTGACCTATGCTAATTTGAATTGTTAGAAATAGAAGTGTTAGATCATTTAACTGTGTGTATTGACAGAATGTTTACAAATCATAAAAACAAGATTTGGGATTAAATAACTGTTATTGTGACCTACCTACCTACATGATAATGAACTCTTCATCCTTCATAAAAACTAAACCTATTTTACTCTGAGATTTTCTCCCAGCAGAGTAGAGCATATGCACTACTCTTTGGAAGTTGCTTGGTGAGACACACTTTGGTCGGCCATGTTGGTTAGTACATGAATCTGGTCGGGTGTGTCCTGGTTCCAGTGGCAGTTGGTCAAGGTGTGCCTTGACTGGCATCCTTGAGCCTCAGGAGGCCATCCCAACAGGCTCTAACTCTCCCTGGAGGGGCTTGATGCCTGAGGCACCCTTTTTTAAGAAAATGCTAATGGGGCCCAAAGCATTTTTGGAGCCGCCAGGTGTGTCTGGGCTATGGCCCTGTGCCTGGACCCACCTAAAAAATAGCCTTGTGCCACATTCGTCCAGTTGGTGAGACATATGACAAATAACAACTTTCTCCCAACAGTCAAACCTGACAGTTTAGACGAACACTTCTACCTGCTATTCTAACACTTTCATTTTATATATATATATATATATATATATATATATATATTCTGTTTATTCAATACCTTTCAATTTATCAGTCAGACATTTTTCCAAGCAGTACTGCTGTATGGATGCACTACATGGACACTAACTAAACGTATGTAGAAAAAGCTTGACAGCAACTACACAAGAATGCTGCAAGCAATATTGAATAAGTCCTGGAGGTAGCACCCTACAAAGTAGTAGCTGTACGGCCACTTACCACCCATTACGAAAAACTATCCAAGTTAGATGAACCAGACATGCAGGACACTGCTGGAGAAGTAAGAACGAACTCATAGGTGATGTACACCTGTGGACCCCTTCACATGGACGAGCAAAGGCAGGATGACCAGCTAGAACCTACATACAACAGCTCTGTGCCAATACAGAATGTAGCCCTGAAGACCTGCTGGAAGCAGTGGACGATAGAGAAGGGTGGTGAGAGAGGGTCAGAGATATCTGTGCCGATGGCACGCCATGATGATGATGATTCAATACACTTGTTCAACCTACTTTCTCTTCTTTCTGGCCCCTAACAGGCCACAGCAATAATCAACAATGGTTGATATGCCATAAAATCAAACCTAACCAATATAAAACCTACACAGATATTTACAACCAAATAATCAGAAAACTTATATCTACAATAGTAATGTACAAAATCAGTATGTCAAACCAGTTTTACTGTGAAAGTTTGTCGACTGTACAAATTAAAACTTAGGACAGAAAGAGCAAAAGAGTGTCTGTAGAATGTTTGCAGCATTTATCGGAAGTGAAATAGCAATTATACTGTTCAAAAGTTGTTTCAAGATTCATTTTGTAAAAGGCAGCTAGTCAATATTTGTTGTAACCTAACAAAAAGGTTACTGAATGAGAAATAACCAAAATGGGGGTTGGAAATGAAAAGGAAATCTTTATAACATTAACAAAATACAATACTTGCCAGTGGCGTGATGAAGGTAACAGCAGCTCATGGTGACTACTTAGTATATTTTCACTCCCTCACAATTGTGTCCAATATATTTATGAGGAATGGGACATACCCATTAATGTCCATAGATCGGGTATATAACAGTATGTGGAATGGGACATAACCATTAACATTCATTGGTCTGGTATATAACAGTATTAGGAGTGGGATATATCCATTAATGTTCATTGGTATATAACAATATGAATGATAATTATCTGAAGATTTGTGCTGAACATAACCTATTTTATATGTGTGTGTATATATATATATATATATATATATATATATATATATATATATATATATATATAAAAATATCAGATACTTGCATTAAAATTCAACACAACTGATGAAATTCTTTACACCAACACTGCATAAGTTGGGAAAAAACAAGATAAACCTTAGGGAAATTGGTAGCCTACAAACTCTTAAAATGTTGTAACTCAAAGAATAAAGAAATTTTCAGTTCACTTTGTAATTGAATGTTAATTTAGTGGGAGGTGCCCATGGTGTAATGGTTATCGTTGTAGGGAATGGACACGGCGACACGAGTTCAAATCCTGGACGAGACTGATTGCATTTCACATAGCACTAATACCCTTGGGAAAGGTATGAATCCATTTATTCTCCCTCCAGCTATGGGTAAATAGTAGGGCAGACTAGGTTCTTCAGCCTTGGTGAGGCAACTAGTCTAGGAGAAGGGAAACTCTGAATTCAAACCTGTTAAACTCCGCTTAAAAATTGACCTTGTGTCATATCCTGCCCGAGCGGAGGGGTTGGTAAATATGGTTAATTTAGTGAGATCTGAGTTTCTGCAGAACATCATTTTTTTAATCATCCAAATTCATAATATAATGAAAATAATTATAAAATGCTAATTAGAATCCATCATTCCTTCCTAAATAGAATAATCAATAACATCATGGACTGCAGAATGGGTTCACAGGTTGCCTAGTAACATACAAAAAGAAATGAACCCAAAATTACCATCAAGTAATTAGAGAAAAAAAAAGTAATTGCAATAAAACAAATCACTTTATTCTCTAAGTTAAAACATTTTAAATGTAGTGCTCTAATAAAAATCTTGCTACTATGTGCTATTTTTGCTGGGTCACAAATTTAATGAGAATTTTAGTTATATATGTGTTACATTGTATTGCAGTAGATTGTTTCCAAAAAACTTGAATCTATACTCACCTTTTTTTTTCTTTTTTTAACTTTTTAAAAACTTTTTTTAAACATAAAAAATTAAAATTCTTGTAACCCTTTTAGTTCATATTACTTAAAATTTTTAAAAATTTTCTGTGATATAGCCACTGAAATTGTCTCTTGTTCAATAAACACTGCCCCTAAAATTAAGAAAAAAATATTGCATTATTTCTAAAACTTTAGTTAAACAGTATATTTAAGAAGTATTTAAGAAGTATTTGTAATATAATGGCCGAGGGATTTCGTTTCATGCCTTTGGGTTTAGTTAGGCTGAGAACCTTTCTGCTCAGTGTGTGGGTTACTTACGTGCAACATTAACACAGGTGTTCGCGCACGCGGAGCAGACATGTCATTCAAAGATGTCACAATAGCCCAAGATGGGAAACGGGGCTACACAGCACGAATAATGTCACACACTGGAAGCTCACGGAGGATTTGGGGAGATTTTGAAAAAGTCAGTTAGTAGAGTTGAGATTAGACACCAGACGAGATGGTTGACTTTCGCAGGTGTCGCACGAGATGGGGGCGGGGGGGGACAGATGAAAAGGCCTGAATAGAAAGATTGTGCCTCTCTCTCCTTATGTCGAAAAACCTTTAAACTCAAAGGTAATAAAAAGTTTCATACCTGAACAAAGAAGTCGTAAGTGTTGTTCGTGTTTCGAGATCCTATGTTATATATATATATATATGAACATATTATGTCCATTTCACACATGGCATTTATTATGGCTATGGTACATATTTATAAATAAAAAACATATAAACACATTTGTGTGATATACCCGACATCAATAATGTAATGTAATATTGTAATTCTAAGGCTCTCGTAAATTTTTTTTATTTGCTAGTTTTTTTATTTTCGGGTCAAAAGTGTATTCCAGCCATTAAATTTGTTGCCAAATGTGCCACGCCAAAAGAATTATTCTCTTAAACTGGTTTTAAATTTTATCCTTTCTATTTTAGGTATGGAATATGGTCCCTTGGCTGACTGCATACACTACTGATGTCCTAACGGTCGGACATAGAATTCCAAAAACTGAGGTTCTAATTTCAAGTATTGATGGTTTGTTCATTAAATTTTCTATAATATAGTAAGTTAGTGACCTTAGTCGAGGGTGACCCAAAGGCTCTTTTTTTCAATAGTTACTACACCGAGGTGTAGGGGAGGGTGCTACTCTATTCCCTGGACTGCTCCACTTTACCCTTGATCTTTACCTTATAATGCTGAGTTTTAAGCAAAGCGGCATCAAGTACCATATTTTGAGTTTTTGGTATGACTCAACCTGGGATTGAACCCTGGTCTCCCAGACCATTGAACACTAAAAGGAATATATATAATATGTATATTAAGAACTATTTACGTGATTAGCAAAGGCATGGACAGCTATCAATAGGCTATCGGTAATATGGAAGTTAGACCTGACTGATAAAATAAAACACAGTTTTTTTCCCAGCAGCAGTCGTATCAATACTGCTATATAGATGCACCACATTGATGCTAACTAAGCATATGGAGAAAAAGCTTGATAGCAATTACACAATGTTGCGAGCAATATTGAACAAGTATTGGAGGCAACGCAACACCCCACAAAACTGCAGCTGTACGGCTATCTACTACCCATCACGAAAACTGTCCAAGTTAAACAAACCAGACATACAGTACACTGCTGGAAAAGTAAAAATGTACTCATAAGCAATATACTCCTGTAGACCTCTTCATATGGACGAGCTAAAGTTGGACGACCAGCTAGAACCATTATACTACAGCTCTGTACTGATACAGGATATAGCCTTGAAGACCTCCCAGGAGAGATGGACGACGGAAATGGGTAATGAGAGAGGGTCAGGGAGATCCATGCTAGCAGCACGACATGGTGATGACATTAAGAATATATATAATATTCATAGTTTTCTATCGTTTCATATACTCTTTCTTGTATGTCTTGGGTAAGACACTAAACTGCATTAGATGGTAATGTTCCTGTTCTGGAGATCTGAGGTGTGTAGAATACCCCTTTATTGCCATGACACCTAGGTTTACCCTGATCCAACATAGGGCCCCATGTAGGGGTCAAATAGATCTGTTTAAAAATGATTCGTATTTGATGGGCCATGTGCAAAAAAAATCAAACTTGAAATCTACACGAAGAATGTAAATATAGGCACACAAAATATAAATGTACAGGCATGAAATAACCCTAGTGGAATTGTGTGTCAATAAAATCAATCCTCTCTCTCTCTCTCTTTGCCCAGTCGGCTGGGGCTGTAGAATACACCGACTGCACCCCTGCAGAGGGGTAAGACACCCCCCCTAACAAGTGTCCTGATATGACACTAAACATTCTGATGGTGAGGTTCCAGCAATGCTGGAGCTTTGGGGAATGTGGAGTACCCCTTCATTACCATCGCTCCCAGGTCCACTCTGGCCCGGAGTGGTAGCACCTGATAGGGCCCTATCTATGGGTTAAATAGAACTAACAGCATTCTTATGCTAAACTGAATTGTTTGAGTAAACTGAATAGCTTGAAATAGAAATGTTTTTGACAATTGAACCGTACTTATATTTAAACTGTGTGCTTATGCTTAACTGAACTATTTGAAATAGAACTGTTTTTCAACATTAAAATTGTATTTACACTTAACTGAATTGTTACATATAACTTCTTGAATCGTTTGAAATAAATGTTTTTGACAATTAAACTGTGTACTTATGCTAAACTGAATTGTTTTAAATAGAATAGATTATTTCCATAAAAATGGATTTGGCGTTAAATAACCTACAAAGGTTGATATGCCATAAAACCCACCAAACCAAACCATTCATGATATCATGTGTCCATCAACTTGTTTTATCAATGTGGTTTGATTAAATAATGAGTAAGTGTGCTGAGGTCATCTATTGACAGGTGACGCTATATGAATAAAGATATATATATATATTTCATATTTCAGAACTAAAAAATCTCCCCCTGTCAATGGGGCTTACTCCCACGACAGAAAAAACAAAAACATGTCCTGTGTATGACTTTAAACTGGATCTGGTGGTGAGGCTCCAGTTCTGAAGGTCTGTACGATATGAAGTCACTCCTTCATTGCCATTACTCCCAGGTTCTCTCTGATCTGAAGTGTTAATACTTGTTAGGATCCCATCTATAGGTCAAATAGTTCTGCTTGAAAATTATTTGATAGGAATACTTGAAACCATATAACACTGTGTTTATTATTTGTATTAAGAATAGTTAATTGAAACCATATAATTGCTTGCAAAGAAAAAAAAACTTTGAAATTTACCGCATTTATTCACTCCGATAAAATGAGATTTCTTCCTAGCGGTATTCATACTACTATATAAATGCACCACATGGGCATTAACTAAACACATTGAGAAGAAGCTAGATAGGAACTACAGAAGATTGCTATGTGCTGTTTTGAACTATTCCTGAAAGCAACACATTATAAAACAGCAGTTGTACAGCCACTAACCTCCCATCTCAAAAACCATTCAAGTAAGCCAAACAAGACATACGAGGCAGTGCCAGAGAAGCAAGGATAAACTCATCAGCAACGTTCTCTTGTGTACTTCTGCTCATGGACATGCCAAAGTAGGTTGACCAGCAAAGACTTGTTTACATTAGCTCTGTGTGGACACAAGATACAGCTTAGAAGACCTGCCGGTAGGGATGGATAGTGAGTGAGAGACAAGAAACTGTGTGCTGCCAGCATGATTTGACAATTATACAGTTCAAAAATTGTTTCAAAGTCTACGTTGTAAAAGACTGCCTGTAAGTATCAATGATGATAAAATGAAGATTTATGTTGATGTTAAGATGTGTTATTTGAAGCCAATTACACTAACCTAGACTTTTTGGAGGATTTATAAGTTGAGAAACGTTATCTGGTATGAACCCTCTTATCGCTCCAGCCATGGATTAAATAGTACCACTACTGATAATCTACAACAATGGCTTTGGCATTAAATAACCCACAAAGGCTGACATATCATTAAACAAAAAACCAAACCAAATGTTATCAAGAAGCTAACATTTATGCCCACCCCACCTCGTGACAATTGCTTGTAGTAGAAATATAGACACAATACTAATTTTTTTATAAGTCTTTGTTTTCCAGTGACTGGGAAAAAAGTCACAACTTTGGTTTTTGGCTTGGAATTATTCACTTAAATGTTTACTCTATATGGTTAAACAAAAAGATAAAGATTCATTTTAGTTAACCCAATAGACAGAAAATAAGAGTCAAGTTTAGCTTTCTACTTATTGTATAAATGAAGCTCAATGCCAAAAACTTTGTTGGGGAGTCCTTGTTGAGTACTGGTTAACTGTAGGCAAACAATAGATAGCAATATTTGAAATCGTTTAACTGTGGGCAAACAATAGATAGCAATATTTGAAATCATTTAACTGTGGGCAAACAATAGATAGCAATATTTGAAACCATTTAACTGTGGGCAAACAATAGATAGCAATATTTGAAATCATTTAACTGTGGGCAAACAATAGATAGCAATATTTGAAACCATTTAACTGTGGGCAAACAATAGATAGCAATATTTGAAACCATTTAACTGTGGGCAAACAATAGATAGCAATATATGAAACCATTTAACTGTGGTTAAACAAATGAGCTCTGGTTCGTTTAAAAATATCATTACCTACAAACTATTCTCTTAAAAATCATATATAATGTATAAATGGGATTTGGCATCAAATAACCTGCAAGGTTTGATATACCATAAAACACAACCAACCAACCAACTAAACTAACTTGAATTCATGTTAGAAAACCTTTGTTTTTATCCTATTCGGTTTGTGGGTTTCATTTTTTGTGTGTGGTGGTGGTGGTAATTTACTAAGCTTTTTGCTTAGATGTGGCACAAGGCCATATGAAAGGGGCACCCAATGAGACTCGAACTCACTCGTGTAGGTTTGCTAGTCCAGCTTGTTAACCTCTATACCACCAGAGGCGCCTTTTTGTGTGTGGTGGTGGGAAGGTTTGTTTTTTTTGTTTTTTTTCGTCTGTGTTATTATTTCAAAATATCTGTTTACTTAGAAATAATTTTAAACAGTAGACAATCCTTTGAAATGTTTGACTCATAACGTTCTACTCTATGGGGATTTATTTATTTTTACAGTAACTGCTGATGATCTTCGTGGCTATGTCCTTAATATCTTGGAACATGTCCTGGTTACTGTCAATATTACACACCACAGTCGGGGCCAGTTGGATATCAGGCTTCTATGTCCTAGTGGTACAGAATCCAGTATTGGTCCACCAAGATTTAAAGACAAGTAAGTTTTTCACTGTACATTTAAAATTAAATGACTCAAAGTTAATTTCATTTATTAGTCTTTTAATCAAACTCTGATGAAAAAAAAATAGTACTCTGAAATTGCAAAATAAATAATGCCATTATTTATAATTTGGCATGTCTTTCAAGGATCAGAATGTAGTATCTGTGCAACTTGCCAAGGATGTAAATGTCATTCTTAGCCCAGTCAGCTGGGGCTGTAGAATACGCTGACTGTTTCTTTGCAGTGGAGTAAGACCTCACTCCCCAAATGAGTATCCTGGATATGATGAAATCATCTGATGGTGAGGCTCCAGTCTTGGAGCTTTAAGGAATGTGGAGTAAGGATCCCATCAACAGGTCAAATAGAACTATTTAATCATTTTACTATACTGGAAACCATTTAACTAATTATTAGTGGTAGCAATACTTGAAACCATTTAACTGTATGCAAACAATTGATTAATATCAAATAGAATTATCAGTTTTAGATACCAATACTTGAAACCATTGAACTGTGTGCGAACAGATGACTTCTGAATCATTTAAAAATTGTTACCTACAAACTATTTGTTTATAAATCATATATATAATATATGTATAAACAAGATTTGGTATTAAATAACTTACAAGGGTTGATATGCTATAAAACCCACACCAACCAACTTACTGACTAATGACCTAGTCGGCTGGAGTTGTAGAATACACTGACTGTATCTCTGCAGAAGAGTAAGGCTTCCCTAACGAGTGTCCTAGATATGACACTAAACAATCTGATGGTGAGGCTCTAGTAATGCTGGAGCTTTGGGGAATGTGGAGTACCCCTTCATTGCCATTACTCCCATGTTCACTCCAACCTAAAGTGCTTGTAGCTGTTAGTGTCCCAGCTATGGGTCAAATTATTCTGTATGAATTATTTGTATTTGATGGGACTGTTGCCGAAAAAAAAAATCCTCTTATGAAACAATTACAAAAATGTATTTATGAACAAACGATAGATATGAGTACCTAATTTCTAGGCATAAAATAACCCAAGACTGGTTGATATGCTGTTAAAATCTATTAAGCAATCAATAAAATCCAGGTATCTAGAATCTGTCTTTTGAAAAAAAAACTGGAATCTGAGAATAACTCGAAGAATGAATCTTTTTTTTTTTTTCCTCTCAATAATTTTGATCTTATCTTGGGCAACTTCGCTTTTTTCGAGTTGGTTTATATCTTTAAATATTCTGACATTTTAAAAATTAATTATTGCTTCTTCCTAATTTAACTAGATCTACTAAATCATAAAGGGTTCTGAGTATAACACTAAACTGCATCCATTGCTAGATTTCTGGGGTGTGTGAAGTACGCCTTTATTACCATTACTCCCAGGTCCACTCTGAGCCAGATTTGTATTACTTGTACCTATCTTTGAATCAAATAGATGTTTAAACATTAAATGTATTTGATCAGAATAATTGATGCCTTGTATTTGTGTGCAAACAAATAATTATTATGAAATAGAATAATTAGTGTTAGATAGAAATACTTAAAACCATTTGTGTGCAAACAACGAATAGCAATACTTGAAACCATTAAAACTGCGTGCAAACAAATGATTAATATCAAATAAAATTATTAGTGTTAGATAGCAATACTTGAAACCATTTAACTGTGAAAACAAATAATTAATATTAAATGGAATTATTAGTGTTGAATAGCAATACTTGAAACAAGTTAACTGTGTGCAAACAAATGAGCTCTAGCTCATTTAAAAATAATGTTAGCTACAAACTATTCACTTACAAATCATTCATATATATATATATATATATATATATATATATATATATATATATATATTGAACATTATAGATATTTTTTGTCTGCATATATTTCTATTTATCTTCTGAAGTTGCCGTATTGATTTTATGATATCCAATTTATCAACCAATTCCCGGTTGATAAATCTTCCATAATTAATTGTTTCCTCTAGTACTTTCTGCCCAGTCTTGGGCCATCATCAGGGGTGTGTATAAATTAAAAGTGATGTAACCTTTGCATGTACATTACTATTTTGTAAGAATGGGTGTTTATACTGATGTATTGTGTAGTGTTTATTTTTTAAAAATTTGTTTCTATAAATAGCATCAGTACTTAAAGATATTTAACTAAATAAGCTCTGGATTCAAAATTAATTCTAATTAGTTTGGGTTGTATATTTCTAATATGTAGCACCTTGAGAAATATATATATATATATATAAAACAGTATTTTGTGTTAAATAATTCACAAGGGTTGATGTGCCATTAAACACAACCAAACCAAAAATTTCATTTCTTTCATTAGGCTTAAACAAATTTTTTTATTGTTTGAACTATTTGTCGATATTCTTGTCATGTCTGATTGTCTTCAGCTCTAAAAATAGGTATTCAGTTGTTTGAATATATTTACCATTCTTATTTTTATGAACAGATCAAGTAAAGGACTGGTAGGTTGGTGGTTTAGTACCGTTCGATGTTGGGGAGAAACCCCTCTGGGAACATGGAAACTTATCATGAAGGATACTGGTAAGATCTATTTGTTTTTTTGTTTTTTTTGTCTTTGAGTTTTATCTTTTACAAGGAGGAACTCATGGTGTAATTGTTAATGTTATAGGAAATGGACTCAGCGACCCGTGTTCAAATCCCAGATGAGGCTGTTTGCATTTCATATAGTGTTAATACTCTTGAGAAAGGCATGAATCCAACTATTCTTTCTCCAGCTACTAGTAAATAATAGAGCAGACTTGTCTCTTTAACCTTGCTAGGGCAACCAGTCTTGGAGAAGGAAAACTAATACCCTTGGGAAAGGCATGAATCCAACTATTCTCTCTCCAGCTATTGGTAAATAATAGAGCAGACTTGTCTCTTTAACCTTGCTAGGGCAACCAGTCTTGGAGAAGGAAAACTAATACCCTTGGGAAAGGCATGAATCCAACTATTCTTTTTCCAGCTACTAGTAAATAATAGAGCAGACTTGTCTCTTTAACCTTGCTAGGGCAACCAGTCTTGGAGAAGGAAAACTAATACCCTTGAGAAAGGCATGAATCCAACTATTCTCTCTCCAGGTATTGGTAAATAATAGAACAGACTTGTCTTTTTAACCTTGCTAGGGCAACCAGTCTTGGAGAAGGAAAACTAATACCCTTGGGAAAGGCATGAATCTAACTATTCTCTCTCAAGCTATGGGTGAATAGTGGAGCATACTGGGATCTTTAGCTTGGTATGGCAACTGGTATCGGACAAGAGAACTCTGAATTCTAACCTGTTAAACTCTGCATGAAAAAATTGACCTTGTGTCACGTCCTGTTTGTGTGGATGGTTTGGTAAATATATACAAGGGGATTCCAGAATTTCTCCTACTTCAAAATATGCAATTTATTTAAATAATTTAATCTAATTTGTTTAAGGAATATTTCATGTAGCTGAAATGTACAGTTATAAAATAAAAATTATTTTGTATTCATCTAATTTATATCCTATAAAGTGTGGAAAATATGATGAACATTCAAGTATGGTGATTCCATAATTTTTGCCTGGAGTTGTATGATATAGGTTAGGATAGACACAGATATATCCTTAGATTTTTTAGATAGGATAGACTGACTTCTTTTAATGTTGGTATGGCATTTGTCCTCAGGGAAGGTAAATTCAAACTAGCAGTACTGAGGAATCCCCATGGTGTAACGGTTAAAGTGTTGGACTGCGGCCTCAAAGTAAGTGAGTTCAAACTCCACTTGCCCTATTAAATTCACTTTCGGACAAATATTCTTGGGAAAAGTATGAACCCCCTTATTCCCCGAGCTAGGAGTTAAATAGTATCACTAGTGTTCTTCTTTGGCATTAGATAACATATTGCCCAGTCGGCTGGGGCTGTAGAATACACTGACTGCACCTCTGCAGAGGAGTAAGATCCCCCACCAATGAGTATCCTGGATATGACACTAAACAATCTGATGGTGAGGTTCCAGTAATGCTGGAGCTTTGAGGAATGCGGAGCACCCCTTCATTGCCATTGCTCCCAGGTCCACTCTGACTTGGAGTTAGGGTCCCACTCTGACTTGACTGTTAGAGTCCTATCTATGAGTCAAATAGAACTGTTTACCAATAAATGACTGATGTTGAATTTTTTGTTTCACAGCAATCTTGATATCATTTAACTATGTGCAAATAATGTTGTATAATTGCGGAAGGATTTTTTTATATTATCATTTTTCGTTTTATATATCTTATCTTTCGGTTTAGTTAGGCTTAGAGCCTTTTGGCTTTGTGCATGGGTAGGTGCAGACATTAATGTAGGTGTTCACGCGCGCGGGGAGGATGTGACAATCACAGATGTCACAATAAAAACCCCAGATAGAAAATTGAACTGGGGATGTGAATGATGTCATGCCTGGAAGCGATGGGCTGAAATTCTTTGTGATTTTGAATTAAAGCAGTGAGTTGAGATTTGGACTTAGACGAAGTGAGTTGATTTTTCTGACTTGGGCGAGGCCAGTGCAGTTTGTGGACTGCTGGATGCACGCGCGTTGGTTGGGTCAGTGAGTTGAGAGCTGACGATGGACGAACAGTTAGCACAGAAAAATTGTGTCTCTGTCTCCTCGTGTCGTAAACCTAAAGAAGGTAATAAAAGTTTTATACCTGAACCTAGAGAATTGTCAGTGTTTCATGTTTTTTGGATTCCTATGCGTATAAACATTTTATGAACATATGAACATTTCACATATCAGTATCATGGCTATGTTACAATAAAACTATTGGTGTTAGATAGCCATTTAAGCCTATGCAAACAAATGATTTATACTAAACACAATTATTCATATTAGATAGGATTGCTTGAAAGCATTTAACTGTGTGCAATGAATTATTGGTATTACATAGCAATACTTGAAACCATTTAACTGTGAACAAAGAAATGAGCTGAAACAGCTCATTAAAAAATGCTATCTGCAAACTACTTGTTAACAAATCATATGTATTTATGTATAAACAGGATTTGGCATTAAATAACCTCCCAGGATTGGTATGCCATAAAAGCCAGCCTTCCTTGACCAGTGATCATTTCTTTATTTATTGTTTTTTGTTTTAGATAAAAATGACAAGCAATTTGGAACTCTTGATTTTTGGAAGTTAAAACTTTATGGATCTCCAATGTCACCCGAAGAATTTCAAAGACAAAGAAAGTAAGTATTGTTACCATTTTGTGGCATATTCAGTTAATCATAGTCTAATTGCATGAATATTTTCTAAACTCGATGCAGTTGTAACCCAGAAGTGTCATCATCATCATCATATCGTGCTGGCAGCACGGATATCCCTGACCCTCTCTCGCCACTCCTCCCTATCGTTCATCGCCCTAGGCAGGTCTTCAGGTCAACAACCTGTATCCTCACATAGCTGCTGAATGTACGTTCGTGCTGGTCGTCCTGCTTTTGCGCGGCCATGTGTGGGGATCCATAAGAGTACATCTCTTATGAGTTCATCTCTGCTTCTCCAGCAATGTCCTGCATGAATATTTTCTAAACTCGATGCAGTTGTAACCCAGAAGTGTAGCTGACCTAATATGGCTCAAAATTAACGACAAGGATAAGTTTACCAGATTAACTTGCTAACTACTGTTCTAAAGTGAGGTAACTTAATATGGCAACTTTTTTTTTCTCCTTTTTTTACTTTCTCTATTGATATTTTTTATTTAATACTGTCAGAGTCGTGATAAGTCAAGTCAGAGGCTATTCCTTGCTACTGGTACCATGAAACCCAGTACAATCTGTCACATTTTTCTTGCAGAGGAGATGTTAGATTATTCTCTTGGTATAAGCTGTAAACATCTTCCCCTCTGAAATAAATAACCATCAATGTTGTGTTCTGAGAAAAAATGAATCATCTTATTATAAAGAAAATGCTGATTCATACGGGCCATTGGATACAATGTTTCCTGTAAGGAAGTTTAGAAATATCGACTGGAGAGATCATACTAGACTTTATATCACATCGGTAATGGATTACAGTCAACAGCCATCTCTGCTGTTTTTAGCCTCTAGGGCTTTATCTGCATGTTTATAAAAAAAACAAAAAAAACAAGGGGGATAACTCCTACTTCTCTCCTCTCTTTCCCCTGCATACTGTAGGCAAGTCTCTATAATGAGTGGACAGCTCTTTAAGACTAACCTTGTTATGTGGACAGAACCAGAAGAATTTTTGTTGGTATGCACTATAAGTGCCAAGGGTATGATGATGTACCCCTTTTAGGGTGCCCAATTGCTGTGTGAGCATCACTAGAAGAGATTGGAGGATTGGGGTGTGGTTTGGTTTGGTTTCTTTGTTTCATGGCATATCAACCTTCATGGATTGGGTTGTATGAGCAGGACATTATAGGAAGGACTTGTAGATTCAGGTATTGCACTGGGTATAGAAGTGAGCCTGGGTCTGAATTTTTCAAAAAAACAATTGTTTGTAAGTGTAGTCCAGCCTGATCCATTGACTGATTCATTATTGATGATCTGGAAGGACAGTAACAACTTTGCCTAAAGTGTTCCACCAGCGATAGAGTTGATTTTTGGATAGTTACTATATCACCATTCTGTAAAGGGTAGAGGTCATGAGTACTCTGTTACACCTCTTCTTTATTTGTGCATTACGTTAGTGGAGGCTCTCTTCCTCTGTGTTTGAGTTGATTTTTGGATGGCTTCTATATCATCATTCTGTAGAGGGCAGAGGTTATGTGTATACCTGTTACACCTGTTCATTTGTGTATTGCGTTAATGGAGACTCTCTTCCCCTGTGTTTAAGTTGATTTTTGGATAGCTACTATATCATCATCATTCTGTTGAGGGTATGTGTATTCTATTACACCCCTTCTTCATTTGTGTATTGCATTGGTGGAGATTCTCCTCATGGTGTTGTGCTGCAGTTATGCATTCAGGGTGTGGCTTGTAAAGGATAGGTTAGGAAAGAATGGAATCGTAAAGTCAGAGGTGGAACAGGAGTTGTATTGAAAATTGGCCAATGCCTTGGATTGGAGTGTTGTGATATTACAGGATAGACCAGGCCATATTGTAATTATTTAATGAACCTTGGGGACTTGTGATGCCGTTTGTTATCTTGTCTGCAGTGCCATGTTGAAATATAGGTTGGATAAAGACGATACTAGATTTAATATCACTTCAGTAACGAATAACAGCCAGCAGCTGTCTTTGTTTTAAGACTTCATGCTCCCCTAACTTTGTATGAATAAAATTTAGTACAAATTTTTGGAAATAAAAGCTGTCTTTGTTGTTTTACCCCCAGAGACTCATTATCAGCATATCTATAGAAAATAAGAGGGATAACTCCAACACGAATGCTTAATTGGCTGGCGCTGTAGAATACACCGACTGCATCTCTGAAGAGGGGACAGATCCACTCAACGAGTGTCGTGGATATGACACTAAACAATCTAATGTTGAGGCTCCAGTCTTGGGCTCTGAGGAATGTGGAGTGCCCTTTCTTTCCATTATTCCCAAGTCTGCTCTGAGTGCTAGTACCTGTTCAGGTCCCATCTCTGGATCAAATAGAACTGTTTAATCATTTAACTGTGTGCAAATAAAACTATTGGTGTTAGATACCAATACTTGAAGCCATTTAAACCTGTGCAAACAGATAATTAATACTAAATAGAATTATTCATGTTAGAAAGGAATACTTGAAATTATTTAACTGTGTGCAAAAATGTAATTATAGCAATGCATGGAACCATTTGACTGTTTGCAAATGAATGAATAGTGTTAAATAGAATTATTAGTGTTAAATAGCAATACTTGAAACCATTTAACTGTATGCAAACAATTGATTAATATCAAATAGGATTATCAGTTTTAGATACCAATACTTGAAACCATTTAACTGTGTGCAAACAATTGATTAATATCAAATAGGATTATCAGTTTTAGATACCAATACTTGAAACCATTTAACTGTGTGCAAATAAATTAGCTTTAATTCAAAATATGATTACTGACAAACTATTCATTTACAAATGATATATGTGTAACCATTTAACTGTGTGCAAACAAATAAACTCTGGCTTGTTAAAAAATGTTATCTAAAAACTATTAGTTTACAAATCATCTATAAATATCATGTATCACCGACTACGGATTTTCTACTTTTAATCAATACACGTATCAATTTATATATGTTTGGTTTGATAATATAACCATATTCAACTATTTACATAAGATATATCCATGTGTTTTCTACTTTCTCCCTTCTTTTTCTTCCATCATTCTATTCCATTTTCTTTCCTCCTTTTCTCCACTCTCTTCTCTTCCTTTTTCTCTTTCTTCTCTGTTCTTTTCTTTTCTCTCTTCTTTATTTTATCTTTCTTTCTTTTTTCTTTCTTCCTTTTCTATACACTCTTCTCTTCTTTTTTCTCTTTCTTTCTGTTTTTTGTTTACACACTGTTAAATGTCAAAATAGTTCTATTTCAACAATGCAGTTTAGCATAAATACACTGTTTAGTTCTCATTGAACCATAGATTGGACCATTTCTAGTGCTACCAATCTGACCCAGAGTGGACCTGGGAGCAATGGCAATAAAGGGGTGCTCTGCAATCCCTAAAGTTCCAACATTACTAGACCCGAGTTTAGTGTCATATCCAGGACACTCATTGGGAGAGTCTTACCCCTCTGCAAAGATGCAGTCAGTGTATTCTACAGCCCCAGCTGACTGAGCTAACAATATTTGCCTGTGGTGTAATGTTTAGTGTCATGGAAGTGAACATGACCAGAGTTCAAATCCTGGACGAGGCTGTTTGCATTCCAAATAGTGCTAATATCCTTGGGAAAAGTATGAATCCCATTAATCGCCCTCCAACTTTGAGTAAATAGTAGAGCAGACTGGGCTCCTTGGTATGGCAACTGAGAAGGAAAACTCTGAATTCAAACCTGTTAAACTCCACTTAATATTGACCCTGTGTCACATCCTGCTTGTACAGAAGAGTTGGAGATATATATTTATATCAAGTAAAACTTAACAGGTGTTAATCCCTTATAGATTTATTTCAACAATCTATTTGCACAGATTGCTTCCTCAGATGGCATGCAATTTAATGTAGGGTTGCAGCTATTCCAGGGATAGAAAGTTTAAACATTTAAGGAATTATATATCAATTTTTATGTATGTAATAAAAAAAATTATCTATAAACCGCCATTAAATTGTATATCATCTGAGGAAACAATCTATGCAAACAGATTGTTGAAATAAATTTATAATGGCTTAATATCTGTTGAGTTTTACTTGTTATTAATGATATAATTGCTCTGTATGTGAGTTGTTTTTATATTTTTAATATACAGGGTAGAACGATAAAATTATCGTCCTAAAGAAAACAACACTATAGCTTTATTTTAAAACTTTTATCGAAAAAATCAATTCAGGTAACTTGATTATGTAGTAGAGCTGACATCTATTCAATGTAGCCGCTTTCAGCCTCAATCAGCGCCTCAATACAGATTCAGAACTGGGAGCATACCTTTTCCACAAGCGCCGACGGGAGCTCGGCGAATACTCGGCAGATGGTGGCGATCAGGCTGGCTTTGGTGTTGTAGGAGGTCATGTTGGCGATGTTCTCAATGTATGACCAAATGAAGTAGTCCAGCGGGTTTAGGTCGGGGGAGGAGGGGGGCCAGTGAGAGAAGGGTACAAAGTCGTAGCACTCCTTCTGAAGCCAAGCCTGGGTCTCTTTGGACTTGTGGGCTGGTGCTGAGTCCTGCTGCTACTGCCAGGGTCTGCCACCAGCCACCTGATTGCACCAGGGGATCAGCACACTCTTCAGCACATTCAGGTACACTTTGGTGTTGACTTTCAAGCTGACTTCAAAAATGTGAGGTGGCATGATGTGGCCCTGACTTAAAAGCACACCAAAGACCATAACTGTAGCCGGAAACTTTGTTTTCATCACCCTGGGCATGTCCCTGTTATTCATGGCAATCCAGATTTGCATTTTGAGGGTGCTGGCAATGGTCCTGTTGTCATAAGTTGGATCGGTAGAGAGCATGAGTTGTACAGCAGCACATCTCCGATCTTGCTCATTGAACATTGTGTCACTTTCAGACATGATAGAAGGCTCCTATCGCTCTTGGGATTTGTACACAACTGGCCAACTAGTAGATGATCTGCAACAAAAAAAGAAAACCGGTTTTCATTAAACGGAAATGGAATCATGTCATCTTTTCTAGAGCGACAATTTTATCATTCCACCCTGTATTAATAGCCATACATTGATCACTCTGTTAGAATATATTGATAATTATATATTCTATATGGGATTGTTCCTTATAAGTGTATTTTTGGGGTGTGTTAATTTCTTTACCTGTAGGATGTCCCTAACAGCTTCAAATGTACATTAATTTACTTTCTCATCTAAACTCATGGGATTTGTTGATTAATTGATTTTTATGGCATGTCATCCCTTGATGGGTTATTTAATGCTGAAGTGAGTCTTTTTTGTTTGTTTTTATTCGGTTTCAAATAACTAATGAATATCCTTTGTAAACAATTTTAGCTTAGCTTCGAGTAACAATTTCTCAAACAAATAGTTTGTGCACAATCATATAGTGTTATCGACTCATTGGCCTAGTGGGTAGAGTGTTCGCCAATGGTCCGAGAGACCTGGGTTCAATCCCAAGTCGCGTCATACCAAAGACTTTAAAAATGGTACTTGATACCTCCTTGCTAAACACTCGGTAATATAAGATACATATCAAGTGGAGCAATACAGAGAAAGGAGTAAGGCTGTTTGCATTTCACATAGTGCTTATATCCTCAGGGAAGGTATGAATCCAACTATTCTCTCTCTAGATGTGGGTCAAATAGTAGGGCACACTGTGCCTTTTAATTTTGGTATAGCAACTGGTCTTAGTGGGTAGAGTGTTCGCCAATGGTCTGGAAACTTGGGTTCAATCCCAAGTTGCATCATACCAAAGACTTTAAAAACGGTATTTGATACCTCCTTGCTAAACACTTGGCAATATAAGGTACGTATCAAGAGTAAAGTGGAGCAATGCAGAGAAAGGAGTAGCACCCTCCCCTACACCTCGGTGTAGTAGCTATTGAAAAGGGAGCCTTCTGGTTGCCCTCAACTAAGGTCACCAACTTATATGGTTTTAAGTCTTCCCATCAAATACTAATAATTTTCAGGCTGGTCGGTAGATTTTATATATATATATATATATATATATATAAGTGGCCTCAGCACTCAGATTTTACCTTTTTATTCTTTTACGTACTTGTATATAAGTTTTGATTTAAATGTGTTGTGAATTTTCTTAACTATGTAATTTCAAACTTAATCGTTTCATGAATATTTTATGTGAATTTTTTAAATCGTTGCAGAAAAGTGCTATGGGCCATACAAACTTCAGCCATTTTAAATCCAAATATTAGCATTCCCTGTCATCCACCACCCAAACATGGCAAAGGTGCGGGGTCTATTCCTCTGCCTGAGAAAACCCTAAAGGTGAGTTTCTTAACTTCTAACACTGTTAGAACATTATTTTTAGCTCATGATTAAAGAGATAAAAACAAAAACTTTAAATTTTCATTTTAATGTATACTTGAGAGCTTGCTCTATTTACTTTTTTGATAACCATTTTCTGTTCCCTCAAATTTTTTAAGATAGTGAAATGTCATCTTTAACAGGAAATTTGAGGTTATTTGAATGAGATTTGGTCAAGTTTGAATGAGATTTGGTCAAGTTTGAATGTGATTTGGTCAAGTTATTTCATCCCAAAATAATATTAGTTTTTCTCAAACATCCTGTTTATCTTTTAAAAGAAACAAAAGAACATTTTAAGTGTATGAATTGTGGCCTTATGTATATCTCAGTTGAACTGGGTAAGTTAGCTACAATCCTAAACACAAAACTGGACAATTCTTGCAGTATAGGATCACTAAGTTTTTTTTAGAACTTATAACAATTGTAATAAAGTCTGTACATCTCTTGGGGAATTCAAGTACCGCTACAAAATATATTTAAATAGAGGCAAATGTTAGTAGTAAAAAACAAGCAGATACTTTTTATAATAATTGCTGGACTCTTCAGTTTTATTCACACTCACTATAAGTAGAATTTTTCATTGGATTTTCAAGTGATAGCATTACTTGAACAAGAATTCATATATACATATAAAATAAATAAATATATATTAGATTTATATATTTAATGCCATGGAATTTAGACTGTGACCTCTGGGTTTCATGTTGTTTTTTACAAAACAACAAACATCAGACAGTTAACAAAATGAAATGAATCGAAAATCGAAAAAAATACAATCAAAAACTGTTGGGATTTTGTAGGAATCTTTGTGCGAGTTATAGTTGCATATTATTGTGCGTGTATGTGTGGGTGGCATATAATGTATGTGAAAGTACATGCACAGCGTGTTGTTTTTACCGGATATAAAGTCATCCGTGTATCTTATTTTTGCTACATTATTTTATTTCTGTATGTGTAAGGGATTATAACTAAGGAACAAAACATCATCATTGCATGTCGAGGGGAATAAAGATTTGATTTGTAAGCCTATTTAAATGGTTATAGTATGGTAGACCAGAATCACAATGAATATAAAGAGATAGGGATATACAATATAATATGGATTATTATACAATGTTGGTATTATATGTAGAGAATAGAATTGGGCTAGTCAATTCATTTCATTTTGTTAACTGCCTGATGATTGTTGTTTTGTAAAAAAAACTCCATGAAACCTGGGGGTCGCAGTCTAAATACCATGGAATTGAATATATAAATCTAATATATATTTATTATTATTATATAATAGCTCTATCCTAGATATTGAGTACTCTCCATATTATATTGCACTTGGTTCACCACAAATCCACTAAGTGATTTAGTGACAACCAACGCTGTTTTATATATATATATATATATATATATATATATATATATACCTAAGTTAAATGTAGTTCACTTAACCGTCCATTTACTAGAGGGCACAGAACCCCCAATATGCCCTACATGTCAAGAGAGATTTACAGCAAAACATATGCTGCTTGAGGGTGTAGACTTTGATCTAACATGAACAAAATATTACCAAGCAGGTAATTTGAAAAATCTTTTCATGAAAATAACACCGTCCAGGATGTTACATTTCCTAAAAGAAGTGAGACTGTACTCAAAAATATGAATAATTGAATAATATTTCAAATATTCATATTTGTTTTCTATCAAACTATCATTACAAATCTATTCCAAAACTTTGTTGGCATCAAATGACCCACCAAGATTGATATAGCTTAAAAAGCAAAAAACAAACACTTAAGCATCTTTGGCTTCCTCAGTTCCATGCAATAATTTTCTTACTACCTCAACCAACCATATAATTATGAGCAAAAAAAAACTCTTATGAAAAATCACACGAAAATGTAAATATTAAATGTACAATGAATGTTATTCCCTAACCTCTAAGCATAAAATACTCCTTGATGGTGTTTGCCAGAATTTCTGAGATGAAGCCTGATGATTTTTATCATTTTTAAGACTATAGTCTTTATTGTTATACTTACAACATTTCAGCCAATACACTCTTTGGCCTTCTTCATTTTAAAGTTCTGTGTAAGCTCCCGAGTTTGACATAATACATTTGAAGAAGGCTGAAAAGCGTATCGCCTGAAATGTTATGAATATAACAATGAAGACAGTAGTCCAAATATTCTTAGCGATAAAAACAAACCCAAGATGGTTTGACATGCCATTAAAATCCGTCAATGAACCATGTGCAGGCTGTTCTTTTCAATGTTTCATCTTCTGTTTTCTCTTTTGCAGATATTAGCTATGACCTGTGTCTTCATTGTAGTCCTGGCACTTTATCAAATGTTTGAATACATTTTCTGCTATAATGCAGAAAAGAAAGAGCAGAAAGATTTGCTTCTGCAGCAACAGCGACGAGTGCGTCAGTATACAGAAGTTGATCATGATGAATCTGTGGAAGCTGAGAGCCTTCTTCAGCAACCCGACATCGCACTTGAAACTTTCAGTATGCACAACGATGGTACAAATTCATCTGCAGATATCTCTCAACATATTATCGACAGTCTGACGCCTGAGGAACTTAATTTGAATTTCGATTGCTGCCTGTTAAAGAATCCTACAATATCTGACATCCCATCAACTGCTGCAACATCCTCTGAGCCACCGCTGCTGACCGAACAATCATTAGCTAAAGACTTTGGTGCCAACACTGATTTGGCTTTACATGAGAGTCATTCTCAAAGCAAAATGCCTAAGAGGTGAAACCCTCTCAAATGGCCGTGACTGTGATATCTTGAAGATAAAGAAAATGTTAATGACTAATTCTTTAACACTAATGTTATCTTTCTCTAAAATAGAACAATTGATATTTTAGTATTAACTAAAAAAAAAAAGTCAACAAAACTTTTTTTTCATTTTAATATATATTTTTTTATCATTCATTAAAAAGTTATGTTGGGAATTTTTTCTTTGGGATATTATCTACAATTCTTACATTTTTTATGAAGATTTTTAATCATATTTCATATAAACGTCTTATTTGAAACTTCTTATTCCATAAATAGTCTTAAGATTTTAGAAAATGAATATTTAAAAAAAAACTGCCAAATATTTGTGGGAATATCTTTAAAACTGTTTTTCCTTCTGGTTCATAAGTCACATGACTAAACATTAACCTGTTCTTTATTAGATTGACTTTTTGGGTTGAATTTGCAGATTCAGTGAGTTTGTGTAGCCATGTCTAAAAATTTATAGCAATGGGTTATGGGACATTCAGCAAAAAGTATCTAGACAAATAAAGAGTAAAGGAAAGTCATAAGTTTAAAGTATACATTTTTATGACTGGACTCATATTAAGAGATATTGTCAACTTATTTTTTTAATTTGAAATCAGTTGGTTCTGCTGCTTCTGATTTTGAACTGGTGTTTAAAAAAAATTGTCAAAATTTTCCTTTGCTCTTTATCTCACTTGTTACTTACTGCTCCATTAACCTTCTCAGTCCGCTAATCCTTCACCTGTTAAAAACTATTAATAGTGCTGCTATGGCAAAAAAACTAAGCAAATTTAGTTTATTGTAGGAATTTTTCAACAAGCGCAATTCTTTTTTCTTTTAAAATTGATTTGTCATTAATTTAATTAATGGTAATTTAAAAAAAAGACATTAAAACTGGAAAGAAAGCATGAAAATTCATTGAAGTGTTTAAGGAATTGTCATATTTTCTTTGTATCTTTTAAAACGCTTCAGAGTACTTTTTTAATTTTTTCAAATTCATAAAATAAGAGCTGACCAATTAAAAAGAAATTTCTTACCCAGATAATAAGTTTCAAACTCTGACAGGAACTTAGAATTTTATGATTTGCTGCAAATACCCTTTCAATATTTAATCTTGCCAAGACCATGAAAATTCCCTGATAAATTTTGCAAAAAAACTTAGGAATAATTCTGTGGATAAAATGGAAAAAAATGACATGAAAACTTAAGTTATTATAATGTTTTGCCTTCTATGGGTTTCTTCAAATAATGAAAAATTTCAATTTGAAACAAACCACAATTTTGATTTAAATGAGGCTTGCATTACTTTATGAACAAAGCAAAAGATATCAAAAACTTCTGAAATCTGGGGTGATATCTTTGTCTTAAACAATCAAGTGACAACCTGGATTTTTTAAAAATATCACCTTTATGATAAAATTTAATCTTAAAACCAAATTTTACTTGATTTGACCAAGGTTAGAATAACGTAAACCTTATCTCTGATATTTAGTAATTATAATGTAGTATTTTGTTATAATTTATAATAAACAATGTTTTACTTTGCCTACAGTACAGATATTTTAAAATCCTTTAATCTATAGTTTAAATAATGAGCAGATTTGCAAATGATTTTGTCCCGACATTTTAAAGTTTCATAATGATTGAAATTTCTCATTCAGTTATTATGACAGTGTTGTTGACGGTTTTAACATTCCTTAGTCCTCTTTTCTAAAATTAAGAACTTTTCAAAAGCAATATCTATTGAAGCCCATAGAGAGTAAAATGTTATAATAAATAAACTAAGATATCTATGTTAATCAGTGCAAATTTTTTGTTTATGAATAGTGAAATTCCAGTTCTAGATATCTGAGGAATGTAAAGTACCCCTTCATTACTATTACTCCCAGGTTCACTTTAAGTTCCCATCTATAGGTCAAATAGTTCTGTTTGAAAATTCTCTGATAGGAATACTTCATGCCATTTAATTGTGTGTAAATTATTTGTAATAAGAATAGTTACTTGAAGCTATAATTGTTTACAAAAGATTATTAGTTACTTGAAATTATATAACTGTGTGCAAACAAATGAATATTATTTAGTAAAAATAGTGACTTAAAACTATATAATTGTGTATAAATTATTTGTATTAGATAGGAATACTTGAAACCATATAACTTTGTGCAAATTATTTGTGCTCATTAGGAATACTAAAACCATATTTCTGTGTGTGAATAAAATGATTATTAAATAGGAATAGTTACTTTATACCATATAATTGGGTATAAATTATTTGTATTAGATAGGAATACTTGATATCACATAACTGTGAAAAGCACTCTTAAGAAGCAACTACTCAAAAAAATGTAAATATATATGGATAAAATACCTGATTCCTTTACTTCTAGGAATAAAATAACCCTCAATAGGTTGATATGCCATTAATATCAATGTGTTTTGCGAAAGTAGAATTTTTAACAGTTTATCAGAATGTCCACCCTTGTTTAATTAAAAGTCAACTTCTCTCCATTATAATAAGTGATTTAAGAGTTAAAACCCATCCATTTCAATGCATTCCAAAGTTGAATTACAAGTGCAATGTCGTGTGTAAATATAGTTGAATTTCATTCTATGTCCCATTTGCTGATCTATATTTTTAGCCTATTGGGCATCCTCAGATGTGATTTTTATAGCAAAATAATTTAAATGAAATTAGGGTGCATCTTATACACCATCAAATAATTTCGGTATATAAGGCATTTTTTTTTTTTTTTTTTTTTTTTTTTTTACTAAAAATATCTTTTAAAATTCCCCTGTGTCTTATATGTCATATGTAGGTTTAAAATTCACGATAGTCTGATGAAAATAGCTAGCTGGCAACTTCTATTTGCTTAGACTTTAGAGTAACTTTCATATACCTATTGTAATTATTTAAAAGACTATTATGCAGATTAAAAATGTTATCGTTGATAATATTCATTATATTTCCTAAAGTTTAATATTAGTACTTTTTTTTTTTTCACTAAAATCTTCTCTTGATTTGTCCTGCTGAAATTACGGTGCATCTTATACACCATCAAATAAAGTACCTCGAGCTATTTGTTATTTTACATTCTCTTTATAACCTAACACACTTAGGACATTGTTTCTTGAGTTCTTTTTACTCTTCTAAAAGAATTCAAAAGAATAAAAATGTTATTCCTTAATTGGTTCTACCGAAAACTTTTCAGCATCTTGTAAAATACAGTATCGCAAATTAAAAATATAATCAGCATGTTTTGAGCCATGTGACCCTAAAGCAGTTGAGAGAAGAAGGAGAAAAATACTGAGGAAAGTGCTTGATTACTGAGGTAATTTGCTGTCACATGATCTCCTATAAAAACCACCAGATACTCTTGTTGTAAAAGCTCAGAGAGTACAAATAAAAATGATAATAAAACAATATTGTTTTATCATTTTTATTTATACTCCCTGTGCTTTTACCACAGCAGTATCTGGTGGTTTTTGTAGATCATGTGACAGCAAATAACTCCAGCACTCTCCTCAGTAACTTAGTTGACGTTAGTAATACTGTTATCTAAAAGGGTTTTTGATTCCTCCTTGGTTTTCCTGGTCTTTCACTTCTTTACAAGGCTCTTGGGGACTATTCCAAGTACTCCAATAATGATGAGTATCACTTTCATGTTCATGTTTATGTTTAACATTTTTTTTTTCTTTTTTTTGTAATTCTCTGAGATCCAAATATTTATCCAGATTTTTATTTTCAAGTTCACCCTGTTATCTGCTGAAATAGAAACATTTATCATCTAATAAATTTTCTTCCTATTTATAACTCGAGCTAGTCTGTTGGCCGAGTTTAGGTGAGCTATATTTCCAAGAGAATTTTACTTTAATTCTCATGGTTTGTGCCTCATCAAATTTCTTTCTTTCAATTTCCAGTGTATCACTTCTTGCTATCCAATCATGTCTGTTTTCCTATTTTTCTTGAGCTACATAGCCCAGTTAGCTGAGGCTGACTGCATTTCTACAGAGGGATTTGACTCCCCCATTCCAATGAGTGTTCTAGATATGACACTAGACCATCTGATGGTGATACACCAGTCCTAGAGCTTTGGAGAATGTGGAGTACTCCTTCATTTCCATTACCCCCTGTTCCACTTTGACCTTTATTAATAGGACCTATTAGGGTACCATGTATAAGTCAAATAGAACTATTCAACCATCCAACTGGATGCAAACAAATGATTGATGTTAGATTGTTAATATTCAATGCTTGAAACCATTTAACTGTATGCCAACAAATGAGCTCTGGCTTGCTTAAAATGTTATTTACAAATCATGTGTGTATATATATATATATATATATATATATATATATATATATATACACACACACAAGATTTGGCATTAAATAACCTACAAGCATTGATATGACTAACCATTTAACTGTTCGCAAACAAATGACTGTTAAATAGAATTATTAGTATTACATAGCAATACTTAAAACCATTTAACTGTGTGCAAATGAATAACGTTGAATAGAATTACTAGTGTTAGCAATACTGGAAACCATTTAACTGTGTACAAATAAAACTATTAGTGTTAGATAGCAATAGTTGAAACCATTTAACTGTGTGCAAACAAATGAACTGACTCGTTAAAAAATTGCTATTTACAAAATGTTAACAAATATTTACTTAATATATATTGTAACAGTGTTGGTTGTCACAAATTCACTTTGTGGGTTTGTGGTGAACCAAGTGTAGTATAATTTGGAGAGTGCTCAATATCTGAGATAGAGCTATTACATAATAATAATAATAAATAAATATATATTAGATTTATATATTTAATGCCATAGAAGTTTATCTGTAACCTTTAGTTTCATGAAGTTTTAGGTAAAATATATATATATATATATATATATATATATATATATTATCTGGCATTAAATAACCACCAAGGGTTGATATGCCATAAACCCAACCAACCAATCTTGAGCTAGATTTGTTTATTGAGAGTAACATTTCCTATTCTACTGCGACCTTTCTCTCTTAACATTAATATATTTTTCAAAAAATTCTTTGAACAGTTGAACTTTTTTTTTTTTTTTTAATGTTATTTACACAATATTTCAACTAGTACAATCTTTGGTGTAATATGCACATCTGTAAAAAAAAAAAAAAAAAAAAAAAGAAGAAGAAATTACTGTTCTTATTTCTTTCTTCAATGCATAAAGTAAAAATAGTATTAGAATCTTTTTATGGAGTTGTTCCCAGATCTTTTCACCAAACTCCATTTTGTGTCTCTTGTTTTCTGTTTAATATTGGAAGCCACATCAAGTTGATTACTGTGCTAGTTTGGCTTATCTATTTTTCTGGCATCTTAAGTTGTGTTGCTTCCTTGATTTTTCTCACTTTCCAATTGCATTCCCCAACTATAATTTTGACTTCATCCCCCAGAGTATAGTTATTTCTTTTTCTCTCTTTCCAGATGTTGTCCACCATACCCTACTTTTCTATTTCACCTTTAATTACTGCTCTTTTATGCTCCTCTCATCTGAATTTGGACAATTTGTTTTGCTTTTGTAATTCTTCCCATATTTACAAAGCGTATTATAAGTACAGTCATTGATCAGATTCATTGTTCATCTATGATTAGTATATTTCCAGGGTTGGAAGTGATTACTAAGTGACTTGGATGTTAACCCTTGGAACCCCGAGACCTCATGCTCATTGCATCTCCAACCCTGGAGACGATATAAAATGTCATAATTTGCTATTTAACAGTTTAACACTATCGGAATGGAGATTCTCTAACTGGAATTCGGACTGTTGGGGTATATTTACATCTAGATATCCACACAAACACTATTTGTTTGGGTTCTAAGTGTTAAATTATTTACAAATTCTTTGAACCCTTTTCATGATAGAATTTAAATAATGGTAACATTATTTTTTGTGTTTACTTTCCTATATTTCTCTTTGGAGACAATCTGGAAGAGGGAATATTTCGTTTGAGGGCATATCTTTTAGTTGTTCTTTATCTATTGTAGGGTGACTGCTGAGAATGTTTGTCTTTTTTAAACAGCTGACTATTTAACACAGAACAACTAGGAGTTTAAATGTTGGAAGAATTCTTTGAATATTAATGGCCTGTCTCAAAACTAAAGACAGTATGTTAATATAGTTCTTATAAAATTATTCTGGGCTGTCATTTGACGGAATATAACATCTTTCTTCAGACATCTTCTTCAAAACCATATCCATCTCATTTCATCACCAAAAGGGTTTTTTTTTCTTTTTCAAATTCTTTGAAATGTCTGTGGAATTGATGTTCTTCCTTCTCATTTTGAAATTGTCTATTGCAAATTTATCCTCTTGTTAATTCTACTAAAATATTTGGCAGTTTTTATATATATTTTTGCAAGACTATTAATGTTCTCAAAAGTTTTAAATGAAATGTATTCAAGTATTCGCTGTGGTAACAAAAATAGCTATTTTTTTGTCAAATTCAAAAGAAATATCATGAGAGCTATTTTGTTTGTTATTTAGTACAATTTGCAGGGAAAAGAAGAGTGAGTTTAGTTGGCATATAGAATGAATTGTGTAAATATTTGTATGTAGCATATTGGGAAGACTTTTCCTCTGATGGGATCGGCTAAAAATTGGGCTAAAGGTCTCAATTCTATATTTTTTTTAATAACCTACTTTCCCCTGTTTTCTTGGCCATGGAAAAACAAACAAAAAACTGGTTTTTAAAATTTTGAAATCTCTAAAAATAAAATCTGTCACAAATATTTTAATACTGGCATTGTTCATATCAGAAATGAAAGGATTATTTAGCTATGGATCTACACTTCGTTCTCTCTCTCTCTCTTTCTTTTTGTTCTTTCTCTCTCTATATCTTTCTATACTTTTTCTTTCTTCTCTATTTTACTTAATGAATGTTCTTTCTCTCTTTTTTTTTCTTTTGACTTATTTTCTTTTTTGAGTTCTTCTTCCCTTGTTTTCTTCTGTTTACTCAAATAATGTCTCATGTTACTTCTTGAAAAAATGGAATTTTTCACTATTCTGTAATGAGACCAGTCTGTGTGGTAGTACTCATAAATATTTGAACAAACATACAATTTGCTTTTTAATCAGTTGTTTTAAAAGAATCTAGTGTGCAAGAAGAATCAAATTGTATTCCGCTCAACAACATTTTTGATATTATTGTGTGGTTCCAAATGCTAAATTTGTGGAAACTGTTATTTTTAATACAATTGTTAAAGAAAAAAAATTGTTTTTTTTTTTTTTTTTTCTATCCTTCAAAAATTTTGTTAAAATCTTTGGGAAAAAAATTGAATCTCAGTAAACATGTTAATAAAAAAAGGTGTTACCAACTGGAAAAAATATTGAGAAACACTTTTTAGGTCATTTAACCTTAAACAGAATCTACTAACTTGGTTGTCTATTAGTTGTCATATTTGCATATACATTTCGTTTACTAAATGCAACCATTGTTATTAGACAAGTTGTTTCTCTTTTCTCTTCCATTATAGTTGTACATTTGCAGAGAAGTTTTATACTCTAAATATCAATTACAATCACTACAAACAAAAAAAATTTGTGATTTCTGTTGTAATGTACAAAAAAATATATATAGAAATGTAACACTTACAATCACCCAGGACTGGCCTTAAGCCAACTGAACTCTGTGCTCGAGTGTAATCTACTCTTGACTAGTTAAGTACACACAACATCTTGCTATACATGTTCCCAATAGGAGCCTATGTAAGGGAGCCACACACTAAAGTGTAGTCCTTGCTGTACATATGTTCCTAATAGGACCCTGTGTAAGGGAGCCACACGCTAAAGTGTTGTCCTTGCTGTACATATGTTCCTAATAGGACCCTGTGTAAGGGAGCCACACGCTAAAGTGTAGTCCTTGCTGTACATATGTTCCTAATAGGACCCTGTGTAAGGGAGCCACACGCTAAAGTGTAGTCCTTGCTGTACATATGTTCCTAATAGGACCCTGTATAAGGGAGCCACACGCTAAAGTGTAGTCCTTGCTGTACATATGTTCCCAATAGGACCCTGTGTAAGGGCGCCTCATGCTAGAGTGTAGTCCTTGCTATACATATGTTTCCAACTGGGCCCTGCACCTCCCAAGGCCAGTCCTGCATTCACCATTCAGATAAGAGTAAGTTTCAGTCATTTGCTTCAATATTTTTTTTTCCTTACTGAACAGTTTGAGTCCAAAAATGATGTATAAGCAATTGGTAATAACTCAACACTTTAATAGTTTGAGGAAGGAAAGCTGAAGGAAATATGTCTGAATTGTTGTTATTTGAAAATGTACTTTTAAAATATAACTGTTCAGTAAAAAAAAAAAAAAATGAAATAAGTGACTGAAACTTACTAATTGGATAGTGAATGTAAATATTATGTTTGTTTATATACAAGGTGTTTCACAATTATTGAAACAAAATGATCCGACACAAATCAAGGTTTACAAATGATAGAGTAATGAAAATTATATTTATTGCAAGGATAATATTTTAGGATCTGCAACCATTTTGTCTCAAACATGAACCAAAAATGTCAAGAGGAGTCCTAGATGTACACCATACAGATCTGGACTGATTCTGGCTGACTGACTTCTGAGCCCTGGTGACATTCTTTGATGCTCGGATTGTTATCGAAGGTTCAGATGATGAGGGACCCATTGCCCTATGATTTTCAAAGTTCTTGACCAACTTGAAAATCTGACTCGTTTGGAAATGTGTTGAGATTGAACTTCTTTCTGTATCTTGCTTGAACAATTTTGAAAGATTCAGTTTCATAAAATGTCTTCACACAAAAGATCTTCTACACCACAAATTAAGGCATAATTTTGCCATATTTGGTTGAGGATATATAAATGTTAACTATTTTCCAGCAATAATCTGAAAAGAGAAAGATGATGGGAGCCAACATGAAAGATTTGAGTGGCAGTGACTTTGTTTCAAAAATTGTGAAACACCTGATATATATATATATAAAACCACAGAAATAAAGGAAATATTCTTTGTTGTGTCATTCTGTACATGTACCCTCTTTCATTACCATGGAAAAGAAATGATAAAATGTTAAACTGATGCTTATATACTATCAATGTAGTGTTATTATTTGCATTGAGTTAAAAATATGAAAAGCCCTGGCTTAAAATACATCAACTATATTACCTGTAGAGGGTTAAGTCACTGCTTCTCACATACTTTTAAAAATGCCTATTTTATTAAAGTTTAAGAAGAAGAAAATTTTTTTCCTTTTTCTTTAAGGCCAGTGTCTATTGAAGAAGAGGCACTTTTGGTGAGTGTATCATGCAAGACCCCAAATTTTAAAATAATGTGGACAAAGTTGCATCGCACTATCACAGATTAAGTATATCTTAGTGACTCAAATTGCTCTCTGCATTAAAGAAGCCAAGTGGCCTCATTTAAAACATTTGACTTACAATAGTCAATAAATCACTCAATAGAAATCAGTACTCTAAAATAATAATAATAATAATAATAATGACCTGAAATAACCATTGTTTTCATGTTAGTAATTTTGATCAGATTTTTTCTGTTATAAAATATTACCTCTATCTGGCCCACTATATGCAACAACTTTTATAGAACAGAGGTAGTATACAACACGTATTTTTGGCTTAAAGTTCAATGATTGATGTAAATGTGAAAATATTTTCAGAAGAATGTTGTTTGAAAGAATTATGTGAATTGCAAGAATTTTGCATTTGATTCAATGATAAAAAGTAATTGAAATGACAGAGTAACCTCCCTTGTATTGAATTTATCAATGTCTGCTGAATTCTCTGAACCTTTCTACTAAAAAAAATAATTGCTCCAATTCATTTTACTGGTGTAAAATATTGGAATGCTTTAACAAAATTTGTTAATCAGTGCAAATTCTTGTAATGTGTTGGTTTTTGTTTAAATAACCTTTTCTTTTTTTTTTCCTTTTTTTTTTTAAATTATAGTGTTATTATTTAAGAACACTCCAGCTTTTTGTAAATAGTAGTACTAGCTCCAATTTATTAGGGGAGGATTGAATGACCCAGGAATTGGGCAGTACTTAAAGACCTAAAATCTCCAAAGAACTTTTTTTTAATTTCCTTTGAAGTGGCTCCTAATGAACCCATGTCCTATAGCGAAAACGTTTTTAATAAGATGAATCTCTGCTGTTTTATTCATATAGTCTGAAAGATTTGTTCAAATACTTTTCCAAAGCATAGGGAATAGAAACTCATATATAATATTTTAGACAAGGAGCTCCAGGAATGAATATTAAAAGACCATATACAAGGATGAGCTGAAAAGTTTATAGGCTGATGTCATATCTGTTGTTGATGACTTTTTTTGACCAATGGGATCCCAGCACTACAACACTAATGGAAGAGGTGTGTTGACCACAGGGAGGTCTATGTTGAAAAATAAATCTTATTTGACCACATTCCATGAGAATATCTGTGGCAGCCTATAAACTTTTCAGCAGACTCGAATATATGTATGGAATGAATGATAGGGTGAACTACTAGACAAAATGAAGAAGGCTGGAGAATGCCACAGCCAAAACCTTCTGTGTGATGGCATTCATCCAATGTGGGTTAAGTCAGCTCCACATGATGTGTGAAGTTTCTTGGGGATTAGTCTTTAAAGGTGTTCCCCAGTCACATTCGTATAAATGGTTTGTATTCAGTTTTCCTTCTCCTAGACTGATTGCCATACTAAGGTTAAGGAGCCTAGTCTGCCCTACTATTTACCCACAGCTGGAGAGAGTATTGTTGGATTCATGCCAAGTCCGTTTTCTACAATGATAACTATTTCTCTACGAGCACCTCCATCAAACAAGATGAGGATATTAGTCTGAGTATATCAGTGTATAACAATTATTCCTTGGTTATTTCACTTTTTAAGGCTTGTTTTAAAGTTAAATATTCTTAGAAAGATTTGTTTATAATTGTTAAAAAAATTATTAATGTATAATTAGAACCAGAATTTTTTTTTAAAGTGAGGGGTGAAAAAATACTCCAATAATTATTCATATCTTTTTTTATCATTCATGGTTTTCAGACTATTGTCTTCATCTTTATTGTTATATATACATTTCAGCCAATATGTGCTCTGGCCTTCTTCAGGTGTTTCTTGTTGAACTCGGGAGCCTTCATGGAACTTCGAACCACGTCCTTTATTTAATCCACGGGGGTCAGTTGCTCTGATTCCATTAACCATAACTGGGTACAAGTGTTAAGTATTCCGACGTTGTTACTCACCTGCAGTCAGGATTGAACCTGCAACCTCCAGATGATTGTTATTTATAAGCTTAGGGAACCAATACCTATAACCGTTAGACTATGTGTCCTGTTCTGATTCCATGATGGTTAACAGAGCAAGTGACCCGCATGGATTAGATAAAAGATGTGATCCAAAGTTCTGTGTAGGCTTCCAAGTTCAACAAGAAACACCTGAAGAAGGCTGGAGGACATATTGGTCGAAACATTGTGAATATAACAATAAAAATGAAGACAATAGTCCAAAAACCCTGAATGATAAAAATCGTGAAGCTTCGTCTCAGAAATTCAAACAATTACTTATTCATATCATTAAATATTCAAACATTAATTTAGATAAATATTTCAGTATGAAATAGAACATACTTATTATTTATAATTATTGATTTTCAATAAGTTTTTTTCATTTTATTCCAATGTTAGTTGTATTTTATAAATTACAGTATTTTGATCTAATAAAAATCAACAATGAAGATATTATGACTACTGACAATATTAGCGGATATAAAAACAACAGCTATTTTGATGCTGCATAATTGATGAAAAATCTATATGGTTATATTATTTTGTCTGCCATCCATAAAACTTGTAGCTCAAATGCTTGTGTGACTGTTATGCAGAGAGGCTTCCCAAGATAAAAGGGAAGAGTATTTTGATTTGGTCCGAAGTTTATTCTTTATTTTCAATCTGCTCCGTTTATTCACTATTATCGATTGACAATCTGAGTAGTCGTAAAGAAAAGCAACTAAAATCATTATGAAAAGAAATACAAGTCAAAAATTGATAATACCATAATTATTCATGTATGTCAAACACTTCCTTCCACACACACATTTTTAAGCCTAAAAGTTTGGGTGTGTATTATACACAAGGATTAAATATCAACCTTTTTATCCTGGAATGTAAGTTATATCTATGATCCAAACTAACTAATGTGTAACAAATATTTTTGTTTTATGCCGCAACAGAGAAATAGTCACTTGAATGTGTGTTTGTTTATAATTTTGTTTCTCCTAGTGTGAATGTTTGTTTATAATTTTGTTTCTTTTCATGTGAACTTGTTTTTGCTGCAAGCTTGTTGCATTTTTGTGTGAACATGTCCGTGTGTTTGCTCTAAATACTGCGTAAATGTTTTGTTTCAAAACACAAACTGTATAAATTTTTATTTTTAGCTTATATGAACAGGATAAAAAGCTGAACAAATGTTAAATTTACCTGCTACAAATGCTAAAACATTAGTTCATATTATATACAAGATAAGTTGTTTTTTTGTTTTTTTTCCCAGAATTTCATAGGGGTGCATATTATATATGAATAATTCTGGTAGGTGATATTGCTTCATCTAATAATGGCAAAATTCAATATAATTTTATCACTTGTTTACTAATGGCTGTCAAATGTTGATCAAACTAACCATGATTAAAAGCAACTAAAATTATCATAAAAGAAATGCTAGTAAAAAAAAAAAAAAAATTAATAATAGTTAAAAAGGCTTCATTTATCTAAAATAAATGAAGATAATTAGTTTTTCCATCTTCCTACTAAATTAGAATTTTTACAAAGTCATTTTATAGTGGAGAGAAGGGCATTCATGAATTGAGACACAACTGGGTCTGTTAGAAAAAATGCTTGGTCTTCGTTTCATTTCCCTTGAAAGGCACCTCAGAAAATAGATAAAGATCATATTACTGCATTTTTATTAGTACATAACCGGTTCATTGGCCTAGTGGGGTGAGTGTTTGCTAACGGTCCGGGAGACCTGGGTTCAATCCCAGTTCGCGTCATACCAATGAATTTAAAAATGTTACTTGATACCTCCTTGCTTAACGCTCAGCATTATAAGGTACGTATCAAGAGTAAAGTGGAACAATCCAGGGAAAGGAGTAGCGCCCTCCCCTGCACCTCGGTGTAGTAGCTATTGAAAAGGGAGCCTTCTGGTTGCCAACTTTACTTTCTTACTTACTTACATATAGGTTACCTACAACCTCTTTTTTTGTTATTTGTTATTATAAAACAGTTTGATGAAAAAAGTTTTTGACATTATATATTGTTGATTGTTTGAATCACTGCTACTATTTCTGTTATCAGACTGAGCAGTCATTTTACATGGAACTGAAACCATTATAGTATCACTAAAACTTCCTCTCCTGGATATGACCCCCAAACTACATTGGCGTTAAATAACCTACAAAGGTTGATATGCCATAAAACCCAACAAACCAAACCAAACCCAAACTACATCCACTCTTGGAGATTAGAGAATATAGAATATGACTTCATTACTCACAGATCCACTCTGACATGATCCATTTATCGGTCCAATAGAACTATTCAATCATTTACGAAGAATTATTATTGATAGTTCTCTGAAACCATACTGCTGTATGAAAATTGTTTATATTTGATAGAAATACTTGATAAGTACAATTAATAAAGTTAAATAACAATACTTGAAACCATTTAACTGTGTTCAAACAAATGAGCTCTGGCTTGTTTAAAAAATAATGTTACCTACAAACGATTTATTCACAAGTTAAATGAGATATATATAAACAGGATTTGGCATTAAATACCTCAAGAGGGTCAATATGCCATAAGACACAACCGGACTAAAACTTCCATTTTGGAATAAGCATTCCTAACTATAACCCAACAATGGTTCGAGATTTTTCTGTAATTGATGAAAAATAAGTCAATAATTATCCACACTGTCATTACATTTTATAAAATTCTAATATCATATCACAAGTGCATATAATTATTGACTTACCCTAATGATCTAATTTTTTCATGTATATCATCATAGAAGAACAAAAAAGTTACATCGTAAGAAGATTTATGCTTGCACAATCAAATTAAAATGTTCTTACAGAATAAAACAATTTCCAATCTAATTTTCAACTTAATTCTTTGGTAGTTTTAGGATGATGCTAAGACCTACCAAATGGCCTCATTTAAAATATTTGACTTGCAATAGTCACTAAACCACTCAATGGAAATCAGTACTTAAAAAAAATGAATAAATAATAACCTGAAATAACCATTGTTTTCATGTTAGTAATTTTGATCAGATTTTTTCTGTTATAAAATATTACCTCTGTCTGGCCCACTATATGCAACAACTTTTATAGAACAGAGGTAGTATACAACACGTATTTTTGGCTTAAAGTTCAATGATTGATGTAAATGTGAAAATATTTTCAGAAGAAAGTTGTTTGAAAGAATTATGTGAATTGCAAGCATTTTGCATTTGATTCAATGATAAAAAGTAATTGAAATGACAGAGTAACCTCCCTTGTATTGAATTTATCAATGTCTGCTGAATTCTCTGAACCTTTCTACTAAAAAAAAAAAAAATTAAACAAATTGCTCCAATTCATTTTACTGGTATAAAATATTGGAATGCTTTAACAAAATTTGTTAATCGGTGCAAATTCTTGTAATGTGTTGGTTTTTATTTAAATAACCTTTTCTTTTTTTTAATCATAGTGTTATTATTCAAGAACACTCCAGCTTTTTGTGAATAGTGGTACTAACTCTAACTTATCAGGGGAAGATTGATTGACCCAGGAATTGAACAGTACTTAAAGGCCTAAAATCTCAAGGGACCCACAACAAAAATTCCTTTTTCTTTTCCTCCTTTAAAGTGGCTCCTAATGAACCCATGTCCTATAGCGAAAACATTTTTAAACACTATGAATCTCTTCTGTTTTATAAGTTTACACCAGAATAGACACTCGTATTTTTATATATTTATTGTGGAGACTAGGTGTTTCAGAAATATTTCAGTTAATGCATATATATATATATATATATATATATATGGAATGGATGGTAAACTGGCATTCATTCAAGAGTTAAGGACACTTTTTGCCGAGTGGGGGCAGATAACTCTCTCTCTACTTCTTGATGACTAACCTGCCCATTTGACTAGGGCTGCAGAATACGCTGACTGTACTTTTGCAGAGAGGTAAGACCCCCGCTCCACTCCCCAATGAGACTACCTATTGGCCCTGGGTGGCAACCTATAATACTTGAGGACGGGATCCTCATTGCTGAACAACTGAAGTGGTCAAATGACTTGCAATATTCTACTTAGGTTTTGACTGGGCAAGATGGCTGGGCAGAGAAGCCTGATCCTTTCATTCGGTTCGTTATGTCAAGCCTATGTACTTTTATGATTGTCCCAATCAGGTTCTTCAAATTACTCTTGTAGTAAACAAGTACCCAATCCTGATTTACTTTGTAGGTCCGAGAAGGCAATGGCTGCGGGTCAATTGTGCTAACATAGCAATACTTGAAATCATTTAACTCTGTGCAAACAAATAGTTAATATTAAAATAGATTGGAATATTTGATAAATAGAATTACTAATTTTAAATTGTGATACTTGAAATCATTTAGAATTATTAGTTATAGCAATATTTAAAACCATTTTACTGTGTGTAATTAAATGATGTATATTTATTAGAATTATTAATGTTAGATAGCAATACTTGGAACTATTTAACTGTGTGAAAATAGAATTATTAGTGTTAAATAGCAATACTTGAAACCATTTTAGCTGTATGAAAACAAATGATTTATATCAAATTGAATTATTAGTGTTAGTAAGACTTGAAATCATTTAACTATGCGCAAACAAATGAGCCCATACTCATTTTAACAAAAAGTTAGCTTACAAACTATTCATTTACAAATAATATAATAAGATTTGGCATTAAATAACCATCAAGGGTTGATATGCCATTAAACTAAATAATTTAAACTGATTACTAAAATCCCATTAAATTCCTTTAATGCTGTGTATTTTTAAAATATTTTTATGGGTTATATCATATATATACACACACACACACACACATGCACTGTTGATATCATTTCTAGTATTTACAAAACAGGAATTACGATGAAACAACTATTCAAATTTATTAATATACTTTGTTAGATATATCTGTAAGTAAAGTTGGCAACCCTAGTTGAGGGTGACTCAAAGGCTGTCTTTTCTATAGCTACTACACTGAGGTGTAGGGGAGGGTACTACAGCCCATTTGCTTAGCAGTAGAGTGTTCACCAATGGCCTAGGAGACTGGGGTTCAATCTCAGGTCAAGTCATACGAAAGACTCAAAAAGTGGTACTTGATGCCACCTTGCTTAACACTCAGCATTATAAGGTATGTTTCACGGGTAAAGTGGAGCAATCCAGGGAAAGAAGTAGCGCCCTTCCCTGCACCTTGGTGTAGTAGCTATTGAAAAGGGAGCTTTTGGGTAGCCCTCAACTATGGTCGCCAACTTTACTTACAGGGAAAGGAGATATATCTGTAACAGTACTATATTTCACTGGAAATATACACTGCAATAGATTTCTTTATATATTTTCAGACATTGAGCTTTTGAAACAAAAATGAATTGCTGGTAGAGATTAACCCTTTGGGCCCATTGTACTGGTATATCAGTGGTACTTTTAATATCTTTCATACTGTAGTACCAGTTTGCTAATTAAGCAGAGTAAATTTAGACTCAGTAACTCTGGGCTCAAAGAGCTAAGGGGCTTATAACTTTTTTTTTTGTGCAAGGACCCTGATTACTGCCATTTTGCCTTCATGTGTTCTATCTCTCAGTTTTGACTGCAAATTTATATATAAATTATATATGTGTGTATGTATATATATATATATATATATATATATATTCTGAGTGGCTTTTTTTTTCTTTTTTTTTTTTTAAATAATGGATGGGTGGTCAGTTCATTCTCTTAGGATGGGTGGTCTGTTCATTCTGTTAGGATAAGTGGTCAGTTCATTCTCTTAGGATGGGTGGTTAGTTATTGAATACATTTAATATGTTTATACTTGTGGTGAACACTATTTTATTTATTGTATTCTTTAAATTTTTTATCGTTATTGCTTTGAGGATTTGTAAACGGGTTTTATTGTTATTTTTAAATATGATTTTTGTATTGTTAACTAGCATCTTTCTTAGATCTGAAGATTTGAGTTTGTCAGTTTCTTTGTTATGCTTTGTCATTAGATGGTATTTTATAGCGCTTATGTCTGAAAGGTGGTAGTGCCATATGCGCCATAAAACAACATCTAATTGATTCTCCCCCCCTCAATATGTACCACCACTGTACCATAATAGTTATTACATGTAGTGTATAGAATTTATATACAAATGTAACAACTATTATGGGACAGAAGTAGTAGCATTTTCTATGAAAGGTTTAGAATAACAAAGTCATCATTGGTAATAGAAGAGGAGGAACTATAATAAAATAGTAAAATGAACGAGGGCCCTTTCATCTGGCGCTTTTCAAGTTATATACACAGGAAATTGGTAAAAACGGGGGTATAAATTATGTAATTTGGATTGCAAGGATGGGGTTAGAAAAAAAAAACAAACTATCCTTGCAATCCAAATTACATAATTTATACCCCTGTTTTTACCAATTTCCGGTGTATATAACTTGAAAAGTGCCAGACGAAAGGGCCATTGTTCATTTTACTATTTTATCATAGTTCCCCCTCTTCTATTACTAATGATGTCTTTGTTAATTTGTATATATAAATTTGCTTGTACCAGAAATTTAATAAGATAAAGAATAGTATTGTCCCATAATACTTGAGCCACTGACTGTAAAGAATTTATATGCGGATATAACAATTATTATGGGACAGAGGTAAGATTTTGTTTTTAATTGGTTTATCATTTCATTCTGATATTTTTTTCTTTTTTATTTAAAACTTTTTTTTTTTTAAATTTAAAACCCTTTGAGCCCTGAGCTACAGAGATTAAATTTATCAAAAATTTAACTACTGCGGTCTCCACAAACTGCTAAATTAATGTTACAGCATTGGAAGAAATAAAGATACCACCAGTTTATAAGCGCAAAAGGCTCAAAGGGTTA